>CALZFC010000268.1:1932500-2050000 GCA_945643635.1 Allodiplogaster sudhausi
CTACATTTGCCGGATTCATACCGCTGAGCAGCAGCTCGGCGAGCTCTCTCTTCGTCTCGCCCTCTGCGCCATCGTGCACGATTGCGAGTGCGCTGGAGAGAGAGGAGGGCGAGAAGAGAAGGGAAGAGGACGGAGGGGCGGTCTTGAGAATGGAGACGGCGAACGAGGCGGCCGACGTGTCTTGGGACATCTGGAGAGAGAGAGGAGAGAGGGAAAGAGAGAGAGAGAAACAGAGGAGGAAGGAGAGAGAGAGAATAGAGAGAAGGAGAGAGAAGGAGAGAGAGAGTGAGAGAGAAGAAAAGAGAGAGAGAAAGAGAGAAGAGAAAGAGAGAAGGAGAGAGAGAGGTTGAGAACAAGAACGGGAGAGAGAGGAGGCAAAGTGAACGAAGGGTACATGAAAAATAAGAATATTTTGTGAGATATCGCGCCTCCGGAACTATGAAGCGAATTAGGAAAGCGAATAGCCTCCTACTCTATAGAAAGGCGCAGAGGGAAAAGAAGTTCGCAACCTTAAGAGGCAGCGATGTTCCAGCATGCAAAAAAAAGTTCAGCGAAACGCGCTAATGAACGAAGTATAAGAAAGATTAAACTCGTACATGAAAGAAGGACATGAAGTGACAGGGGCGGAAAGAGTGAATGGAGCTTGATATAGAGCCTCTAACATCAACCACAAAACCCCACCACTCTCACACATTTTCTCTGTCTTCTCTCTCTCTCGCATTCTTCCAAATTGTATACTTATCGAAATGCATCTTTATTTTCGTGCACGATAAATATTTTAATCTATATCTCATCTACCTATTTCATTAACAATCAGGAAAAACTATAAATTAATAATTTTCTCAAGTGAAAAACATAAGCAAGCAATGAAGATGTACTAACAGTTAGAAAAGGATGCGTAACGGAGCGAGATATGAAATGAAATGGTTGATTGAAATAAGAATGATAAAGGTTGAATGCTCATACAGCGAAGAGGCTCGCTTGACTAACTCTTCTGTGCGATAAAGATCATTTTCGTACTACTTTGATAGTTCTGAGGTTAATCAGCGACCTAACTCACTTTTGCACACGTTCTCACCATTTTTCTCTCTCTTTCTCTCTCACTCTCTCACTCACTCTCTCTCTCTCTCTCTCTTTCGCTTATTCTCTATCGCTCTCTACCTCTTTCTCTCTACCTCTTTCTCACTTTCTCTATCGCTCTCTCTCTCTCACTTTCTCCCTCTCTCATTTTCACTCTCTGTCCCTCTCACTTTCACTCTCACTCTCTCCCTCACTCCCTCGTTCTCTCCGAGATCGCCAATCACTCCGCATTAGGACAGAAAGCAAATAAACACGTTTCGCGAATTGTCTGTATGCTTGCCTTGGTCTCTCCCTCACGCGCTCTCTCTCTCTCTCTTTCTTTCTCTTGTTTTCTCACTCTCTCGCTCTCTCTGGCTCTCTCTCTCTCTCGCTTTCTCTCGGTCTCTCTCTCTCTCTCGCTATCTCGCCTAGAGTCGACTCGGTACCGCATCGTGAATCTGTAACTCTTGTAACGCGCATGACTTCCTTTTTCTTCAAATTGGTTGTGGTTTCGGAGCAAGAAATTTATTTATCTGACCATGTGGGCGAAACTGCTATTACCGCAGCGACTTTACTGGCAAGGAAAACTGGTAGAAAAGAGGCAGAGAGATCGAGAGAAAGAGAGAGGGATAGAGAGCGACAAATAGAGAGAGAGAGAAGAGAGAGCGAGAGCGAGGGTGAGAGCAAAAAGGTGAGCGACAGAACGAGACACAACAAGGTGGAAAGACGAAATAGCGAAGCCACTTGGTAGAGGAAAACGTTTTCTTCCTATCAGATACCACTTGGAAGAATGAGTAACTTGCTTGACTAGGGTGTTGAAGAAATTATTTAAAGAGAAAGAGAGAGAGAGAGAGAGAGAGAGAGAGCAAGGATACAGAGAGAGAGAGAGTGAGGTGGATTGTCAAGAGAGAAAGAAATACTAGGAGAGCAAAGATCATCGTGAAAGTAGGCACAACGAATTAGAAACTAACAAACAAATTAAATCGAATGGTTAAAGGAGACTCATTTTGAAGGTGGAATACGTTCAAATATGCGATGAATATATAGGAAAATATTTTTTTTATTATATTAAAAATTTCTGGTGATGGCTAACCGTTATAAAATACAAGTTCTGGAAATTATAACAAGTACTCTTTAAAAACAAATTTATTCGTAGTTTACATGCTTATTTTACGACCACTATGCATATTTAAATTGCAGTATTCCTATTGTGACTTTTTTTGAAATGAAAGTACATTTCACTTTAAAAGTTTAGAAAGTCTTAAAAAAAAGTCTTATGCGGTTGGTTCGAGGCATGTTTAATAGATGAGTCGACGATTCCTCGCCTGCCGGAATCAACGAAGGATATCGGGTTTCTTATCGTTTCTCGAGCCCACCGTTTCACCAATATCAACATCGATGATGAACGAGAGAGACGATTGAGCGCAAGGCGGGATTTAGAATTTAGATTTAAATTCTATTTTGATATGTTAAATTTCTCGCATAGAATAATTTCCATTTTCACTTTTCTCAAAGTACAGTGCACTCTGGAGTACTTTTTACATGCTGTCGTCATGGAAAGTTCAAGCCTGCACGTGGGTTCTCGCTATAAAAGACCCAGAAGGGCCATGAATTTCACACTCATTTTGTCACAATGCCTTCCACGCGGTCAGCTGCTTCTTCGTCTCAGCTGCTTCTCTGCCTTCTTCTTTTCGTCTCCACTCTGGCGCAACCTCCCGTCAGCAGAGAAAATCCTCGCTTAATTGTGTACACTTTGTTAGAATAAAAATTGTGGCCTAAACCCTTTTCCGATTATAGGCGGACACGGGTATCGTTAACATTGACGCTGACAATGAGCAGCCTCTCGTGACGACGGAACAAACTACCGCCGAGCCAACTACCACCTCCACCACCACCACAACTACGACGACTACGACGGTCGGAGAAAAAGAAAATCAATGAAACGAACAAAATTATTTGAAAAAATACTCATTACAAATTTTTAAAATCATGATAAGATATTTTTTTCAAGAATTCCAACTGACTTGCTAAAGACATCAGAAAGTTTAAAAATAATTCATTAGTAACAAATTATAAAATAAAATAATTGTTTAAATATAAAATCGCTCTTTCAGACAACCACGGCGCCAACGACAGCTCTTCCGAGTGAGCAGCCGAAACACGAGACTACACCGCCCGCAACAACTGAGTTTGTGCATATTTACAGCATTTTGGCGCGAATTCAAAAAAAACTTTAGTAATCATTCGTAGACGTCTAATGGATCGCTGAAGAAAATAAATGACGATGGGAAATCTATTTCCGCCATTTTTGCACACGATGGTTTTACTTAAAAGTACACCTTTAAAATTTATGTTTTCACCAATTGAATTTACTTTTTTTTTCCCCGCTACAACGGCGTCTTCGGCAGACAATGGAAATATGATGCTGGTGCGATTTGTTTGGCGTAACGGAGAGGAAATTGTTGCTTCGTCGGAATCGCAACAATAATTATTCACAAATGGCATTTCCTAAAGAAAGCAAGCAGAGAAAGGCGTGTTAAAATATTCATGTTTATCATTAAAAAAATGGCCTGTTGGATATTAATTTGTTGAAACTGATTATTTATAAGTTAATTAATCATTTAGTTAATTTAATTTTTCTTAGTATGCTGCGATGGGCGGCGGCGTCGTGGCTGTCGTCGTCCTCCTCGTAATCTTCGTCGTCGTCTGCCGCGTTCGCACGCGCCATCTCGATTAAAAGCGGAAGATGGAGGTGGGTTTTACTAAGTTATATATATTAAAAGAATTAGTTAATTATGAATATATATTTTTTCATTTAGGCAAAGAAAAAGGTTGGCCAGCAGATCGACCCGATTATGAGCGCTGTCGGCAGTGCGGACGCGGCGAAGAGAGGCGCATGAAGGGTGGAGGAGAAGGAGAAGGAGAGGGAGAGAAAAGTAGAGAAGCGGAGAAGAAGAGAAAAAGAGAGAGAGAAAGGAAAGGAGGAGGACTTCGGTGGTCTTCCTCGCCCGAGCGTCTTCTTGACTTCCTCATCCTTCCTCATTACCGCCAGTAAAGATGTCTTCAGTTGAGTTGTCTGAAGGAAGAACGACAAATCACTTTTCCAGTATGAAAATCTGTTAGAAAGAGTGGTCTAACTTTAGCCAACCTCGAAATGGGTTTAGAGTGAATAAGTGCATATTAATGAAGATGGAGGGGGGGGGGGGGTGAGAGAACAATCATCGTTGCTTGTTTGTTGACTTTGACCCAGACGAATTCTAAGGTCTTCTCGTCGGAGGGAGAAAAGAGAGAGCGAGAGAAAAGAGAGTGAGGAGAGAATGGAGAGAGAGGGAGCGTGCAATTTTTTTCTGCACCTGTACTGTTGCTTGTGCGCCGTTGAGGAGCTTGAAGGCCAATGCTTTCCCTACCAAGTTCTTTTGTTATTAGTGTTTTTATTATATTTAAAATTTGACGAACTCATTGCAGTAGTTAAAATTTTTTGGAATCTATTAGAGTATATTAGATTTGTAAACATATTCGCCTTTCCTGAAAAGGCCATAATATTATGCGAGAAATTAGGTGCATAACTTTTAGAACAGGCAGTTTATATACAACATGAACGAATTTACAAATTCTAAAAAGAGAATGAGAAAATCTCTTTAACAAGTGCCAAATGTGACACTTGCAAATGTAAACACCTAGACCTATTCACATTGTAAGTTTGTATAAATACAACAGAAGTTTAAATGTCACTTTAAAAATTTGCATATTAAATTTAAATGGTAAATTACTCGTATTAACGACTTCCTATCTTGACCATTCAGAATGTGCCGTGTACTATGGAGAACTTTTCAAGGAATTTTATCATGAAACGTTAAAGCTTGCACGTGGGCACCTGCTATAAAAGGGCCAAAAGACCTATTTATTTCACACTCATCTCGTCGCAATGTCTTCCACGCGGTCGGCTGCTTCTTCGTCACAGCTGCTTCTCTGCCTTCTTCTCTTCGTCTCCACTCTGCCGCACTCTCCTGTCAGCAACACAAAAAAATATCTTTCGGAGGCTCTCACAACATTTCAATACCCTGGTCAAGCTCAAGTTGGATTCAATGATTCGCTGAATCCGAATTGAGAGAGATAGCTCCTCCGGCCATCTTGTTTACGGAGTATTTTTCATGTGTCTGAATTCTTTTCTAATTAAATATTGTCCTCTAAACTTTCCATCAATTGCAGGCGGAGCCGAATGTTGAAGTCCCGCTAAACGGAACGCCCAATCAAACAACCGCCGAGCCGACCACCACGTCCACCTCCACAACCACTACCACCACCACCTCTCCGACGACTACGACAGTCGGAGAAAAGCATTATTATTTCAAAAACTTTTGCTCCAAATTAAAGAAATGCTGATTAAATACTCTAAAGTTATTCCAACTGATTTGCATATAATAGACAATAGAATGTTTAATTATAAATTTTTGAGGAAAAAAATATATATATTAAAAATAAATATAAATAATTTTATAAATATAAAAGACCCTTACAGACCACCATGGCGCCAACGACAGCCCTTCCGACTGTGCAGCCGAAACCGGAGACCACACCGCCCGTGACTGCTGAGTTCGTGTAAATTTGCCGTTCGCGGGATTTTTAAGCGAATTAAAAAAAACACTTAAGTTATTGTCAGAAGACGCGTAAAAGGCCGCAGAAGAAGATAATAGCAACATAAAATTCATTTCCTGATATTTTATTTTAGACACGGTAGTTTCTTATAAAAATTACACCTTTAGAAATTACTTTGTATCTAACTAAATCATAACTTGCAGCCCCGCCACAACGGCTTCTTCGGCAGGAAATGGAAATATGATGCTGGTGCGATTTGTTTGGCGTGAAGGCGTTGACTCCTGATTAAAATTTTCCTCAGTATGCCTCCATCGGCGGCGGCGCCCTGGCTGTCGTCCTCCTCCTCGTAATCTTCGTCGTCGTCTGCCGCGTTCGCGCGCGCCATCTCGAGGAGAAGCGGAAGATGGAGGAGGGTTCTACACCTTAAAAAATCTAAAACTTTAGAAACAAATTGGCATTTTATATATATATTAAAAGAATTAGTTAATTATGAATATATTTTTTCGTTTAGGCAAAGAAAAAGGTTGGCCAGCAGATCGACCCGATTATGAGCGCCGTCGGCAGTGTTGACGCGCTCATAATCGGGTCGATCGGCGAAGAGAGGCGCATGAAGGGCGGAGGAGAAGGAGAGGCAGAGAAAGAGTGCGAGAGAAGTATAGAAATAGAGAAAAGAGAGGAGGAGGGGAGGACTTCGATGTTCTTCCGCTCCCGAGCATCTTGTTGGCGTCCTCATCCTTCCTCATTTTGCCGCCAGTAAAGATGTCTTCAGTTGAATTGTCTGGAGGAAGAACAAATCACACTTTTCCAGTGATAACATCTGTATTTTTAAAAAAGTCGTGTAAACTTGAAATTTGTTTGTGATACCAAGAAAGCCAGCACCATTTGTGTGAATTGGTAGTGAAACAATAGGAAGCCTGAAGGAAATAATCTGATGTCGGGTATTTTTGTCGTACTCATGAAAAAGAAAGGCAAGGCAACTATGATGACATGAGAATCTATGCTTCTTGCACGTAAACGCTTGTTTTCGAAGATATATCGAAAAAGAGGAAATCTGTCTTCCGTTTGAAAAAATATGAGCGATTGCTAATGAACATTCTTCCATCACTGCGAATAAAGAATGTTTAGAGATTCTCTCCAAGATTGGCAGGTGAATCAGTTGGAAGGAAAGCAGAAAGAAAAGTTAGTGAATCATATGCGTGAGGATCATTTATAGGAGGAAAGTCATCAAGATTGAAACTGTTATTCGTCTGGCGAAGAAAGGCCCTAAAGGTGCCTGACACTCGGATTTGAAAGAAAGAGAGAAAGTGAATTCGTAAAGAAATAATTGTTCGAATAAAATAATGAAAATGTGTTTCGACGCAGAATAAACTCAATGAAGTAATCATAGTTTATGAGTTGAGTTGATCATTATAATACAATTAAACCTCTCATCGTTACATGATTATGCCAAAAGGAAGAGGTATTTGTTGAGAAAGCATGGTGCAAGAAAGGGAGGTAAGAGATGGAAAAGTAAGCTCTGATGCACCAGAGCAAGAAGTAAAATCGGCCAAAATTGTCGGGGGAAGGGGAAGTAAGAGAGGGAAGACTCATGCCATCGCAACCGCTGAGTGGATCAAGCAAAGAGAGACATGAGTGATCCTCTGGAAAGCAGGGGCGAACAAGGATGGGCTTTCGTTTGCCGCCGCCCACTTGTCAGTATTCTGCATAATCTGCCAGATCAAGATCTGCCTGCGTCAGGTCCATGCAGCAGCGGGAAGCGACCAATCTATTGGCAGTGATGACAGGTGGCACAACGTCCGCAAAACCAGTGTAGAGCGAGATGTTTGCGTATTGCAGGGATTCAAGGCTCTGAGAAGGTTCATTAGGATTCCAGAGTTTGTCCTCAATGACCCCAGCGGGCTCGCCATCGAAGATCCACTGGATGCGACTTCGCTTCACTTTGAGGTCGTTCGGATCCTCGCCAGGATGGGGAATCGAACTGCCAACGAAGGCGGCAGACACGAGGCAATCGTAAGGAAATTCCTGATTCCGAAATATCAGTAATGATAGGAGGGGTGAGTTCAGTATTCTAAATTCAGTATCTTAAAATAGGGACTTTATGACTAATAATCAGAAGTCTAAGTGCCACGAAACTGCGCACCTTAACCGTGATAATGGCATCCTTCATCCAGTCCGGGCAGACATTGTCTCCAGGCACGATATAGGGTACATTTTTGTACAGTTGTCCATTGATCGTCACGTCATGACGACCAGCACCAAATGACGGGAATTCCGGATAGGATGGAGCTTGGGAAGCGAGAAGGGAGATATTTCGCATGCAGCAGTTTTGCATTGGGTAACTGTCGGCCACAACAATCATGCGCCCATCAACTAGAAGGGCATTGTAGGCCCGCTGGAGAACCCGAGGGTTTCCCAAGGCATTTGAGTTCAAAACAGCCGTTGGGTCAACATTGTCAATATTCACTTCGCTCCTCTTGCCATTCTCGTACCTAAGATGAAAGTTTTTTAAAGCCTAAAATATGCGTTTCGCTTTTCATCATGATTTAGTTTGCTAATGCTTGCAAATTTAATGACTTTTTCTCTGAAAATGTGGAATGAGCAGTCTCATTAGATGTATAAATATTACATGACTGACCAGTAGAAGTCAAGCTCCATGATCTTCTCCACAATGAAGCTCAAATTCCTGGCCTCCTCCAAAGTTAATTCCGGTGCGCTCAAATTCGCTTCGTGGTGCACTGGGATGCGACAGTAATCCACTATAACATCTTTTTGACTAAAATCCCTCGGTGGTTGCCTTTCTTTAAAAAAAAACTATATGTATGTTCATGCACATTCAACTTATACAGGATTGAATGGACAAATTAGAGACCAACAATATTTCTCATGCTCCGGGAATGCAGTAGTGATAATCTTTTTTGAGGTGAGAACAAATTCGTCTGGGCAACCTTGATTTGTTTCGGATGTACTCACAATGAATTCCACATCCTGAATTAACTCATTTAAGTCTGAAATTAAAATTCATGATACCAAAAGGCTTTTAAAGTATCAATGCTGAGTAAATGGGAGTTTGCAGGCATATCTTTTTAACAGATTAACGCTGTTGGCGAAGACATATTAAAAATAATTTTAATGTTTTTTTTTGTAAAAATCATACATTGTACTCCGTCCCGTTGATTGTTATGTTTTTAAATCCCAAGGTTGACGTCATGGCATCGTAGTTCAACGAGAGTGCCCCGCCAATATGAATTGCTGAAAAAATAAACATTTAATTGGTGGCATAATTATCACTTAATATTTATGACTAACCCATCACGACAACGGCGAGAGAGATTGGGGCGACGAACAGATTCTTGAACTTCATTCTAATTCAATCCAAACTGAATCTAAAAATAGAATATGAAAAAAACCACCGAAGATATGCACAAAGACACAAAACGCTATGATACTATTGCTTTTATGCAATGAATAAGGGCGGGCACTGAAGAAGCGATGAGCAGAATCTAGATGTGTAAATTATATGCAAATAACGTCTTTCAATCCTAATAGAGGAAGAAAGGTATTGCAAGGTTGATAGTAAGAGCGAGAAAAAATTCTGATAAAATCAATGAAAGGGATACTAAATTCCCGGTTCCGAATTCAGAAATAGAGGAGAACCAATCGGAATTCCAAAAAGAGGATATGTATTCCGACACATATTTCATCTTTGCTCTGGTTAACAATAAGAGAATTCGCATCATTATGGTGACTAAGACGTAGTTTTTTTTTACGTTTTCTTTTCTCCTTCTTTCTATCTTTTCTGACTAATCGACTAGGCACATGAAACGAAAATTTTCAGAAAAGTCTTGTCATTAAGCCAAATCTGGTACCATTTTTTTGAGAATAGGTCTTTTTAGCACAATAAAACTTTTATTCTGCATATTATTCTAATTGATTCAGATCCCATCAATGTGCGACTTCTGTGGCCTTAAAAAACCTATACCATGAAAAAGAATGGCAAGGCAACAATGAATCAGTGCTTCTTGCTAGTAAACGCTTGATTGCGAAGAAATATAGAAAGAGATGAAAACCTTCTTCTATTTGAGAAAATATGAGCGATTGCTAATGAATATTCTTCTATCACTGAGAATGGAGAATGTTTAGATATACTTCTGACTAATCGCACGGAGGGTACCCCCTTCCGGTTTGAGAGAATTTTGGTTCGTCAAACTGCAAATTTCTTACATTTTCCTCCACAATCGTATTATCAGATCGCAATTTGGAGTAGGACTTCAAAATCCTTAGCGACGGTGAAATTGCTGGCAAATTGCCAGTTGCCTGAATTTTCAAATTTATGACCATATATTACGGTTACTTTTGGAGGGTGTTTGAATCACTTCGATCGATGCATTTGGAGGCGAGCTGTATGCTGTGCCTTGCCGCGACGCATGAAACGGGCGCAACTTGGAAAAATACCGTATTCGGTGTGCTCTCAAACCGGAAGAATTTGTACGACCCGTACCCTCAGTGTAATCGGCATGGCATATGAAAAGAAATGCTCAGAAATTCCATGTTGTCTAACCTGCGCTCGCGACATCGCAAAGAGCTTTTTTAAATTACAATGATTAAGTCTACTATTTTATTATTCGGGATGTGGGCTTTGGCCCCATTTGTTAATATTCTGCATCCGAACAGAAATCGAGCACAATCATTTATTCATGAATATTTGGAAAGGAGGAAGACCGCAGGAGAGAAGAGGACTGCAGAGAAGATGAAGGGGCGAACGGCCTAATTCGACTTAGATGTCTGCATAGGATGATGACTGTTCTTGACATAAATATCAAAATCACTCCATTTATCTTATGGGTATTTTAGGCACAGCATATCTTTTAATGTTATATTTCAAAACGCTAATATAAATGTGATTGTTAATAAAAAGAATTGTTAAGCAAGGAAGGAAACCTCAGAAAATCTCAGTCGCAGGACGTGTAGTTGTGGTCTCTGCCTGCGTCAGGTCCATGCAGCAGCGCATATTCGTGTTATTTTCGATATGGAGGCCATCGTTAAGGATCCACCAGATGGTTGCGTTTTGGAGCGATTCAAGGCTCTGTGAAGGTTCATTCGGATTCCAAGGCAGTCCGGGATGTTGCCAGCGGGCTTGCCGTCGAGCATCCACTGGAAGCGACTTCGCTTCACTTTAATATCGTTCGGATCCTCTCCAGCCAGCGGAGTCGGACTTCCAACGAAGGCGGCAGACACGAGGCAGTTGCCCGGGAGCGTCTATTTGTAAGTAGCATAGCAATGACAGAGAGCGATCACATCTTTTTTTTTACATGAACCATCCTAAAAGATGTGCAACAAAATTGTGCACCTTAACCGTGACAATTGCATCCTTCATTCCGTACGGGCAGACGCCGTCTTCTGTCCCGACGTAGGGTACCGGGAATTCCGGATAGGATGGAGCGCGAGAAGCGGGAACGGAAGGTCATCAATGGGTCACTGTCGGGCACACCACGCAAGCGCCCATCTTGCAGAATTGTATCGTACGCGCGCTGGAGCACCCGTGTGTCGTTCAAGTGAAACATCACTTATTCAATATCATTCACTTTGCTCTTCTTGCCATCCTCGTGCCTAAAATAAAAGCTTTCTTTCGAAACCTAAAACATGATTTTCGCTTTTCATCATGATTGATTTATTCCTATCCTTATTTTCTTCTTACAACTAGGAATAAATATCAAATACGTCACTGACCTGAAGAAGTCGAGCTCCTTGAGCTTTTCAAAGACGAAAGTGAAATTGTTGGCCTCCTCCACAGTTAGCTCCGGTGCACTCAAATTCGCTTCGTGTCGCACTCTGATGCGACAGAAATCCACTATAACATCTTATTGATTAAATCCCTCGGTGGTTGCCCTTCTTTAAAAAAATATATTTATTCAGGCAAATTCAAATTTTGCAGTTCGCAAACATATCTTATAAATAGATTAACGCTGTTGGCCAAGATATAATAAAAATAAATTTAATTTTTTTGTAAAAATCATACCTTGTACTCCGTCCCGTTGATTGTTATGTTTTTAAATCCCAAGGTTGACGTCGTGTCATCATACTTCATCGACAGCGCCCCACCAATATGAATTGCTGAAAAATTTACATTAAATTGCAGGCATAATTGACACTTAATATTAAGATCTTTTGTAGCTTTATGACTAACTCATCACGACAACGGCAAGAGAGATTGGGGCGTCGAACAGATGCTTGAACTTCATTCTGCGTCAATCCAAACTGAATCTAAAGAATAGAATATGAAAAGAACCATCAAACATATGAACACTGCCACAAAACGCTATGATTATCTTGTTTTATGCAATGAAAAAGGGCGGGCACTAATAAAGAATCGGATGGTTGGCAGGAGAGAAAAGGCAGGAATGATTCAGATCACTAAAGGACAGGAATAACCGGAAGATGACTTATTGAAAATTCCACCAGAGGTGTTTTGGTTCTTCTCCGCTTTCAATTAGCCAGAGGCTCTCTCATCACTCTTCTCTGCTGATCTAGGAAGCCAATAGTTTGTGAACGTTTTCCCAAGCACCACCCGTCTACAGTAAATTGCTGAAAACTATCAACATTCAATAAAACAACAGCAATTATTTGCATCGAGTAACTCAACTATATTAGGTGTGGGAAAGCAACTTTTTCCAATGCGTAACAGCGCTCTTCTTCAGCGAATATTCCCTATCTTTCAGAAACTCCTTCGTAGACCTTCTTCGGAACTTGAGAACGAATGCCATCTGACAGAGCCACATTTTATTTCTTATAGAAGCGACATAAAAAGGGAATACTAAGTGGCAGATTTCATAATTCCTAAACAACTAAAGGATACATTCGCAATTCCAAATAATGATGACTAATTGCAAGGCGCTGTTATTTAATTTCTTTGCCCATTTGTTCTCATCATCGGCATGGCAAGTGAAACGAAAATGCCAAGATATGCCTTGTTTTCAAACCACAGCTCGTTGGAACCACAGCGTTTTTTTTATTTGGCAATCGTCTGGTTTTCTGAACAATAAGACTCTTATTGTGCACATTATTCTAGTTGATTAAGATCGCTTCAATGAGCGACTTATGTAGCCTTATCGTACTACTGGTTCATTATCCTGTCAAGAGTACAACGCTTAGTGTGGAGGTTGGTAAGGGAGCGAAGCTTTTAGAACGCAAATATAAATTGAAAAAAACTATCAACGTTTCTGCCCCTCAAACAACGACATTCGAGCAGTTCGACTGCGAGAAGAAATGGGTGAGCACTTTTATGGTAGAACTCGTGCCTGATCGTACTATTTTTCACAAAAATCTTCCTGATGATGCTTTTTAATAGGTTAGTTTTTGTAATATTAAAGGAAGTATCCGGCGAATAATTATACAGTAGCGCTAAAGAACGAGTTTGAATGCGCGCGCTCATAAAGTTGCCTGTCGCTCGGTCGAGAGAGCATGTGAAATAGAAGGGCGGCTCAGACCTACCGTAGCTAATTCTATGCACTCCTGTTTTCACGTTATTATTGCTCAGAAAGTAATGAGAGATAATCGCTCAAACTTTCTGGATGTATGTTTTACCCCAAAATGAACTTATCCACATAGAACAAAACATAGGTTAATTATTCCAAGATACCTCCTTTAATACATTTGTCGCATTTTTAACCAGATTGTGCCGATTTTTTAAAACTTTCTTATCAATATTTTTGTTGTAAATAGCTTGCTTGTTGAAACCAAGCGAATAAAGACCAATTTTAGTTATTGACTCACAATCAGAAGAAAACCGGCGAAAGGTCTTCCGGTTTATGCACGACTTTTGCAGTTCCTGAAGGGCAAGTTCTATCGCTCGACAGCGTGTGCCAACGAGACGACATGCGCTTTTAACGAATGCGCTTCGTACGGATTACAAACTCCTATTATCGACCGCAGCCGATCACTCGTATTTAACCAGAACGGAGATCGAGGTTGGAGACGACTTTTCGAGTCTCCATTTGAGAGTAACGTAAAACAATCTTTTAATCATCTCTGATAAAGAGGTTCTTAAGCAGCAATAAGAGTTCAATAGCTAATCCGGTTAACAGTCACAAAATGGAATTACAAAACCTGTTCATTTAAAGGAGAGCTATGCTGTAAAAGCTCATGATGACATGCTCCTCTGTCTTTCGACTCCTGAATCAATTAATAAGTATTTCTCGTCCAGATGAGCTTCTACTGTATGTCGATAGATCGCGATTCGGTTGCGGAGGCGAAGGGGCTTGGCTGCGGCAATACGGGATGCGAGTGGCGCGTCCTTTGCACTCTTCTTCTCTTTTCCATCATCTCGCTCAAAACATTCTTTTCAATAATTCCATCTTATCTTGTTTGCAAGATAGTAAAATAATCGATGAGAAGCCTTACGGCAGTAAATCGGGCGCAAAAAGAGGCTCGATACAAAAATGCAAAGCTAGTTTAAGAATGGAATTCACCTAGAAGAATGGAACATTATGGATGCAAGAGGCAAAAAGGGAAATGCTTGGAAGGCATCCATGCTAACCATTATACCACGAAAGCCTCGAAAGCAGTTTAAAGCTTTCTCAGCTAATGCACCGAAAGCAAACCTGACGCAGAAACTGGAAATTACGAAAAGTATGGTTCACTCAAACGCGCCATCGACAGCCAACTTTTTTTTTCAAGGAATTGCCACATTGAAAGAGATAACCGAATGCATGATTGTCTGTTTTTCCAGTACACATCACAAATTTACGACATTCAAATTTTACCAATTTCCCGAATTTTGTGTGACACGCATGGATGGTAGTCAATGTAAATAGCGCGAATTCAGCAATAAGTTTTCTTCTGCTTTTTTAAATGCATACCGGAAGAATAAGCGCGATGATCTGAAATTTGCCCAAGTTTTGGCTACTCGAGTCTGGCCATGACCGTGACTAAAGAAGTGTAAAACAGGGATGTAAATTTTTTTTTCATAAAAAGATGTAGGAATTAGAATAGCTGGAAAACTATTAGATATAACGCAAAACGAACGAAAATGCAGCCGCACGATTAATCTCCCTCGAGGACACAGACAAGCGCCTCTGACATGTCCATGACATTTTATTGTAGAAGACATTTCAGAGACAATTGGGAGACATGTCAGGGACAAATTTTTCCAAGTGAACAGCGAATGGATGCGTCCAAATTTATGGTTTTATATATTTGTCCTTTATTTTCTTTATATGGCATGCTCACGTTGCATTTTTGGACAATGGAGAGCAAAGAACATTGCACAAAACAGCATTGGATATCAGTCATCTTTTCAAAACTTACAACTTTTGAGTTTTTCATTCTTCTAATCAACATTAGAAAACCTTATTGCAGTTATTTTGAATTCCTTTCCAGTAACAAATCGTCGATAACAGTAAACTCCCATAGATATCTCCTTCCATTACTTCATTATGTCAAGGCAGATGAGTTATGAATAACAAGTTTATCAAAAAAAACAAGAGACAGAGAGTGAGAGACTTAGTCGAGGAGGACGAATCTCATGTAGTCGTCTTACTCCTCCTTCTCTTCCTTCTTCACCGTCTTCTCCTATTCCGGAGCAGTGGCTGGCGCGGCGGCGTCAGCAGCAAACAGCCCACTTCAACAAACTTACACGAAGAAAAATGGGATGAAAAAGCAAAAAAAAAAAGAGAAAAGAAGGACCTTCTCAGCGTCATCGTCGATACCAACGGAACTGAGGAAGTTCTGAAGTCGGAAGTGGACGGAGCAGCTTTGCAACCAAGAACGCCTAGACGGAATTCGCATCTTCTGAAAGCGGAAAATATTCTTCTATTCACCTATCAAGTGAGCAGAGGTCATCTATTTAATCATCAAAACGTATTTGAGAACAAATCACAGAATGAAGTAAGCAAAACGACAATGGATGCGAAGAAAAAAAACACTTCTCATGCCAAAAGAAGCAGCTACAGTACGTATAAACAGTCCGATTGCGCGTTCAATAAGACGAAGTCATTACTTTTGTCTCGGAGACAAGAAATGACATTTGGCGTGTTTGTTTCGCATCTCTTCAAATTGCATGCTCTCTCACCTTCCCAGGATGTCATGGACATTGTCCCAGACATTCTCAATGTCTTGGACATAATATTTTTCTGAAAGTGTCTGCGACATTTCAAAGACACCTGACAGACAGATGCGAGACCCGTGTATTAACATAGGCATTTTTCTTAGTGTCTGCGACATTTGTCTGCCACCCAAGAAAATGTCCTGGACATATCCGAGACGCTTGTCCGTGTCCTCGAGGGAGATTAGTGGTGCGGCAGATTAGGGTAATGTAGACGCTGCCTAATTGAAGGAGCGTAATTGTTTTTGTTCAAAATTTGAAGTCTTCTTTGTAATGGACATATGAAGGCTGTCTGAATATTGATGTTAAATATATTATTGGAACAGCTGCCGTGTTATTCTTTGTAGGAGCTAAATTACCACAATCTCCAACGATGTAGTCCATATGCATATGTTTGTATACAAATGGTATAATATCCTCACGGTTTCATACAATTAGCACACTGACTCGATGACCTCTTGCATAGATGTGTTTCAACTGCGATGATTCCTTATTTCTCGCCGCTTAGATTAGTGACAATTCGGTATCTCGAACTCGAACAAAGTAATATATACACGAATGTCTAGAAAAGAGCGAGGGCCGCAAGAGAGAAGAGAATCGCGGAGAAGAGGAAGAGGCGTACCGCAGACGTTGTCTGAACGTGATCACTATTTTTTGAAAAATATGCAAAGCATATCATCAGATAAAAAGAAGTTAAATTTCTGCATCTAAATTTGAATTTAACACTGTAACGTTTTATTAAATCTTGCCATAGTAAAAATCGGTTTGCTCTTCAGTTCTCATGAATATTAACCTCACTGGTAGTCGTGGAGGGCTTTGCCTCAGTTGTAGTCGTGGAGGTCTCCGTCTCAGTGGTAGTCGTAGAGGTCTCTGCCTTAGTGGTAATTGCGGTGGTCTCTGTTTGCGTCAAGTCCATGCAGCAGCGGGTAGCCTCCCATTCCTCGGCAGTGAGGCCAGGTGGCATATCGTCAGTAAAACCAGTGTAGAGCGAGATCTTTGCGTATTGCAGGGATTCAAGGCTCGAAGACGGTTCATTAGGCTTCCAAAGTTCGTCCGGAATGACCCCAGCGGGTTTGTCATCGAAGATCCACTGGAAGCGACTTCGCTTCACTTTGAGGTCGTTCGGATCCTCGCCCGGCAACGGAGTCGGACTGCCAACAAAGGCGGCAGACACGAGGCACACGACGCCCGGGAAGAGTTTCTAAGTTGCCTAGCAATTACAGGGAGCGATCAGCATTTTTACTTAAACTATTTTAAAGGAGGTCTCCAACGAATAAATTATGTTTTGTTTTTTTTCGCTTTGGGCTAGAAACCGATCAATTTACATTTTAATAGGGGGATAGCGGTGTATTCTCTACCCCTCACATACTTTGTTAAAGTTCCCGCCATTTTCAAAAACATTTTGACCTACCAACAGCGCGGCCGCCGTGGACACTTGAATTGTGCGCTTAGAATTATGCATATGGTGCACGCAACCAAGATTGGCCGAATTTTTCTTTGCAAGTCCGCTCCCCAGGCCAGTGGTATGACCACAAATGACTGTTGAGAAAGAGCAAAGGGCAGCAGCACGAGATTGGAGGATCACAGCCTTCCGTAAAAGTGGCGGGTAGAGAACTTGGCATATTGCTGCCAGAAACAACTAGAGGCCCTTCCGTGCGAGACACTTCCCGCCAATATGAAATGCTGAAAAATAAACATTACAGGAGCATGAACACCCAAAACTCCTGCGCGGAAAACGCTGTAAGAAACTGCGGAGATACTGTAGTGCCCTTAGCTTTTATTATCATATTTGTACTGAAAAACAGTGAAGACGGACTCGTAAAAAACTTAAGAAAAGTTTTGAACGTGACTTTTTTTCTTCGATATTTCGATATTTCCTCGGGGAATCTTACCAGAATGATAAAGGAACAGAGAAAAAGGGCTGGAAATGGCTGTTTTAATTTATTTCGACATTGCAAGAGAAGATGTTTAAAAAATATTTTCCCGCCTGCTATCCGGTCGTGAATATCCTGGAGTTAAATTTCTGCTTAACATACAAAGAACAGAAATATACCGTACACGAAAAATTTCCCTGATACAGGCACATTTTTTGTCTGCAAATTTCTCGCGAATGCTGTACTATTGAATTGGAGCGACGAACAGATTATTGAACTTCATTCTGATTCAATCCAACCGAATCTAAAAAAAATAATATTAAACGAACCATCAAACGTATGAACTCATCCATAAAACGCTATGATTCTTTTGTTTTTATGCAATGAAAATGGGCGGGCACAAAAAAGAATTGGATGGTTGGCAGGAGAGAAAAAGTGAGGAATGATTCAGAACACTAAAGGAAAGGAATAACCGGAAGGTGACTAATTGTAACCAAATTCTACCAGTTCTTCTCCGCATTCAGTTACTCAGCAGCTCTCTCATAACTCTTCTCTGCTCCCATAGAGCAGGCCACCTCTCGCAGCTCCGCTGCCTCCGCATCCAAACCACGGACCGCAGCTGTAAACATCATTTGCAACAAGTGATTGAAATAAAAGAAGCGATGAGTAGAAACGAACCTGTTTCAGCGTAGAACCTTCTTCTTCAGCGGATACTTCTTGTAATTCTTCAGATGTTCTTTTATCAACGCTTGAATGGTGCGATCTCGATGATGGAAATTGATGATATATGTACATAACTGTGTGGAATTTGACTATGAATGCTTCTGAATGTCATTCCAAATAGCGTTCCGCCTTGTATCAGCTGCGGGTTTGCTATCAGGGTTTCCCGTGACGGCAGTTGTGTGTTGAAATCCGACATCTCAGTCGTGAAGTGTTCTCTCTCTCGCTTCATAGCTTGATATATCGTTTATAAACCAATCCTTGACATTACAACGGAATAATACATCTTCAAATCAGTACATTCCAAAGAACCCAGTTTTGTTTGCAAGGTAAAAATAGTACAGCATATTTTCGAAAACGCTCGACTTTAAACTTTTAGCAAACAGTTTGATCACAAGCATAATTGTAAAGCTGGAAATCTTCACACAATACTGACCGATTCATGATACTTCGGCTCATTTTCACTCTTGAAAGTGCAGAGTTCTCTCACTCTGTATCGTCTTACAATTAGCCTCGGTTGCTGCTTGACGATAACCACAAGATCGTATCAGACAAAATCTAAGGGGACGGGTATACACAGGATGAGAAGAAGTTGATGATGGAGACACAGAGAGCCTGATTTCAGTGCCCCGATGTTTAGGCACAGAAAGGCGACATGTTACTGTTACATATGTATGTAAATTTCATGCAAGTAACGTCTTTCAATCCTATACGTTGTAATAGAGGAAGGAAGGCAGTGTACGGTTGAGATGATATGTATTTCGACACATCTTTGATATGTAAGATAAAGGCATATTTCCCATCTTTCTTGTGACTAAGAGTTTTTGTTTTCGGCCGTTTCTTCTTTTCTGCCAACCTTTCCATCTTTTCTGACTAATCGACCAGACACATGAAATGAAAATGTTCAGAAATGCTTCGTCATCATACAAGGGCTGGCACCATTTTTTGAGAATACATCTTTTATAGCACACTAAAAATCTCATTCTGCCCATTATTCGATTTGTTTCAGATCACTTCAATGTACGACTTCTGTCAACTGATTTTGTTTCTGGCTTTTTATTCTGTCAAGGGAGCAAAGTATAGTCTGGAAGACGGTAAGAAAGCAAATGTATTAGCACTCAAATAAATGGCAGAAAAAAGCTACAATCTTAAATCACATTACAGATGTCTAATCTCCTCGAACAATGACATTTCATATGTATAAAAAAATTGTTTATATCCATTATGAAAACTGTAGATGATACACTCCATGCCCGCTCCACTGCTCTCATGGTCGGATACGCAGAGAACTCCAATATATCTTCATTTTCATCGTATTAGATTAATCGAAAAATGAAAATAAATACAGGTTCGAATTGCTGCTTTCACTCTTATTCTAGCTTGGTATAACTATTTCACTCGGAGTGGTAGTTGTAGTCGGAGAAGGGAGTGAAGTAGTGCCTTTTGGCCGAGCAGCGCTCGATCGACATGCAGTAGAAGCTCATCTGGACGAAAAGTTCTAATTGACTCATCTGGACGAAAATAAGAATTGATTGACTGGGATATTTTATGGCCAAGGAGAATATAATCCTGGGCTACTTCGGCTTAGCTCTCCGTTTCATGAAAAGCCACAAGATCATGTAATTTATTTAGACTTTGAAACAAAATTCAAGAGAGTTCGAGTTGGCGTATGTAATCAGCTGCTGTTCATCGAACCTTTGACTTGGACACCGTATTCGCGTCAATGAAACGGGCTCAGACTGGTCGAAAGGCGCATTGCCCGTGTAGAGCAGGCATGCGGGTCCATTCCAAGGGATGACGACACAATGCGGAACCGCTAGTGGCATGACTGGGGCCCACTCATCGCCCATCGGTGAATTGCCTTCGATACTAGATGCAAGAGAGTGAGAATGCAAAATAAGTGTGTGTTTTTTTCTATACTAAATACATATTAGCCATTTATTGCTGGTGAAATTGGACAAATAATAAGAAATTCCAGATTTACTGCCAAAAATATTTTCCATCATGCAACAGCACTGATGAATTTGGAAGGAAGCCGTTGACAAAGGACAACTCTTCCGGCATGTTTGTAGTCGGGTACATTGTAACTGTCAATGAGTTTGGAGTTTTCTCATGGTTTTTTTTCTTTTTTTTTGGTCCACCTTCTTCCTAAAATGTCAAGTTTTTTGCGGAGCTAATTTCTCAATTCACCATTCATATGTCTTTTAAATATAATAGACATTTCCAGAGGTTGCCAGAGGCCGAAAATATAGGGCACCAGCTCCAGTGCCTATAGCCCTCAGGGCCGGCAACCCTTGGACATTTCCTCAATCTTTCATGATATAATTGTTCTTTTGTTGCTGAAGATAAAGAAATCTTCCTCGTTTACCTACAAAAATTACGAAGAATAAAATATGCGAGATACAGACTGATTTCATGACTGATCACTTATATATGGCTTAGTAGCCTCATTATCAGAGAATTATGAAATAATGTTTTTTGTCCCTGGAAAATGGCTCGAGATTCAAAAGGGTGTCTCCAACCTTGATCTCCGTTCTCGTTGTACACGCGTGAGTGGCTGCGGTCGATGATTGGCGTTCTTAAACCGTACGAAGCGCATACTTCCTTACCATTAGTGCATGTTGTCTCGTTGGCAAATGCTTTCGAACGATAGAGCTTGCCCTTCAGGGTCTGCAAAAGCGGTCATAAAGCAAAATATTTATATACCGTATTTTCTCTATTAGTTCCCCCCCTTATTAGAACCCCTCCCCCCCTCTAATTGTACCCCCCTCTGAAAATGCCATTGAAAAATAGAACCCTTCCCTCTAGTAGAACCCCACCCCTCCAATAGTATCCACCCCCCTAATAGTCTAGTACTTCAGCTCTAGATGTACCTCGTATAGATCCTGGAGGCATGGGGTGCTCTTACCAATGAACTAATGCCAAATTCATGATAAATCTGTTGTAAAACGGATATTCCAGTGATGATTTCATTGAATTCGGGCTACGATTCTTCTTTTTTTTGGAAATAAAATGTTGCTATTAAACTTTGAGTGTCTCACATTGAAAAATAGTACCCTCCTCTAATAGAACCCCTCCCTCTAATAGTGCCCCTCAACCGTAAGAGTATTGAAGAATAGAACCCCCCGGGGGTACTAATAGAGAAAATACGGTATATACAGCAACACCAGCTCATTTCCATAGCTTTTCTATTGTATATCATTATAGAAGTAGTAGAAAGAAACACAAACATACAAATGGCTACATAAAGCAACCATAAAATGCTCACCCATTTATACGTACAGTCGAATTGCTCGAATGTCGTTGTTTGACGAGGGTAGAAATTTGTTAAGCGATTGACAAAGGTGGCTTTTTTAGTCATTTATTTGAGTGCTAATACATTTGCTCTCTTACCATCCTCCACACTATGCCATGCATCCTTGACTGGATAAAAAACCAGAAGCACGATTAGGCGCCCGAAGTCGTGCATTGATGGGATCTTAATCAACTATAATAATTTGCAGATTAAGAGCCATATTGTGCCAAAAAAGGAATACCTATTCTGAAAATACAAAAAAAACTTTGAGCGGTGACGCGAGTCGACTAGTCATAATGTTTTTTTTAATATATATATATAAATACATATATTTTTAGAAGGGTCTATTATACCTGCTGATATATATGTCGATTTTCTCCGAACTCATCCACTACTACCACACTTCGAAGAAGCGCTTTAGTCTGTATGTGATGGAGAACGAATGAAAATTTACAGTAGATCTTTGGTATCAGATCCGATAAAGAGGAGCCGTCAGATCCAATACCAAGAAATTGATTAAATGGATTATATAGTAAATATTGATTCAATAACTGTTATTGGTTGGAATACTACAGAAATTTTTCTTAAAAATGCAATAGTCACAAAAACGTTTTTCATGTAATAAGAAGGTAAAGGAGCACGGGTTGGCAGGAGAGAAATCGGGAGGAATGATGGTGAACACTTAGAGGAAAGAATAAAGGGATGGCGACTGAGAAAGTCATTTTAGGAGGAAATTGCCATGATAAGGTGACTAAGGCGCTATTATTTCATTTCTCGGCCATTTCTTCTCTTCCGCCTTACTTTTCCGTCATTGCTGACTAATGGACATGTCATATGAAGCAAAAATTTTCAGAAATGCCTTGTTCTAAAACAAAGGCTGGCAAAGCAAATTTTTTTTTCTAATTTGAGAGTACATCTCCTTTTTTGGTCGAAAATCTCATTCTGCAGATTAGTCTATACCAATGCCTCGTCTTTCAATCCCACGTACTGCATTCCAAGGTTGGATGTATGTAACTCACAGCGAGCCACAATTTGTCTCTGTCAGAAGCAAAAGAACCCAATGCTGAATTACATATTCCTAACTCTGAATTCCGAAATAAATGAGGAGAGATTCGGAATTTCAAAGGAAAACTTGGTATTTAAGATCTATATGTGTACGTATGTATTTATATTGGCTTTGACCTCCAGGCGAATGGCATATGAAAAAAATGCTCAGAAATGCAATGTTGTTACCATCGGTCGCTGCATCGCACAGAATCTCTTCTAATTTCCATGATCAAACCTCCTATTTTATTATTGGAGGATTTAGGTTCATGGCCCATGATGATTTATTAATATTCTGCATCCTGACCGAAATCGAACAAATTCATTTATTCGTGAAAGATTTAGAAAGGAAGGCCGTAAAAGAGAGGAAGACTGCAGAAAAGATGAAGGGGCGGACGGCCTAATTCGCCTTGGATGTCTGAATTGGATTAGGGCTGTTCTTCAAGCTATTTAATGGAGTGTTTTGCACACACCACAACTTTTAATCCTATGTATATTTCGAAACGCCTAATTATCTTTTACGCCATGATAAATGTAATGGTCAAGAAAAGAATTGATAAGCAAGGAAGGAAACCTCAGAAAATCTCAGATCCATGCAGCAGCGTCGAATCATGTTGTTGCCCACCTGGAGCCCCTCTTCGATGATAAAGATGGTTGCGTTTTGGAGCGATTCAAGGCTCTGAGAAGGTTCATTCGGATACCAACGCCCGTCCGGGATCTTTCCAGCGGGCTTGCCGTCAAGAATCCACTGGAAGCGGCTTCGCTTCACTTTAATATTTTTTTTTTATCTTCGGATCCTCGCCAGACAGCGGATTCGGACTTCCAACGAAGGCGGCAGACACGAGGCACTGGCCCGGGAACGTCTAAGTTGCATAGCAATGACAGGGAGCGATCAGCATTTTTTATATATAAATAAACCATCTTTTAATATAAAAAAAAATGTGCAGCAAAATTGCGCACCTTAGCCGTGACAATTGCATCCTTCATTCCGAACGGGCAGACGCCGTTTTCTGTATTGACGTAGGGCACATTTTTGTACAGATGTCCATTGATCGTCACGTCATGACGACCAGCACCAAATGACGGGAATTCCGGATAGGATGGAGCTTGGGAAGCGAGAAGGGAAAGATTCCGCATGCAGCAGTTTTGCACTGGGTAATTGTCGGTCACAACTATCATGCGCCCATGATCTGGGTGGCCGACAGTCGTGTGCCCATCAAGCAGAATTGCATTGTAGGCCCGCTGGAGAACCCGAGGGGGTTCGAAGGCATTTGAGTTTAAAAGTCCCGTTGGGTCAACGTCGTCAACATTCCCGGCCAGCCTCTCTCACGGTCGACGTCCTCTCTCGCGGCGTCGCTCTCGTGTGGCTGTTCCTGTGCATCGACACGCTCTTCGGCCGTTCTTCAGTTGTTAAAACCCCAAGGTGACGGGGGCCCGTTCTCTGCTTGCGGAGTCCGGGAACAACAAGGTGTGTTTTCCCTCCCCAGGCCCTCTCCTGTCCTATCCGCACGTGTGGCGCGGTTCCGTTAATTCGGAATCGGCAGCGTGGGATTGGAGGACAGGAGGCGTGCAGGTGGCGTAGCCAGCCTGCATTGCTGTGGCGCAGTGGTGGTGTGGAGCCCGGTGCGGAGTGGTGTGGTGCTGTGTGCGAGCTGGTGATCTACAGGCGGAGAAGGGGAGGAGTGTGAGGCACCGAGGAGAGAAGTAAGGTGGCAGTACAGCGTGGCCAGACCTGAGCTTGAGAGGGTTTCGGACTCCAAAAGCAAGACGGTAGCCCGTACTGAGAGTGTGCTAAGCAACTCTGTTCCACTAGAAGTGACGTGGCAGTGCAGAGTGGCGGAACCTGAGCTGAAGAGAGTTTCGGACTCTAACAGCAGGAAGGTAGCCCGTACTGAGAGTGTGCGTAAGCAACTCTGAACCACTAGAAGAGATCAGTGACAGTACTGAGAGGCCAGACCTGAACTGGAGAGAGTTTCGGACTCTAACAGTGCGAAGGTAGCCTGTACTGAAAGTGTGCCCAGTCAACTTTGATTCACTGAAGATGGAGGATATGAAGTCATTGCTGGAGTTGCTGAAGAAGCAACAGGAGGACAGCTCTCAGCTGCTGAGGCAACAGCAGGAGGAGAGCGCTGAACGGATGAGACAGCAACAAGAGAGCCATGAAAGATTGGTGGAGCAATTGCTGGAGAGACTGAAGAAGGATGACAGTCTCACGCAAGGTCAGAGCGACACGTCCAGGGCTGGACCGTCGATTGACGCGCTGGAGAAGAACATCCAGGTGTTTGAGTACGATCCGGAGGATGGATGTACGTTCAATGCATGGTACGAGAAGTACGAGGACATATTCGAGCGGGAAGCTGCGAATGTCTCGGAAGTACAGAGGGTGCTCATGCTGTTGCGGAAGGTCAGTGTGAAGGTGGATGCCCAGTACAGGAATTCAATAGCACCAAGGAAGGCTGCGGAATTCACCCTCCAGGAGACGGTGGAGAGGATGAAGAAGTTGTTCGGAGATTACAAGACAGACTTCGAGAAGAGGTTGTCGTTGTTGAATCTGAGAATGAGCACGTCTGTAATCAATGATTTCAGAGTGTTGTCAGCCGAAGTGAACAAAGCAGTCGAAGAGGCCAAGATGGCAGAACTGTCGAACGAACAGCTGAAGACCATGTTTTTCATGGTGGCCATGGACTTGCCTCGTCACTCGGACACTCGTTTCCATCTGTTGTCACAGATCAAGAGGAACGAGTCGATGACGATGGAGGACTTGGTACAAGAGTGCGATAAGATCGCATTGTGGCAAGATTGGCCATATCAGCACGAGTTGTCCGGATGACGACGCTCAGAGTAGCACTTCCTCGAAGGAGCATAAGAAGGAGAGCACGAGAATGAATAGGATCATCGTAAATTCTGTGCGAGACAAGTCATTTGAAGTGGATGTTGTGATGGAAGGCACCAAAGTCACCATGCAGGTGGACACCGGTGCGGATATCACTATGATTTCCAAATCGACTTGGGAGAGCATCGGCAAGCCGAAGTGCAAGAAGGCGAACTGCCAGCCGATCGGAGCTTGTGGTGAACAGCTCGCTCTCACTGGACGCTTTAAGGCAAAGGTTCAGTGTGGTGGAAGAAGTGCCGAGGGAACTGTCTACGTGACAGAAGAGCCACTTTCGTTGCTTGGCCAGGATTTCATCTCAATGCTGGAGATGATCAAGCTGGAGAAACGAGAGACTAAGACGCCTGTCGTTCAAGTCCACCGAATTCTCAGCAGGCCGAGTAATCACAAGGAAGTTGGCAAGAGCAAGATCCCTGCGGTGGGCGTTGACAGCCCTTGTAACTGTGTGAAGAGGAAGGGAAAGAGTTCGGCGGAGCTTTTTCAGCGAAAGAAGTCTAAGAGGACAAGGAATGACTTGTTGAAGCCGGTTGTGCCATCAGAGCGAGTTGATGAGCACAGGTTGAAGCAAATTGACTTGCATCACGGAGCAAAGGCAAAGTCATTTGCAGTCGGCGACAAGGTCAAGTTCAAGACGAGCATTCAGCCAGACGGAAGGAAATGGCTTGTTGGCGAGATTGCTGGCAAGAATTGCAGATTTGCCTATTTGGTGATGCTGGAGAACGGTCGAGTGATCAAGGCTCGTGCAAATCAGTTGGCGAAAGACCATGACGATTTTGCTTCGGAGACGGTGCAGATGAGCATGCCGTTGTACGTGTTGATGGGCATGTTGGGCTCAAGGGTGCAGAGCCAGTCGAATGCAGCAACGGCGATTTCGAGCAGTTCGAGCAGCGCGGCGCCCACGAGCAACTCGAGTAGCGTGGCGTCGTCAGCAGCAGCACCAGCACCATCCACAGTCCAGTCGAACCACTCATCGAGCGCGAACCAAGCAGCAGCCACATCTCAAAGGCCACAACGAACGCAACGCCCTCCTCAGCGACATTATCCCAACCCCTCTCTGAAGAGTTATAAGTAACTCTGATTTGTCCCCATTGATGTTTTTTTTTTTGTAAGATTGAATGTTTCAATCTTAGTGGGGAGGTGTTGTGTAGATAGAATATCTACACGTATTGTGCTACGTGCTGTTTAGTAGACTATGTGAGTTAGATAGCATTGTAGTTTGTATTTGCTCTCCTATTGGTCCACGTGGCATTGTTCGTATATTAGCATATTAGCTTACGTGAGACTCGCATATATAAGCCCTAGTCAGCGAGCTCACATCACTTCGCTCTCATCTTCTCATCTAAAGCGGCGGTCTTCTATTCTCGCTCTGATCGCACACAAAAAGTGCAATGTACTCCACCTAGGCAAAAATAACCCTCGATATCCTTACCTTGTGTCCCACCAACCCCCTCCAACTCCTTTCGCTGTCTCTTCCTCAGCCATTCGAGACCTAGGTGTTTTAATGGATAGTAAACTCTCTTTCAAGAACCATATAGAGGCGATATGCCGCCGTTCGCTTAACCTAGTTTATAGTCTGTTTCGAATGCTCTCATCAAAAACCCCTGATATTTATCTCTTTTGCTATAAGTGTTATATTCTTCCGATTACTGAATTTGCTTCGGTGATCTGGTCTCCACACCAGATTGGTCTTATTAGACAAATTGAAGGGATCCAGCACATTTTCACTAGACTTTTGTTCCTACGCTGCGCCAAAACATTTGTTAACTTCAGAGACATTCCGTCCTATTCATACCGTCTTTCTCTTTATAAATTGCTTTCTCTTTTAGTAAGGCGTACTCAGATTGATCTTATATATACCTACAAATTATTGCACAATGCCATTGACATTCCTATCAGTAAATTCTTTACCTTTAAGCCAACTAGCGGCAGATGCTCTCAATATGCTTTCCATGTGCCCAGAACTAGACTATCGATTGCTGAGCATTCTTTCTCGGTCAGGACTGCGTCGAATTATTGCAAACTTCCTGTAATTGCCACTTCATCTACGAGTATTCAAACTTTAGAAAGATTATCAGTTCATTGCCTCTCTTATCCCTTTGTCGGGTTAATGTACCCAACCTGTAGTCTGCTTGATTGCATTACGTTTCATTTCTAGTCCCGTGTTACTATTTATTTACATATTTATGCTAATTATCCTTGCTAAGTTATACTTTGTATTATCTAAGAATTTTACTCCTTATCATATACGTAATCATTCCCATTAGATATTTCCCCCTCAATCAGCAGCTGGTCCCTCGATGCTCAGGTGTGCACAGCTCGCACACGTATGTACATCTATGGAGCCTTGCCACCTCCTTGGGACGTCGCGCACCCCACGTACATACCAAACTGGGAACCTGCCAACCCCCGTTCGGTGTCGAGGCGATCGGCTGGCTGCATCTACCCACCTCCACCCCTATTCATAGTTCTCATTCAGTTAACTCTCTCTCTCTCACTCTTTCTCTCCTATTTCCTTCTCAGCGGTGCATTGCATTTTCTACTCAACTTTTACAATTGAATCTGGTTATCCTTCTCGATCAATATTTCTAAATGTTGTCACATCATAACGATGTATTGAATAAACAAATAAATAAACAAACCATTTGTGAACATTTATGTTTCATGTGCATCGTCGATTAGTCAGAAAAGATGGAAAGGTTGGCAGAAAAGAAGACGCGGCCGAAAACTTAAACAACAGCGTCTTAGTCACCATAATGAAGCGAATTCTCTTCACCATAGCAAAAATGCCTTTATCTTAAATATCAAGGATGGGTCGAAATACATACATATGTATCTTCTTCTCTTTTTTTTGTAATTCCTATAGGTTCTCCTCTATTTATTTCAGAATTCGACTCCTGCAATTTAGTATCCTTTTTGCTTTTGCCAGAATCTTTTTTCTTCTCGCTCTCACTTTCAACCTTGCAATGCCTTTCCTCCTCTATTGACCATGAGTTAAAATTTCTAGATTTTAAAGTTAATGATCCGACAGGCGTCAAAATCCGTTTTGTTTGCTTGCAATGTACTGTTTTTAAGATGTATTAATCCGTTGAAAATGTCAAGGATTGGTTAATAAAGGGTATATCAAACTAAGAGGCGAATGAGACAACTTCATGACTGAGCTATCGGATTTCCACATTCAACGGCCTGCACGCGTAACGCTAATCGCGAAGCCGCAGCTGATTGCAGGCGGAACGCTTTTTGACACGACATTCAGAAGGCATTCATACCCGTTCTATAGTCAAGTTTAATCGTCGAGATCTCGCAGTTCTATCGTCGATAAAGGATGATCTAAAAAATTCAAGAAGTATTCGCTTAAGAATAATGTTCCGCGCTGAAACTAGTTAGTATCTGTCCCATTCCCTCATTTATTTCAATCACTTGAAGCAAATTTTGCTTGACACGATGCGGAGTCAGCGGAGCTGCGAGTGCCGTTGAACGAGGAGATGCGCGTTGCCCCACAGTGCATGCTATGCTTCGAAAGAGTTGGTCTCCGAAATCACTCGAAGCGGGAATCGTACGCAAGCTATTTACATGCTCTAGGGAAGCAAAGAAGGAGTAATGAGAAAGCGGAGAAGAACCAAAACGCCTCTGGTGGAATTTGCTTACAATTAGTCATCTTCCGGTTATTCCTGTCCTTTAGTGATCTGAATCATTCCTGCCTATTCTCTCCTGCCAACCATCCGATTCTTTATTAGTGCCGCCCTTTTTCATTGCATAAAACAAGAAAATCATAGCGTTTTTGGCTGCGTTCGTATGTTTTAAGGTTCTTTTTTCATATTCTATTTTTAGATTCAGTTTGTACGCAGAATGAAGTTCAAGAATCTGTTCGTCGTCCTAATCTCTCTCGCCGTTGTCGTGATGAGTAAGTCATAAATCTACAAACGATCTTAATATTAAATAATAATAATGCCACCGATTTAATGATTATTCTTCGGCAATTCAAATTGGTGGGGCACTGTCGATGAACTACGATGCCTTTACGACAAGCTTGGGATTTAGAGACATAACAATCAACGGGACGGTGTACAGAGTATGAAGTTTAGAAGAGAAGTTATTAGGCATATGGCTAGTCATATAATATTTAATATTAAAAAGATGAGCATTAAAGAATGAACACAATTCAGCGATCGATCTCTCTCCGCCGTCGCTGACTCGCCGTCTTGAAGGACACTTGCTGAATGGCTCTTCAGCATCGTCGTCGTCTTCGCTGAGTCCGATGCGTTCTCGGGCAAGAAAGTTCCCTGAGAACTACAGAAAGTTCTCGTTTGACGATCTCACGTCGACGAATTCAATCGTACGCCTGAGATGTCTCGTGGCTGACCGATGGCAGCGGCGTGATCAATAGAGTCGCCGACTCACAGGTCATACTGCTCAACTGCTTTAACACATTTCTCATCGGCTAAGAAAGTATGTAAGAGCAATCAATGCCCAAAGATCATTCGATTCCATTCGCTTATCAATTATTTGATCTCTGCTTTTGTGGGCAACTGCATGAAATAGTGTGCAATACTTGATTGAGAATGATTTGAGGTGGAGAGCGAAACGCTCAACATAGTCCAACCAGCCACTTTTGATGAACGAGAATTCATTAATGAACGCCAGTTTACCGCGGGATTCAATTCGAAGAAGGTCAAATTCAGCTCAAGCGGAAAATACGTGGCCATCTCTAAAGGATTACATTACGTCAGTAACTTCGCTGTAACTTGTGAGAGTTCTCAAATTTCCGTACGCTTCCCAAAGACGCTTTCCATGATCTTTCATTTCAGGCATACAGGCATTCAAGGGAAGCGATCTATCAAATAGCGAAGCTTTCAAACGGAAAATTCGTGTTGGTTTTCATTTCCTTACTTTAGCTTACTGAAAAATTTCATTATTGTATTTTTCTTTCCAGGAAGCATTACTTTGTTGGACCAACCGGCTCTGGAACTGAAGTCATCCAGGAATTAACCTGGAATCCAAACCCGAATTTTGACGACTTTGTTAGTGCTATTTTTGTACGAAAAAGTAGACGAGGCCAAAGTTATTACATTAAAAATACTACCAGTATGGCTTTTTTTTGTTGTTGTTGCTCCTGGAGTGGGCGAGAGCAAATGAAGTGGCAATAAATGTGTTTATAGCCATGCTCTACCGCCGCTGCTCTTTTAACCGCCAAATACCCGATTTAGGTCTTTTTAAGCGGTAATTCGGTGTTCTATCAAGCGGACTCTGAGCAGCCCGGGACTGCCAAACAGCTAACGCAGAATGGAAGCGATTATGTCAGATACGGCATTGCTGACTGGCTCTATGAAGGTGGCTCAATTTTTAGTGATCAAGGATATGTTATTAATGTTCGACACCAAATTAATTTGAAATTATGTCAACAACATCACAACAAAATAGCTCTACGCTTGTTCAGAGGATGTCTTTGGCTCTTCTCTCGCCCATTGGTGGTCGCGCAGTGTCGGCCTCCTGGCATATATCAAATTTGACGACCAAGACGTCAATAAAGTCTTCATCAAGCGATACTTTGAAAACATGCAGTACCCAGAGTAATATTATTTGTTCTTTTGCTCACACATGTACATATATATTTTTTATTGATGATAGCCACATAATTTTAGATACAAGCCTATTCCTTATCCAAAAGCGGGTGTTCGCGAGCAGCCGAGAGTCAAGTTGTACATTTGGAACAAGACAACGGCCGTTCATGTGGTCATTCGGCCGCCGGCTCAACTCGAGAACAAGTTAGAGAAATACAAATACTTTCATACATTAAATCCTCTTTGTTTTATGACGAAATTGTGGACGTATGTATGTACATATGCCTATATATGGAAGTAACTCTAAAAATGCCGATTCGTGACAACTTAAATCCTTCATATTTATCCCCTTGAGATACATATTGCTTGTCTTGTTTGTAGTCTTTCGAGAAAAATATGGAAGTATTTTCAAGATCCTATTACATCTTCTCGTGTGGCTGGCTGCCTGCAACAGCGGAAAGGGACGAAAGGCTCGTGACGGTATGGGCCAACCGGCGGCAGTCTCGCATCTTTTTCACTCTCTGCAATGAAGCAGACTGCATCATGGTAGGCAATTCGATTGTTGCAGCATGGCAGTTTTCGCTTACAATAAGTATTAATTCTCTGGTCTTTTGGCATATTCTTTTAAATTTTATTAATGTAGTCACGTACGGCATGACAAATGTGTATGCACAAAGTGTGTTTGTAGTCGTACGAGCAATCGTACACTATCGGTGCCAGGCGCCTGTGGGCACCCTGCAGGCTCTTCTGCCCTCAGCCACAGGCTTCTTCGCATTGCTTCCAACCACCTACGACGACGGAAATATCTACAATCACGTCACCCATATCCAAGTTGCTGTAAGTGGAATGTGACATTTTTCCTACAATGTAGCTATTTCGTTTAGACTAAAATATCCGTGTATCACCTCGTGCGAAAATAAGGTCTTCTGGGTTTATGTACGCATGTACATATGTACTGAGAACAGTAGTGTACTTTAGTCGGGAACTAAAGAAAGAACACAATTGACACTCTTTCTCGAAGGCCTTCAAACAATGACACATACATTCATTCCCTTTCAAGACGAGTTTCCGCTTTCTTGCACCGAACGGAATCGCAAACACACTCTATGAACCCTTCGTGGAAGAAAAGAAATGTCAAAATGGATTGTTGTGAGCTGGGGTAATAAACTATAGTGAATGATGCATAAAATGTGCTTAGTCTGGCGTGCGTACATAGATTATATAGAGAAAAATAATAATATTGAAACAAAACAGGAAGACGGAACTGGTAAAGTGACCGCAACTCATGGTGGACCGTATGACGTGATGGCGATGCACAGCGTTCCGAACAGCAGCATCGGTCCACTTTTGTGACCGTGAAATAGAAAAGCTTTAGCTACGGTATATTTCATTTGGGCATACTTTGTGACAGACAGTAGCTATGATTTCTGAACGGCCCTTTCTCTATAGCAACGGTGTTACATTTGGTCAGTTCTTTGGACATATTCTATTCTTATACAACCAAACACGCCCAAGCTCTTCAACTTGGCGTTTAAGCATTTTTAATCACAACGTCAGCGTCAATTTAAACAGTTTCATTGTTTCTTTGATATCTTTCTTCTTAGCGTGCTGTCAGCAAGTGCACGAATACAGTTAAACTGTTAAATATATAAAGTCGAGAAAAGGGATGGAGAAATTAAGAACATAAATCAAGAAAAAAAGCATTAAAGATCCTTTAATCCGAGAAGGGGAAACAGGTTACAAGCATCAAAACATAAGAAATAGCAGGCCAAAATTAGATATTCAACTTTTATGCTTTATTCAACCAAAACATCGTGGCTTGATATCATCATCTATTTATCTTCGGAACAGCAACTTTGAAGAAGCGCTGCTCAGAGAGAGGAGTCCGATGAGATGAGATTTGGCGGGAGATCGCAGGCGCAGTCGGCACGGTATTCTCACAACACGTCCGGCGGGTTCGCCACTCGTTCAAGACCCGGAGACGGCGGTGGTCAGAAAATGCGACACATCTAAATACAAATGAGGCTGTTTTCTAATCCTCTTTCTCATCCAGATTCAGAAAGGGTTGAGAAAGAGGATTAGAATCTTCTAACCAGTTGAAATGTTAATAGTGTAGCGCAGCTTGGACAACTGCCAAGTGGAGAGGTCAGTATCATTCTCGATGAGAGGCGGCTGATGCTTGCGGTCGTCCTCCCTCCTCTGCATCCAGTCTGCTCCTCTCTTTCTCCATCTCTTCCTTTTTCTGTTTATATTCGTCTTCCTTCCTCATACTCTCTTCTTCCTCTTCCCTTTTTTGCTGCCTTCTCTGCCGCGAGTCGTTCTTCCTCCCTCTGGAGTCGTCTGCAAAAGAGAATCCTCCCGAGTTTTATGCTGGCCAAAACATTTAGAAAGGATAGAAAAGGTCAGCACTTCACACCCGAGATTAAGGCCTTACCTCTGTTTCTCCTCCCGAACCCGCTTAGCCTGCTACTCTTCCACTCGCCTTCTCTCTTCTTCTGCTTCCCTCTCCCGTCTCAGAGCCTCGGCATCACTGAACGAGAATAAGATTAGAAAGTCCAGAAAATGGAAAGATCTGACAGAATGCTGGCTAGAATAGTGTCGACCATCTCCACGCAGGAGCCGTACTCAGCTGTCGCCTTTTCAAGGGGCCACTGGTTCATCTGGGAAAGAGTGACATCATGAAGAGATGCAGGAGCAGTTCGGCGTTCGCCTTCTGGAGTTGTTGGGCCCGCGCGAGAGGAGAGCCATTCTAGAAGAAGAAGATCATGAGAGAGATCTGCGCGAAGCAACGGGGAATGGATAGCAAGTGAGAAACCTCGGGCGGAATCGCTGCCTGGCGATGAAGCCGCGCACGTAGCACTGAATGCGGTCCCGTGATGGCGCCTTAAGCATAAGCAGCATGCGTATTCCGCACTCGGAAAGAGTGCCCGCCACCGATCCATTCTCGCTCGATTATTGATTCGAAGCTGTAATTAATAACCTTAATTAGGTACTTTAATTCAGATTCGTTCAAAAAGGGGTGTAGAAGTATATTCATGCGTACCCCCGAATGGTACGCGCATCCTGGTCGAGAATGAGCTGGGCGAGAGAGCAGACGGCGAGAGTATCGATGATGATTCCACGAGAATGAGGAGCTAGCAGCGAGTTCAGAATGCTCTCGTCTTCCTTGCACCTCTTTTGGCGGGAGCAATCAGAGGCTGGCCGCATCGCATTATGCAAGACTAGAATAAATAATACAGTTCTTCTCCCTGGTAGAGAATCACCATAAACGCAACAACTCTCTCGCCGAATCAAATGTTGTTCATGATGTTCTATCTTTCAAATAAGCAACAGACTCACCTTGGTTGGATGGTGGTAATAGCTAAGTACGGTAAAGCGGAAGCCATCTCGGAAGGTAGCAGAAATGCGAAGATAGTCATCACCAATCATTTTCGGGACAATAACCATTTCGGGATACGAGGGGCAAATCTGTGAAATGGTCAGCTGCTATATTGCTGATATACTTTAGTTTGCGTGGAAGATAACAGATATAAATATCCTTTGCCACGAACATTAAAGTTGTCACTGACGGAAAGATGCGGAAAGAGTTCGGAGCGAGCAAGGTCAGCTTAGCGAATTCTGCTTCCAAGTCGAAGACTGTTCGAGCCATCGTCCAGCACCGTAAAAGGGACGCGATAGCAGAATGGATAATCGTGCTCAAAACTATCTGAACAGGACCCCAATTAACAGAATTTAGCACAGTTATTCATGATAAAATAAGTTCAAACATACACGTTCCAATAAAGAAAGGACACTGACGGAAAAAAACCGTAGAATATAAAAGAAAATAGCCCACTGAGGTTGGAGAACTTCTCGATGCTACGTGCAACAGAAAAGCAGTCACTTAGGTTGGCGATCTCGAAGACGATAATCATTAAGTTCTTGCACTTGAGTATAAGTAAACCACCTTTAGTGTTGTCCTGAATATAAAAAAAACCATCAAAACATCACTTCCAAAATGATATTATTATTCCATTTGTCAGACCTTTCCAATGGGTTCAGCAACAAGTCGATCGACCGCGCGATGCAGCAGCCAGAACTCCGCGCAAGTGGAGCGACTCTCTCAAAGCGCACAAGGAACATAGTGAACACACAAAAAGGTCAAAATCTGCGTAATATTTTCTGGACCGAACCTTTCGGTCTGAGAAGTCGCCTGCTCGCGATGGTGACTGCTTGAGATGAATTGGCGCGGCGGGTGTCGCATCTTGGAAATGAAAACTAAAAAAAGATTAAACTAAAAGAATTACCAATGTAACACCCGGCGACAAAAAAAAGAAATAAAAAGAACGCGCAGCCGCGTCTCCTAAAAACAACGCGATCGTATGCTAGGAAACGTAGGAAACCACATCTAATTCACGGTCAAAAACCATAAATCCCATCCGTAGATTAGTCAAAACCACGAATCTGTCCGTAAATTAGTTTTTCATCAGAAGCCGCTCAAACTAGGGGGGACAAAACGCTGTGCGATGCTCGGATACGATCCATCCTCCGATTCAGTGTACGTCAGATCAACGCATTTTCCAAGGATCAAATGATCGTCGCAGGCCGCCAATGTATGTAAGTATGAATATTCAATGCAGATTCTACAATGGAATGGGTGGTGGCATCGCATCGAATCGCTTCTACCGTATCTCACGAGCATCCAGTCGGGACTCGGCTACGATTCATTGTCTCTCGTGCTCCCTGCCACAGTGTGATGCGTCAGAGACTTCGGTATACTCAACAATATATTTTATCATGCGCTAAAATATATGCAGGCAATTATTTATTCAGCGTATATGAATCCATGCATGCAAAATGTTATTTCATGTGCAGTTATTTTTGAGGCAAGAACAAAGTCGTCCGGGCAGCGTTCACCTCCATATATTTGTGATAGACTCGTGACGAATTCCAAATCCTCAATAAACGCATTTAACGATAAGTAGAAAACAAAAACTCATACTACCAAAATGTTTTAAATGGAAGTTTATAAACATATCTCTTTAATAGATTAACGCTGTTGGCCACGACATATGTATTTAAAAATAAATTAATTTTTTTTAAAATCATACATTGTGCACCGTCCCGTTGATTGCTATGTCTTTAAATCCCAAGGTTGAAATTCCGGCATTATAGTTCATCGACAGTGCCCCGCCAATAAGAATTGCTGGAAAATAAACATTAAATCGACGGTATAATTATCACTAAATATAAAGATATTTTCTAGCGTTATGACTAACTCATCACGACAAGGGCGAGAGAGATTGGAGCGACGAACTGGTTCTTTAACTTCATTCTGCCTCAATCAAAACTGAATCTTAAAATAGAATATGAAAAGGACCATCAAACAAATGAATACTGCCGTAAACACTATGATTCCCTTTTTTATGCAATGAAAATGGGCGGGCACTAACAAAGAATCGGATGGTTGGCAGGAGAGAATAGGAAGGAATGATTCAGAACACTAATGGAAATGAATAACCGGAAGGTGACTAATTGCAAGCAAATTCTTCCCGAGGCATTTTTATTCTTCTAGCTTAATCAGAGGCTCTCGCATAACTCTTCTCAGCGCCCCTTGGAAGCCAATAGTTTGTGAACTTTTCCCAAGCACGGCCAGTCTACAGCAAATTGCTGAAAACAACCAACATTCCATGAAACAACAGCAATTATTTGCATCGAGTAAATCAAAAATTGTGTGTGACTAGCAACTTTTTCCAGTGCGTAACAACGTTCTTCTTCAGCTAATATTCCCTATATTTCAGATGGTCCCTCATTGGTCTTCATCGGAATTTGAGAACGAATTCCTTCTGATTGTCGTCCCAGAGCCACATTTTATTTCTTATAGAAGCAACATAAAAAGAGAATACTAAGTGCCAGATTTCATAATCCCTAAATAACTAAATGATTCAGTCGCACTTCCAAACAATGATGACTAATTGCAAGGCGCTGTTATTTAATTTTTTTTGCCCATTTCTTTTAGTCTGCCAACCCGTCATTTCTGACTAATCGGCATGGCATATGAAACGAAAATGCCCAGAAATGCCTTGTTTTCAAACCACGACGAACCACACAGTGTTTTTCTTTCTTACTTGGCAATCGTCTGGTTTTCTGAACAATAAAACTCTTCTTGTGAACATTATTCTAATTGATTCAGATCCATTCAATGTACGACTTCTGTCGCCTTTTCGTGCTTCTGGCTTTTTATCCTGTGAAGGGTGCAACGCATAGTCTGGAAGATGGTAAGAGAACAAATGTATTACCACTCAAATAAATTGCCAAGAAAAGCTATCATCGTCAGTCACATTACAGATTTCTACTCTCCTCAAACAATGACATTCGAGCAGTTCGACTGCGAGAGGAAATGGGTGAGCACTTTTATGGTAGCACTCGTACATATGTATGTACCTGATGATGCTATATATTTGTTTATCTGCATTGTTTTAATAAATTAATAGACACGGGAGAGAGACTTAACCGAGAGAATTACGCAATCAGATAAATAAGAGGCTCGCAACAAGGCGGCCAATATGATGTATAGGGCACCAAAAAAAAGAACATTAGAAAGGAAGTAAAATATATATCACAATTAATTAGTTGCCATAATTATAACACGAATAGATAATTCAACGAGAGAGGACATGATTCTTAATGAGAAGGCGAGCAGATGGCAATGATAAATCAAAAATCTTGTCGGGCAGTCTATTCCAAGAGTCGACAATCCTATTTGCAAAAAAGTTCATATACATGCTAGAATGAAACTTGAACTTACGCAGCTTAAAGCGATGTGCTCTAGTAAACCCAACTGGTGAGAAACTAAATATATCAGTTGACTTGATACCATATAGGCCTTTAACAATCTTATAAGCAACGACAAGGTCATTAATCTCACGGCGGGCATAGAGCGGCTCTATATTTACAAACGCTAAACGCTCACTGTAGGGGAGGAGGGAGAGACCGCATCTTTTAAAGGCGTCGAGTGAAGCGCTTCTGAATGTTCTCAATCTGGTTAATAAGGTAAATTTGGCTAGACTGTGTTGCCGAGTGGTCATCCGACTGTGGACTCGCCAACAACTTCAAGAAGACGATGTTCATGGCCATTGGACATGCCCACCCAACCTTTCAACCTACCCTACTTTCTCAGGCAATACCTCCCACTTCATCTTATCGTGACCTTGGGGTCCAAATGTCTAATGATCTTTCTTTCCAAAACCATATTGATTTGATTTGTAGACGAGCAACTAGAGCTTTCTTCCATATACTAAGGAACTTTAGATCTCGTAATATCACTTTTCTAGTTCGTTTATTTGTCATTTATGTTCGCCCTTTACTTGAATTTTGCATGGAAGTATGGTCCCCTAGCCAAATTTACCTTATTAACCAGATTGAGAACATTCAGAAGCGCTTCACGCGACGCCTTTAAAAGATGCGGTCTCTCCCTCCTCCCCTACAGTGAGCGTTTAGCGTTTGTAAATATAGAGCCGCTCTATGCCCGCCGTGAGATTAATGACCTTGTCGTTGCTTATAAGATTGTTAAAGGCCTATATGGTATCAAGTCAACTGATATATTTAGTTTCTCACCAGTTGGGTTTACTAGAGCACATCGCTTTAAGCTGCGTAAGTTCAAGTTTCATTCTAGCATGTATATGAACTTTTTTGCAACTAGGATTGTCGACTCTTGGAATAGACTGCCCGACAAGATTTTTGATTTATCATTGCCATCTGCTCGCCTTCTCATTAAGAATCATGTCCTCTCTCGTTGAATTATCTATTCGTGTTATAATTATGGCAACTAATTAATTGTGATATATATTTTACTTCCTTTCTAATGTTCTTTTTTTTGGTGCCCTATACATCATATTGGCCGCCTTGTTGCGAGCCTCTTATTTATCTGATTGCGCAATTCTCTCGGTTAAGTCTCTCTCCCGTGTCTATTAATTTATTAAAACAATGCAGATAAACAAATATATAGCATCATCAGGTACATACATATGTACGAGTGCTACCATAAAAGTGCTCACCCATTTCCTCTCGCAGTCGAACTGCTCGAATGTCATTGTTTGAGGAGAGTAGAAATCTGTAATGTGACTGACGATGATAGCTTTTCTTGGCAATTTATTTGAGTGGTAATACATTTGTTCTCTTACCATCTTCCAGACTATGCGTTGCACCCTTCACAGGATAAAAAGCCAGAAGCACGAAAAGGCGACAGCAGTCGTACATTGAATGGATCTGAATCAATTAGAATAATGTTCACAAGAAGAGTTTTATTGTTCAGAAAACCAGACGATTGCCAAGTAAGAAAGAAAAACACTGTGTGGTTCGCCGTGGTTTGAAAACAAGGCATTTCTGGGCATTTTCGTTTCATATGCCATGCCGATTAGTCAGAAATGACGGGTTGGCAGACTAAAAGAAATGGGCACAAAAAAATTAAATAACAGCGCCTTGCAATTAGTCATCATTGTTTGGAAGTGCGACTGAATCATTTAGTTATTTAGGAATTATGAAATCTGGCACTTAGTATTCTCTTTTTATGTTGCTTCTATAAGAAATAAAATGTGGCTCTGGGACGACAATCAGAAGGAATTCGTTCTCAAATTCCGATGAAGACCAATGAGGGACCATCTGAAATATAGGGAATATTCGCTGAAGAAGAACGTTGTTACGCACTGGAAAAAGTTGCTAGTCACACACAATTTTTGATTTACTCGATGCAAATAATTGCTGTTGTTTCATGGAATGTTGGTTGTTTTCAGCAATTTGCTGTAGACTGGCCGTGCTTGGGAAAAGTTCACAAACTATTGGCTTCCAAGGGGAGCTGAGAAGAGTTATGAGAGAGCCTCTGATTAAGCTAGAAGAATAAAAATGCCTCGGGAGGAATTTGCTTGCAATTAGTCACCTTCCGGTTATTCATTTCCATTAGTGTTCTGAATCATTCCTTCCTATTCTCTCCTGCCAACCATCCGATTCTTTGTTAGTGCCCGCCCATTTTCATTGCATAAAAAAGGGAATCATAGTGTTTACGGCAGTATTCATTTGTTTGATGGTCCTTTTCATATTCTATTTTAAGATTCAGTTTTGATTGAGGCAGAATGAAGTTAAACAACCAGTTCGTCGCTCCAATCTCTCTCGCCCTTGTCGTGATGAGTTAGTCATAACGCTAGAAAATATCTTTATATTTAGTGATAATTATACCGTCGATTTAATGTTTATTTTCCAGCAATTCTTATTGGCGGGGCACTGTCGATGAACTATAATGCCGGAATTTCAACCTTGGGATTTAAAGACATAGCAATCAACGGGACGGTGCACAATGTATGATTTAAAAAAAAATTAATTTATTTTTAAATACATATGTCGTGGCCAACAGCGTTAATCTATTAAAGAGATATGTTTATAAACTTCCATTTAAAACATTTTGGTAGTATGAGTTTTTGTCTTCTACTTATCGTTAAATGCGTTTATTGAGGATTTGGAATTCGTCACGAGTCTATCACAAATATATGGAGGTGAACGCTGCCCGGACGACTTTGTTCTGGCGTCCCGACATTTCGTCAAAAGACACTTCGTCAATTGACGTTTCGTCAAAACTTTTCGAAAAGTCAAGGAACCCTTTGTTCTTGCCTCAAAAATAACTGCACATGGCCAGTTGAAATAACATTTTGCATGCATGGATTCATATACGCTGAATAAATAATTGCCTGCATATATTTTAGCGCATGATAAAATATATTGTTGAGTATACCGAAGCCTCTGACGCATCACACTGTGGCAGGGAGCACGAGAGACAATGAATCGTAGCCGAGTCCCGACTGGATGCTCGTGAGATACGGTAGAAGCGATTCGATGCGATGCCACCACCCATTCCATTGTAGAATCTGCATTGAATATTCATACTTACATACATTGGCGGCCTGCCACGATCATTTGATCCTTGGAAAATGCGTTGATCTGACGTACACTGAATCGGAGGATGGATCGTATCCGAGCATCGCCATCACGTCATACGGTCCACCATGAGTTGCGGTCACTTTACCAGTTCCGTCTTCCTGTTTTGTTTCAATATTATTATTTTTCTCTATATAATCTATGTACGCACGCCAGACTAAGCACATTTTATGCATCATTCACTATAGTTTCCTACCCCAGCTCACAACAATCCATTTTGACATTTCTTTTCTTCCACGAAGGGTTCATAGAGTGTGTTTGCGATTCCGTTCGGTGCAAGAAAGCGGAAACTCGTCTTGAAAGGGAATGAATGTATGTGTCATTGTTTGAAGGCCTTCGAGAAAGAGTGTCAATTGTGTTCTTTCTTTAGTTCCCGACTAAAGTACACTACTGTTCTCAGTACATATGTACATGCGTACATAAACCCAGAAGACCTTATTTTCGCACGAGGTGATACACGGATATTTTAGTCTAAACGAAATAGCTACATTGTAGGAAAAATGTCACATTCCACTTACAGCAACTTGGATATGGGTGACGTGATTGTAGATATTTCCGTCGTCGTAGGTGGTTGGAAGCAATGCGAAGAAGCCTGTGGCTGAGGGCAGAAGAGCCTGCAGGGTGCCCACAGGCGCCTGGCACCGATAGTGTACGATTGCTCGTACGACTACAAACACACTTTGTGCATACACATTTGTCATGCCGTACGTGACTACATTAATAAAATTTAAAAGAATATGCCAAAAGACCAGAGAATTAATACTTATTGTAAGCGAAAACTGCCATGCTGCAACAATCGAATTGCCTACCATGATGCAGTCTGCTTCATTGCAGAGAGTGAAAAAGATGCGAGACTGCCGCCGGTTGGCCCATACCGTCACGAGCCTTTCGTCCCTTTCCGCTGTTGCAGGCAGCCAGCCACACGAGAAGATGTAATAGGATCTTGAAAATACTTCCATATTTTTCTCGAAAGACTACAAACAAGACAAGCAATATGTATCTCAAGGGGATAAATATGAAGGATTTAAGTTGTCACGAATCGGCATTTTTAGAGTTACTTCCATATATAGGCATATGTACATACATACGTCCACAATTTCGTCATAAAACAAAGAGGATTTAATGTATGAAAGTATTTGTATTTCTCTAACTTGTTCTCGAGTTGAGCCGGCGGCCGAATGACCACATGAACGGCCGTTGTCTTGTTCCAAATGTACAACTTGACTCTCGGCTGCTCGCGAACACCCGCTTTTGGATAAGGAATAGGCTTGTATCTAAAATTATGTGGCTATCATCAATAAAAAATATATATGTACATGTGTGAGCAAAAGAACAAATAATATTACTCTGGGTACTGCATGTTTTCAAAGTATCGCTTGATGAAGACTTTATTGACGTCTTGGTCGTCAAACTTGATACGCACTAAAAATATTAAAAGCTAATTTATTTGAATGAAAAGTTTTAACCGATTTTATTCAATGACTGTAATTTATTTTCTTCAAATCAAATACATCTTTTATATCCTGCGATGAGCATTTTGCACTGAATTGGTAAATGCAGAAAAAATATTCAAAACTCCAGCCGCACGATTAATCTCCCTCGAGGACATGGACAAGCGTCTCTGATATGTCCAGGACATTTTATTGTCCATGACATTTCAGAGACACTTGGTAGACATGTCAGGGACAAATTTTCCAAAGGGAGAAATTAATGTTTATTAAATATATTTTTCTTTACATGCATGTTTTTTTTTCTCCAGACTATGAACACTCATCTTTAACAATGGAGACGAAAGAAAAGTGCACAAAGCAGCATCAGACATTAAGCATTTTGGAAATGCTTCCATCTTTTTATTTTCAATTCTTCTAATCAGCACTACGAATATTTTCGAGGCGAAATATGCTTGTAGATATTTTGAATTCTTTTCCAGCAAAAACTCCCATAGATATCTCCTTCCATTACTTCATTAAGTCAATACAGAAGAGCGATGAAAAACAAGTTTATCAAACAAAACAAGAGGCAGAGAGTGAGAGAATTAGTCGACGAGGCCGAATCTCATGTCGTCGTCTTACTTCTCCTTCTCTTCCTTCTTCACCGTCTTCTCCTATTCATGAGCGGTGGCTGGCGCGGCGGCGGCAACAGCAAGCAGCCTCGGCTCCGCCTCCCTTCGAGCCACCGGCAATCAGTTCGGGCAGCGACTTGGCCGCCAAACGAGTCTCTACCCAGCTGCAATCACAAAAAGCTGATTACTATAAGCAACAATAACATATTGAGATTTTGTTGAAAGGGGAGCAATTAGATAAATAAAATGAGAAAAAAGAGTGTTTTGCGAACCAAATCAATAAGCGAATTACGGCAAATATAACCCGAAAGAGCAACAATTATGGAAAAGGCGATTTAACAAACATTTCCTTGCTTTACTATAACTTAGGGTAACAGGAATATCTTGCAAGAATTTTGTAGCCCACTTCAAAAAATTAAAAAAAAACACGAAGAAAAATGGGATGAACAAACAAAAAAAGATAAAAGAAGGAAGACCGCACCTTCTCACAATCAGCGTCTTCGTCGATACCAACGGAACTGCTGAAGTTCTGAAGTCGGAAGTGGACGGATCTGCTTTGCCACCAAGAATGCCTAGACGTAATGCGCATCTTCTGAAAGCGGAAAATATTCTTCTATTCGCCGGTCAAGTGAGCGGAGCTCATCTATTTAATCAGCAAAACGTATTTGAGAACAAATCACAGAATTAAGTAAGCAAAACGACAGTGGATGCGAATTAAAAAAAAAGATTTTTTGAAAACTGCTTCTCCTACCAAAAGTAGCAGCTACAGTACGTATAAACAGTACGATTGACCCTTCAATGAGACAAAGTCATAACTTTTGTCTCGGAGACACGAAATGACATTCGGCGTGTTTGTTTCGCCTCTCTTAAAATTGCATACCCTCTCGCCTTCCCAGGATGTCATGGACATTGTCCCTGACATTCTTAATGTCTTGGACATAATATTTTTCCAAAAGTGTCTGCGACATTTCAAAGACACCTGAGAGACAGATGCGAGACACGTGTATTAATATAGGCATTTTTCTTAGTGTCTGCGACATTTGTCTGCCACCCCAGAAAATGTCCTGGACATATCCGAGACGCTTGTCCGTGTCCTCGAGGGAGATTAATCGTGCGGCAGGACAAAATTTAGGCTAAACGTTCAAAGTGGTAGAAAACGAGAAAATTCGAAGCACAAAAAGTATTGTGAAACATGAATAGTTCAGGAAGAGTTCACTTGCACTTTTCTCAAATCTTCTAGAATCTTCTCTGTCCCCTCCCATTTTAGTCCTTCCCTTCAGTCTCCTGCATCATTCTTCTCGTTTTCGTTCCTGTCAACCTGCCCGCTCTTGGCTAGCTCCCGCCCTTTTTCTTATTAAACGAAATACTAACTTCGAACTTTTTCGAATTGGATAATTTTATATATTTGCTTTTCTATTCCATTTTCTTACAGGGTGGATTGACGCAGAATAAAGTTCAAGAATCTTTCTGTCGCCTTTCTTTCTCTCGTCGTTGTCTTCTTGGGTTAGAAGAACATCTATAAAACAAATTTATTGCAAATGATTCATCTGATTTATTCTTCAGCAACGCTAATTGTCGAAGCATGGTCAAAGAAGAGTGAACTTATGTCCAGCTTGGGATTTGCAAATGTGACAATCAACGGAAAGACATATAAGGCATGCTGTGTATACGATCCACAGCTTATTTAAGATAATTATTTAATATGCTCTGGAGTAACTGCACCCACTTGATGTGGTAAGATCGAAATTCTGCAATCTTTCCGGATTATAGACCGCATTGCGATCAATAATTCATTTGAATCTTAAAAAGGAGCAGCATTCCTATCGACTTGCTATCATGATGATTTGTTGTGATGTGACGTGAAGCTGAATTCACTCATGAAAACCTTTTTCATCGAAAACGGCGATTGCATATGTATATTCTGGCAAGAAAACCAAAATTTGTTCTTCTAATGAGTTCCACTACTTACCTTTTTGAAGATGAAAGTTCAGGACCTGGAAGTCGTCGTGAATTACACCGGTGCGAAGATCTATGAAAGCTGCCCGAACGGATTTGTACCTGCCCATGCAAGCATTATCGAAGCGCTCCCAAATATCTTCAATAAGCGTTAGTCGCCGTTGCTCTTCGAACAAAAACTGTCCCATAATATGGATCTTTTTTTTGCGAATGTTCAACAAATATACCTAATACATATATAAACACGCTAATGATGAAGTTGCAGTGCTTTGTCGAATCGGAGTTTTTAGAATGCAATGAATCTGACGCAAGATCAGGCTGACAATGAAACATTCGTCACTGAGAAGATCAAGGAGCTCGAGTTCCACTGGTCGGTCATTCAATATTCACTTTAAAGGCGAAGGATGTTTTACATCTTTCTGTTACCAAAAGGTGACAGTAATCAAATATTGAATAAATCCTTTTAAAAAGTGAAATGTTATCTGTGTTAGTTTCGGAACCGCTTTTATTATAGGTTCCTGGATGGCGAGCGTGTCGAGAGTGTTCCTATTGGCAACGCTACATACATCGGGAAGAGCGGGGACCTTCATGCGCTCAAACTGGCCTACTTTATTGCGTCCAAGGAAAGTGAATTCATAGTTTTCGCCGACAGCGACCATGACGTTCCAATCTGCTGCATGCGCCATCCCTACCACTCCTCCCCTCGAACTCCTTCTTATCCGCAATATCCGATCATCGGCCTTGGCCGTCACGACGTCACAATCAATGGAATTGAGTACAGGAATGCTCCTTTCATCGACATGCATTGTCCGTTCACCGATTCTCCGTTCAAAGGCACCGAGTTTTGTCCGGACGGAATGAAGAAGGCCATTCTCCCAGATAAGTTACACAGTATATTCCACTTACTCTAATACGGTCGTCACTGCTCAGGGGGCTTTCCTTTTCCCGAGTGACTTCGCCTGTGTCTTGTCTGCTGCGTTCGTTGGCAGTCCGACTCCGTTGTTGAAATGATATATTGTGAAAAGCCTGATTATCTTTCAGTGACAATGTGATTTTCTCGGCAGGAATTGATAAGTAGAAAAAGGTCAGCTGAATGAAAACCTCAGAGGTAGGGGGTGTAGTAGTGGTCTCTGCTTGGGTTAAATCCCCGGCAATATGAATAACTGAAAATTAATATTCAGTTCGTGATATCGCTTCATCTGCAGATGTCTTATCAGCTAACGATTAACCCATCAAGAGAAAAAAGAATTCGTGGACTTCATTCTTCATTCGATCCACCCTGAATAAATATAGTAAAAAAATCGAACGCGACATTTTATAGAATTCTTTTGTGCAATGAGAAGGGTGTACACTAACAATGAATAGAGAGAAATCGTGAGAGAAAAGAATTCGTGGACTTCATTCTTCATTCGATCCACCCTGAATAAATATAGTAAAAAAATCGAACGCGACATTTTATAGAATTCTTTTGTGCAATGAGAAGGGTGTACACTAACAATGAATAGAGGTTGAGAGACAGACTGAGAATGAGAGACTGGTAGAGAAGACAGAGAAGGCATGTGAGAAGAGGAGAGAAGACGGTTGACTGTTTCGATTAGCGCCTTGTTTGAGGCCACCAATTCAGAGACATTGGAAGACAGAGACGAGATTGATTGAGACTGAGACTTTACCAAACTATAAATGCCCAATTCTAGAGATTGGCTCAGAATCAGATGAAAAGGAGCAGAAAGGCCTTTTGGCCGAATGGCTGCTATTTATGCGCGACTTTTGCAGTTCCTGAAAGGCAAGCTCTATCGCTCGAAAGCATTTGCCAACGAGAGAACATGCGCCTTTAACGAATGCGCTTCGTACGGATTGCGAACTCCAATTATCGACCGCAGCCGCTCACAAGTATTTAACCAGAACGGAGATCGAGGTTGGAGACGACTTTTCGAGTCTCCCGCCATTTGAGAGTAACTCAAAACAATCTTTTAATCATCTCTGATAATGAGATTCTTAAGCGTTAAAAAGAGATCAATAGCGAAATCCGGCTAACAGTCGCTTTTTCCGTGTTGATTTGCAAAACAGCAAGAAAAATAAGATAGATCAATTTCCATCGTCCAAGCTCAGTTGCAATGCACGCGACTCCGAACATGCCGGTCGGATTGTCCTTTGTCAACGGCTTCCTTCCAAATCCATCGGTCCTGTCGAAAGATGGAAAGTATTTTTGGAAGTCAGTCTGGAATTTCTCATCATTGTTCCTATTTTCCCCATAAAGAAATGACTAATATGTGTAGGTTAGAGAGAGAAGCAATTACCCTTATTGTGCACACTCAAGTCTGAACGGCAATGCGTGGGCGCCCGTTCTGCCTCTGTCTCTTCCGCAGAGTTTCTCCTCCGTTTCACCCGGCCCGGCATGTCTGCTCTACACGGACAACGCGCCTTTCGGCCAGTCAGAGCTTCGCTTCATTGACGCGAAAACCGTGAAAAGTCAGAGGTTCGATGATATTTTTCGATTTCTCTTTCTCACTCACAATCAGCAACTGATTATATTTTGTTGTCTAACGTTTCCGAATTTTGAAAACGTGACAAAATGGAATTACATAACATTTAAAGGAGGGTTAAGCTGTTAAAGCCCATGATGATATGCTACTTGGTCTTCCAACAACCCAATCAATCAATATGTACTTTTCGTCCAGATAAGCTTCTACTGCATGTCGATCGAGCACTATTCGGATATGGCGGACACGAGGCTTGGCTGCGGCAGTACGGGATGCGGGTGGCGCTTGCTCAGCGCTCTTCTTCTCTTTTCCATCATCTCGCTCCAAACATTTTCTTGAATAATCCCATCGTACATATTTGCATGATCGTAAAAGAATCAGTGAGAAGATGTGCAATTGTTCTACGGTAAAGAAAAGTATCAATAAAAATGAAATACCAGTTTAAGAAAATGCATTATAATCTTTTCAATCTCTTCAATTTTTTTAAACAAGAATACATCTTTCACCGAGAAAAAAAAAGGATGCAAGATGTCAATGATGGATGATTGATTTCAGAATAAAAAATTAGCGTCCGGAGGGAATCGAACCCCCGTCGAATGCTTGGAAGGCATCCATGCTAACCATTACACCACGGACGCGTAATTACGTTTTGTAAAGCTTTCTCACATCAGCTAATGCGATTGTTAATCGGGAATAAGAGGAAAACGGTGTTTCGCCTGCTTTTCCTGTAGCACGGCCAAACTTGGTCATAATCAGGAAGCGAAAGGAAGCCATGGAAGTATGGACTGGTTAGTCGACACTCATTTTGTCGATTCACACAATACCCAATTGCTCGCGAAATAGGGCAAAACATTTTGGTTTCACCACATCTGTCATTATAATTTGTTTTCCTATCTCGTTTCCCTCTCTTTTGAACAGAATATTTTAAGGCGTTGAAAAAAACGTATGCAAAATAAATACAAGTTTACATGTTCATCGTTGCTTTATTATGGCGATGATTTGTGAAGGGCGACAAATCAATCAATCTAGAAAATTCGAAGAAACTTGTTAACCGCAACAAATGCCCATCTACGCTTTCAATGACACATCTTCAAACACGTTTTCTGTCACCTTACTTGTATTCCCTTTCTTTATCGTTCCAAATCATTTCTCACGCTTTGTCTCCTGCCAATCCGTCTATTCATTGTTAGTGTACACCCTTCTCATTGCACAAAAGAATTCTATAAAATGTCGCGTTCGATATTTTTAGTATATTTATTCAGGGTGGACCGAATGAAGAATGAAGTCCACGAATTTGTTCGTCGCCCTTTTCTCTCACGGCGTTCTCTTGATGGGTTAATCGTTAGCTGATAAGACATCTGCAGATGAAGCGATATCACGAACTGAATATTAATTTTCAGTTATTCATATTGCCGGGGATTTAACCTAGGCAGAGACCACTACTACACATCCTACCTCTGAGGTTTTCATTCAGCTGACCTTTTTCTACTTATCAATTCCTGCCGAGAAAATCACATTGTCACTGAAAGATAATCAGGCTTTTCACAATATATCATTTTAAATAATATTGTGCAAGAAATATTCTTCATTTCATAATTTTTATTAATGAAAATATTTTAAATAAGAAATATCTATTTTAGACTACTCTCGCGCCATCTACAGAGCAGCCGAAAACCGAGACTCCACCTACTGCTCAGTTCATAAAAACGCTCTCTGCGGCATTTTGGACAATTTTGGACACAGGTTCATAATAAAAATTTTTTTAAATTTATTCCCACGTTGGAGACTACATCGGTGACTGCGGAAAACCATGATGATATGATTCTGGTCAGATTTAATTTTGGCGTTAAGGAGAAAGTTGCTTCTTCGTTTGAATCTGATCAGCAATTATTGAATGCATTTCCTAAAGACAGCACTCAAAAGACAGGCCAAAATGTTCTTTCTTATCATGAAAATGTGATTGGTTGACGTGGTTTGTTGGTATATAAATTGTCTCAGTATATAGCGATTGGCGAAATCGTCCTCGCTGTCGTCATCGTCATCTTGATCTTCGTCCTCGTCTGCCGGGCCTGCGCACGCAAGCGAGAGGAGAAGCGAAAGAAGGGGGTGGGTTATAGAAGGTCTTGTTTTGGCTGAGTGCTACGGACGTTTATTAAAGCCCTTAATAGACCCTCCAGGACAAGATCTATCAATCGAAAGTGTCTACCAACGAGAAAACATGCGCGTCGTGCGGTTTGAAAACGTCGAACATCGATCGCAGCCGCCCACTCGCATACAACGAGAACATCGAACGAGATTGGCAGTCGACTTCAATAATGAACGGAACTGCGTGGGCGCCAGTCCTGCCGCTGGCGCTTCCACAGTTTGTCGCAACCGTTTCGATCGTCCCGGTATGCCTTCTCTACACCAACAACAACACGCCTTTCGAGCTTCACTCCTTTATCACGAATATGGTGTCCAAGTTAGAGGTTCGTTGCTAGACTTCGATTTCCTACTTGCACTTTCCTGGATTTTGTTAACGCTCCTTCATAAAGACCCATGAGATGAAATTCCAGTTATCTTTCCAACTGCCCAATCAATCAATGTTTTTTTCGTCCATATGAGTCAACTAATACTTGTCGTCCAGATGAGCTTCTCCTCCATGTCGATCGAGCAGAGGGCGGTTGTCGCACAGAAGAGGTGTTCCTGCAGCAGTACAGCACTCGAGTAGCGCGTGCTTAGCGCTCTTCTTTCTCGTTCCATCATATCGCTAGAAATATTTTCCTTAAATATTTTCCTTGAATACGCTGCGTCTTAACTTATTAGGTGATGGAAAAAATCTATGAGAAGTGTAGCACTTGTACTCATAGTCAGTAAAATCGGGCGTTAAAGAGGCACGATATTAAATTATAAAGCCAGTTTAACAAAAATGCTATTTCTGCTTAAATATTACCATGGACATTTTGTTGTATGTCATTAAACCATTATTATTTCAACACATTGTTCACAGACAAAAAGGAGATAAACAGGTAAGGGAGGATCGCCAAGATTTGCGTCCGGTGGAACCGAACCCCGTCAAATGCTTAGTAGGCATCCATGCTAACCATTACACTACGGACCCTTGGTTGTCACCAAGTCAAGCTTTCTCAGTAGTGGAAATGCTGACCTGATGCAGGAACTGGAAGCTATATAAACGCAGGTTCGCTGAATCGCGCCCTTGACAGCAAACATTTTTCTTTTGCAAAGAATTTTCGTATTGAAAGAGAGAACCGAATGCACGACGCTTCGAATGGTTGTCCAGTATAAATCACAAATTGACGACACTGAACTCATTACCTATTTCCCGAATATAGGGTGACACGCATGGTATTCAGGGTAACGAGCGCGAATTCAACAATAAGCTTTCTTTCTGCCTTCCCAATTGCACATCTGAAGAACAATAGATTGGAAGAGCTTTTCCAAGATCCCCGCGGTATCTTTCAATTAGCATCCTGACTCGATGACCTCTTACATACATGTATTTCAACAGCGATGATTCCTTATTCACTGCGCATATATCAGCGACAATTGGGTGTCTCGAAGTCGAACAAAATAATTTATACATAATTGTCTAGAAGGGAGCGATGGCCGCAAGAGAGAAGAGAATCGCCGAAAAGAGGATGAGGAAGGCAACGGAATTCGTTGCCTGAACATTATTATCAATGTTTTACATTTCTGCATATAAAATTCAATTTAACAAAAAATCGTTCTATCGAGTGCCTGTAAATATTCGGATGACTTGTTCTCTGCTTATATATTTTGTCAAAATTTTGTTTATTTTCCAATTTCTGATAACGTCCACTCTAATAAACGTTGCTATCGATGAGAAGAAAAATAAGTTTTAACCTCATTGGTGGTCGTGGTGGTCTCCGCCTGCGTCAGATTCATGCAGCAAGGAGGGCCCCCCTTGTTCATAAAAACTCCTTCATGGCCATCACCTATCGTCCCCACTGTCATATTCGGAAGCACCGCAAGGCTCTCTTCCGGATATCCCTCAGCGTCGTCCGAAATGACCCCAGCGGGCTTTCCATCGAAGATCCACTGGAAGCGACTTCGTTTCACTTTGAGGTTCTTCGGATCCTCGGCAGACAACGGAGTCGGACTGCCAACGAACGCAGCAGACAAGACACAGGCGAAGTCACTCGGGAAAGTCTTAACTGCAAAGTTTTAATAATTCGTGCTATAGAGTGTTTGTAAATCTCCGGGTGTGTAGTTCTCTGCTTACGTATTTTGTTTAATTTTCATTTCTTTTCCAATATCTGATAAAGATCATTCTAAGAAAGGTGGCTAAGAGAAAAAAAATCTGTTTTAACCTCATTGGTAGTCGTGATGGTCTCTGCCTACGTCAGGTCCATGCAGCAAGGAAGAAGAGGGCCCTCGTTGGTGATACCAAGGCCTACCAGGTCGTCACCTATCCCCACCGTCATATTCTGGAGCTCCGCAAGGCTCTCTTCCGGATATCCCGTAGCCCAAAGATCTTCCGGAACGACCCCAGCGAGCTTTCCATCGAAGATCCACTGGAAGCGACTTCGCTTTACTTTGAGGTCGTTTGGATCCTCGTGAGATAACGGAGTCGGACTGCCAACGAAGGCGGCAGACAAGACACAGACGTAGGATCTCGGGAAGAGGAAAGCACCCTGAGCAGTGACTATCGTATTAGAGTTAGTGGAGCATACATATTGTGTACCTTATCTGGGAGAATGGCCTTCTTCATTCCGTCCGGGCAATAATTTTGCTTGGTTGGTTTGTTGAACGGAGAATACATGTCGATGTAAGGAACATTCTTGTATTCACGTCCATTGATTGTGACGTCGTGACGGCCAAGGCCGATGATCGGATATTGCGGATAAGAAAGAGTTCGAGGGGCGGAGTGGTAGGGATGGCGCATGCAGCAGATTGGAAATTCATGTTCCATATCGGCGTGAATTTTGAATTCATTATTACGGTAACCGAAGAAGTAGGCAAGTTTGAGTGCATGAATGTCCCCGCTTTTCTCGATGCTCGCGTTGCGAATAGGAACACTCTCGATACGCTCGCCATCCAGGAACCTATAATAAAAACGCTTCTGAAATTAGCATAGATAAATTTTCGCATTTGAAAATCATTTATTCAATATTTGATGAATATCACCTTTTGGCATCAAGAAGATATAAAACATCTTTCACCATAAGATTGAATATCATATGACCGACCAATGGAACTCGAGATTCTCAGTGACGAATGTTTTATTGGCAGCCTGCTCTGGGGTCAGATTCATTGCATTCTCATTCGCTTCGTGCACAACTCCGATTTCACAATTCACTGCAACATCATGTTTAGCGTGTTTATTCGTATATTACATTTGTTGTACATTCTCAACAAATATTCTCCATTTTTGGGACAGTTTTTGTACGAAGAGCAACGGCGACTAACGCGTGTTGAAGATATTTGGGAGCGCTTCGATAATGCTTGGATGCGCGGGAACAAATCCGTTCGGGCAGCTTTCATAGATCTTCGCACCGGTGTAATTCACGACGACTTCCAGGTCCTGAACTTTCATCTTCAAAAAGGTACTCATTAGAGGAGCAAATGTTTGTTTTATTGCCAGAATTTACATATGCAATCCCCGTTTTCGATGAAAAAGGTTTTCATGAGTGGATTCATCTTCACATCACAAATCATCATGAGAGCAAGTCGAGAGGAATGCTACTCCTTTTAAGATTGAATAATGAATTATTGACCGGAATGCGGTCTATGATCCTGCAAAGATTAGCAGAATTTTGATCTTACACCATCAAGTGGGTGCATTTATTCCACCGCACATTGAATAATTTTTTTAAAATAAGTTGTGGATCATATACACAACATGCCTTATATGTCTTTCCGTTGATTGTCACATCTGCAAATCCCAAGCTGGACATAAGTTCACTCTTCATCGACCGTGCATCGACAATTTGCGTTGCTGAAGAATAAATCAGATTAATCATTTGCAATAATTATTTGGAATTTTTTTCAAGATGTTCTTCTTACCCAAGAAGACAACGGCGAGAGAAAGAAAGGCGACAGAAAGGTTCTTGAACTTCATTCTGCGTCAATCCACCCTGCAAGAAAAGAGAATAGAAAAGCAAATATATATAATTATCCAATTCAAAAAAAGTTGTTAGTTAATTTGTCGTTTAATAAGAAAAGGGAGGGAGCTAACCAAGAGCGAGCAGGTTGACAGGAAAGAAAACGAGAAGAATGATGCAAGAGACTAAAAGGAAGGATTAAATGGAAGGGGCAAGAGAACATTCTGGAAGATTTGAGAAAAGTGCAAGTGAACTGTTCCTGAACTATTCATGTTTCACAATACTTTCTGTGCTTCGAATTTTCTCGTTTTCTACCACTTTGCACGTTTAGCCCAAATAATGGCAAAGCATTCATTAAATGCAAATGTGTGTTCTTCGGTAATCACAAAAGATGAATAATGAAAAAATTCCTTTTTAATAATTAGTGCATTCGGACTTAAAATATCGCAAGCGCTTGTTGTTCTATTTTGAGTTAGTGTATGCTATTTGACTTGCAGATGTGATAAGGTGAAGTTTAGTGCAAGATGCCATGAAATTCATTCCAGCTAGCTCGTTCCCTCACTTCTCATATCACCTGGCGACCTTGAACGGTTGCCTCTTCTAACTCGTCTGATCCGACTGACAATTCCGGTTCGTCGAAAGGGATATATTAAATAATCTATAGATATTAGTATAAGAAGATATTTATTTTAATATATCGTAAATATTGAACTGATATTTCTATTTTAATTATATTAATAGATTAAATAAAAATTAATCTTCAAAAAATGCCACCTCTTCAGGTTCCCATGACTGAACCATCCTATATCGCCATGCGCTTTTGAATTAATCATTAAGAAAATTCTAAAAATATTTTAGTATTTTTTTCATAAAATACCCCAAAAGAAAAAAATTATACAAGATAATATTCATCGTTTTCTAAGGTTCTGGGCTGCTCTCGCGGTCGTCGCGGCAGTGGCAATCGGCGAACGCAGTCAAATTTTGATTCATCGATTTCCATTCCATTCCAAATGGTTTTGTATTTGCAACGAAAAGAATGCAGCCTCGGAAATAATATATACCGTATTTTCTCTATTAGTACCCCCGGGGGTTCTATTTTTCAATACCCTTGCGGGAGGGGGGCACTACACACAGAAAAAAAAGTTACGCTCAAAATAAGTTATTCTAGCAATGTATCGTGGGTAAGTTACGTGGAGAAACACTTGTCAAGTGTTCGCCCCCCACGTCGTCGTCTCCTCCTAAGAAACAAAGCATAACTTTTTCAGTGGACCCCTGAAAGATATGTGGGGTTATACTTACGACGAGCCAACACAAAAAAAGTTATGATCGAGCGAATCCGCTCCACTCCATGAAGAAAAGCAAGATACGTGGAGCGTAACTTATATGCATAAAAGAAAAGTTACGCTGCCTCGTCCGTGAATTCGCTCGGGTGATTGCGGATTCTCGCCAAGCATCGCACTATAAATGCGGTGCAAGCGGAATGTTTTTTTCTTACCTGTTTTTTTCTGTTTTCTGTTTTCGTTTGATCGTTTTTGATGTCTACTTATAACGTTGCTAATTTCTTTGTTAAGGTTCCTGAGCTATCCGTGGAGCTGTACTGCTAGCTCTACCCGTCATAGTCAAGGTACATAAAATACTAATTTTATCGTTTGGCGAATCATTTAGCTCTTTTTTCTCTAGCTTATTCTTTGCTATTTGTTTAAAGTTAGTCATGAGAGTTGATTTCTTCATTTGGTGAAATGATTAATTCAAGTTGATGTGTTTAGACGGACGAGATTAGTAACAAGAAGAGCATCATCTTCTTTGCCTTGCCTGAGCTGGAGCAGTTCCAGAAGTTCCATGCCTAATAGTGCGCGAGCTTGAGAAGTAGCTGGGAGGCAAGCACATCATCTACATTACCAGGGTTCGTAAGAGTTTCCTGGTGCTATTTTCAATCACACTGACTTCGAATAAGAATTCAGTCATAGCCAAACTTCAAGAGGCTTTAACTGGTAATAAATTGTTTGTCTTTATTGTCAGGCAGGGTGAAATTTTGCTTGGTAGATACCAAGTGGCGATATTTATTTATTAGAAGAAACTTATCGCCTGCCTTGCCTTATTGAACTGTACGATATTTGTTTTATTTACTTCAATATCAAATGGCCTCGATCTGCATACGGTTAAAAAGAATAATCTTGGGAAGTGGTAAAATGAATAATTTCTGTCCTTTAGTCTTATTCAACGAATTAGTAAATACCATTCTTCAGCGACACAGCCGAAGCGACAACGTGGCAACAAGCGCGTCCCGCAGAAGACGAAGCTAACCCGCTCGCACCCTCATCTCAACGACATCGTTTACCCCGCTGAGATTGTTGGCAAGCGCACCCGAGTCAAGCTGGACAGCGAGAGTATCATCAAGGTAGTGTCAAGATTATTGAAGAATGCAGTTGAAAAAACCTTGTGATCTAACCATGAACATTTGGCGAATACCATGCCAGGAAATAGAAAACAGTGCTTTATATTTGTGTGCTGAATTATTATCAATTGATTTCTCTCGTACAGTTTCGGTTTCTAGCTGGAATTGCAACTTAATGTTCTTTGCTGAAAGAAAACTTCCTTCCCCACCCTGTTTTGTGAGCCTTCGACAGCTAATATTCCCTAATTTTCGCAATTCTTCGTTAGTTGTTCACATAAATTCAGGGAAAACGCACGTGTTTCAGGTCATTGTCAAGTGCTAAATAATTTAGCTTTTTCTCGTAAAATGAAAATTACTGTGCAAGGATCATCTTGGTGTAAAATATGCTCCTGAAAGTTATATAAGGGAATTTTTAACCTGAACATAATGTAACTGTTACTGGATGATTTGTTTCGCTGAATAGAAAGTGATCTAATTTCATGGGAGACTAATTTTACATTTAATTTGATGGCTAAGGACTTTTTATAAGTGTATTTACTTAATTTTTTTTAAATTTAAATATGAATTGTATCAGTCAAAATATTTAATGTGTGATATGTTGCAGTAAAGTGAAATTATAGAAATACATTAAGCCAGTTGCTAATCCTTAACTTGGCATTCATTTAAAGGTGCTTAAAAAAATTTCTAATTTCAATCTAATTACAGTACCGCTGCCTGACGGGCGCCTATCCTCCTGTGCCCTGTCCTGGTTCTTCTCTGCCTCTCCAAGATCTTCTACGACCCGGCCAGCCTCTTGCCTCGAACTGCTCTCGGCTGTGTGGACATTCGGCGATAACTTCCACAAGGTTTAAAACATTATTTCTGGATTAAATTTTGTTCTTTTGTAGACTCATTACTTTAATATTTATTTAAATGTGTTTGAAACGTTCAAGACTTTTCTGATTTCAACCAAATTTCCGGCCCTTCCCACATCGTTTTTTTTCTAATTTTGCCACGACAATGTCTTTTATTGCATGGGTTGGAGTGGTACATTTAGCAATATAACTTTTTTCCTTAAACATTTAGTTAAAGAAGAAAAACACTGTTATTAAGTTGCTAAATTTTTATTGAAAGTAAACATGTGAATTATTTTTAGCTACCAATGATATTTTTATGAAATAAAACTTTATTTTCTCTATTCTTCAGGAATCTTCACGCCAATCCACACGCACGACGGCATCCTGCGCCTTCATCAAGCACGCGATTGTCTACTGTAAGTGGTTGTTCACATGAGGGTACAGTATCCCAGTATCGCTATTAATATTTTACCGTAGTACTACTGTTTCCTAGCACATTCTGACATACAAAGTAAGATTTCTGCTTAGCATAATCTTTGTGATACCGTAAACTTCATTCGTTGGAAGTCGTCGATATATAATAATCTTTTACTTAAACTTTGTAGGAGTAACCTCGCTGTTAGCGCACGGCTGTCTCTCCTTCATTTGTTCTTCTCAGAAGACAACAACAAGGGTTAATTCGAGGTAGCTTCCTTTTCGAAACTTAAACAAATTTTGTCCGCTGAGTCAGTTGATCAGTTGATGAAACGGGACTGTTCATAATTATTATTAACTTGGCTGATTTAGTGTATTTAATTTAATGTGTGATATGATGCAATAAACTGATAGTTTATGAAAATAGACTAAGTCAGTCGTTAGTCTTTATCATTCATTTAAATATGGAAGACTTCTGATTTCAACCAAATTTCAGCACGGCTGCCTTCTGCTTCCACCTTCTGCCGCTCCAAGATCTTCTGCGACCCAATCAGCCTCCAGCCTTCTAACCGAACTCTTCTCGGCCATGTGGACAAGCTTTCCTGCGAGACACTCATCTCTTTATCAGATACAGTCAGTTCTGGTTTTATTTAACATAGAAGAACATTCTCCTAAACTTCGAAAATTTAAATTCTTTTTTCATTTATGATACAGTTTAATGCAAACTGAACCGAAGATGGATATTGTTTGCTGAATGTTTTATTCTTTTTTCTATGAATTTGTCAGAAAGGGGTCGCCAATGGGAGCTCTAACAATGATATGGTCATACATTCCATTCCCTTTCAACTCACAGCAATACGATCGTTTCTTGAAACCCGATGCATGCGCCGTGTTCAACCGACCCCCCCCCCGGATTGCCATTACTATAGTTACTTGTGGTCACTCCATTTACTGTAGTACTATTGCGCTGTAACACACCGAAATCATTTACCTTTTTTGGCTTCGGACCGCGCGACTTGGAGTGTTTTATCTTCAGCCCTCCTTCAGATTGAATTCGTTCGTATTTAGCATTGCTTAACGCTTATTCTCACCATACTATGGAATCATAAAAAAAACACTTCATACTACTCAATATAAACATCCATGCTTGAATCACCCAATATATCTTGGCACATTTGACATTTACATATGCCAATGAACTGTGAAGGAAGCAACACATGTTTAAGAATGCAATATAAAGTTTTACAATTTAATAATTTAAATTCGATGGAAGATTAGTTGTATAATCGATATAAAATGCAGGATGCGGTGCCCTGTGATCGGCTGCGGCGTCGTTTGCGGTAACAAGCAGATTCAACAGCATCACTATTCAACAGAACATTCGAGAGTACCCGCGTTGCGCTTTCGTTGTTATGAATGCGCAGATACAACCGAATTTAATCGGCACAGCAATTACCTACGTCATCAAAGGGTTTTTCATGCAGAAGGTGTGATATAATTAATCGACATCAACATAAATTAATATGACGATATTTGGAAAATATTTTTGAAAGTTGAATCATAAATACAGTTGTTCTAGATTCTAGTGAGAACGATGACGTTGCGGATCTGCAAGATGCCATCCCGGGAGAGAATATGGAGGTTGACGTGGACGAATTCGACGGAGAAGGAGGAGTTGGGGATGATGACGAGGACGGAGGAGACGGTGCTGAAGATATGGAAGATGGACATGAGGAGAGTGACGAAGAGGATCATTTGGATGACGACTTCGGGTCCTTTCTGATGGCAGAAGTCCTTTCGTTGGCGGCTTCCCCTTCCATGCGAGAGCGAGACGTAGATCAAGTCGTCGACATGCTTCTCGCAGTTGTCACGAAGTGTCGACAACTGTCCGACGACGACTTCAAGCAGATTGAGGACAAGCTCGGCTCAGTGCGTAACGCGTACCGTAGGAAAGTTGCACTGAAAGAAGAGAGGGCATACATCGTCAACACTGAACGGAGGATGGGAAGCTATGTGGAGGCGATTCGGAGAGAGGATGGAACTCAAGGCCGAGTCGAGAAGGAGTGTCTGTTCTACACGACGGAGCTGCGGGACTCCCTCCACTCAGCTCTGGAATCGGCAGAACTCCAGCGTGTCCTTCAGTTGGCCCCTTCGACGGAGCGGGGTACACTCAAGTCGCCGTTGGATGGTAGTCGGTACAAGGCGGTTGCCGACTACCATCCAAACAAGCAGCTCCTCCCCCTTGTGCTGTACATGGATGACGTAGCGCCCGGATGCAACCTCAGACAGGCCTCATCCGTGCAGGCTCTGGTGTGCGCCTACTTCACTTTTGCCGGCCTGCCGGCCGCGTACTTCTCTTCGCAGGCCTTCAAGTGAGAGTAGTTCTTTTGTTTACATTAACGTTTCAAACGGCAAAAACGAATTATCCTTATTTTATTCTACTAGACACCACTTCGCAACGGCATACGCTCATGACCATAAGGCTTTTCAATTCAAGCCGATTTTGCTCCAATTCAAAGTTAGTAGATTGGATGAATATGCACCAAACATTCTAGTTACAGTTCTTGTGTTACAGAGTGAAATCAACCAACTCTGGGAGAGTGGTATCTCGATCGTGTGGCACGGAGTGGAGAAAACGTTCTTCCCCTTCCTCCTCACACTAGCTGGCGATAACCTGGCGGAGAATGAGTTGAAACAGTTTCAAGTTCGTGCATTGTTTTGCATTCCAAGTTTTGGTCAACCTAGTCATATTTCACTTAGGCTTCATTCTCCTCGGGGCAGCCTTGTCGCCTTTGCCTGACAAGGGCAGTCGATTTCTCCACAGTGTTTTGTGAGCAGGATTGTCAACTGAGAGACATGCAATGGTTGGCAAGAAATAAGCGTAGAAGCACAAATAACAGCGCTGTACAAATTCCAGGTTTGCGAATTCAGCGCCTGGGCGGGATGGAGTAGCGGGGATCTCACCTTTGAATGACATTGCCGGCTACCATACGTGTGAGGACTTCTATGTGGATTATGCCCACGATGTTAGCTAATCTTTTATGTAGCTTCATATGAACTAATCAACTAAAGAAAATTTAAAGTTTGAGAGAATTGTGTTCAGGTCTTTGAAGGAGAAGCTCGGAGACTCATCGGAGTCTTCGTTAGGGCACTCGTGCGAAGTGGCGTCAGCATTGACACCATCAATGCTCGAATTGCATCCTTTGGACTTGGACCGAATGACTGCTCAAGCCGCCCCGGGTCCCTGCCGGCTAGCATTGCGAGAGGAGACGCGGCGACATCTCAGAAGGCCTGCCAGTGCCGCCTGCTTCTGAGGATCCTCTCATTCCTCTATCCCCTCTCGACGATCGCAGAACAGCCAATCGGACAGCTCTACACTGTCTTCCATCACTTTCTAATGATTGTGCTGTCTCCGGTCCTCACTGAGAGAGACATCAAGAGGATGTCGGAACTCGCCAATGAATACGTGAAGTTGGCAGCGACTGTCGTGGATCTCGACCGAATTCGGCCGAATAGTATCGGAGAGAAGAAGTCGCGTCCTTCCTTCAAGACGCATGTTCTTCTGCACTACGCGTCTTCTGCTCGTCGTCTGGGACTGCCTTCTTTGCTGCACACTCTCCCTTTTGAGCAGTTGCATGCAGAAGTGAAGAGGAGAAGCTACATCACGCGGAATTTCCGAAATCTGCCGCTATCCCTCAGCAACCACATTCACCCTCTGGCCAAAGAGACGAGAAGAGAAGGCTGACATTCTTGCCAGGAATTGCCAGCTCATTTACCCCGCATCCTTCTGCCCTTTCCGCTACTTCCTGACCAGAACGGCCCGATCAGCACAACTTCGAACTTGGAACGGCACGGAACCCTGTACAGGGAAGGAGATGTCGTCGCTCTTCGTGGTGGTCGTGGAAGCGTCATCTTCGGGCACGTTCTGCACATCATCTGCATCAATTCAGACTGGCGAATGGTTGTGCTGATCTCCTGTCCTCCATCTTTTGATGACGATACTCTGAGTTATCGATACAAGATGTCAGAGAAGGCTGCTGTAGCGGGCTTCGACGATCTGGCAGACTTCTTGCCTCTCGACGCTTACACAGATGGCAGTGACAGAGTTGTCTTCCCTCGTCGTGCTCTCATTCACCTTTGGTGCGCATTTTTGCAATAAAGTGTATTAAGTTTGTACATAAAACTATTATTTTGATATTTCTCTTTTAAGACTCTTGGCGGCGGAGAAGTGAAGATGACGTCCTCAGTGGAACCTACGGCATCTTCCAGCCATACGACCCTATTCTCTCCATTCAATCAATAATCATTGGTTAGTGAGACATAGAGAGAATGCTTAAAACCGCATTTAATCCACATGGCTATATTCTTTCAAAGATTTGTTGTAGCACTTATTTTAAAGAATGTAATATTTTTAAACAAATAATTTTTTTTTTTGGAAGCCAATCAAAAGCAATATTTCTTGAGGGCAAGGTATACGCATTCACTTCGCAAGGGACGCCTCTCCCTCAACTCCATGCGCAACATCGCAATCTCTCTCTTTTTCGTTGCAAGTATTTCTTTCTCCCTTTATCTCTCGCTCTCTCTCTCTCTCTCACTTCACCTGACATGTTCTTAACTCTCCCTCTCTCTCTGTTTCCTCTCTCTTATTAGATCAAGTTCGCTCGACTCACGCTGCCCGAAGCCATGTCCGTGTCCACATCGAAGGCTGGGTGATTCGCCGCAGGAGAGAAGGCATGTTTCTTTTTTTTCCTTTACCTCCGTCTACTTATTCCTACTTTTCGTTCTTGCCTTTACCTTAATGTCCAATCGTTGGACGACCGAATTTTAGTGCTGGTTCGGCGTGGAGAAGACGCATCCCCTCTCATGCGACTTCACTACGAGATTCTCTCTCGTCCAGACACATTAGGGCACAGACTGCGACGGCGATCTTTCTGCTTATTCTTGCTATTTATATTTAATCTTTTCTTCTTGAATTCGCCGTTTTCAAATATTCCATTTGCTTGAAACTCTTGAAAGGAGTCTTGCTCTAGTATTTATCTATTTTCTGAGCGCTTGATACCATTTTCGTTGGATAAGGAAATTCCCTTCGAATATTCATGATTCATTCTTTTTAATTAGGTTTTTAAGCTCTAGAACTTGTGAGAATTCGTTCCTTCTTTAATATCGAACACTGGCAAGTAGTTCTACGTGATCACTTTAATATGCTAACTCTTTGCAACCGTACATTTATGTTTGAATGATTCTTTATATGTACTTTTAAACCTATGACTTGATCGATCTCCATTGCTTCATTTTATTTTTTTACTTTCGAGGTCTCCTCTAGGAATCATTTGGTTGTCCTGTTAAAAGTGTAATCTTTAACCTGAACCTGGTGGAGAATTGTTTTAAATAAAATTCGCAAGAGGTGTGTGGTTATGCTGTGATGTTTTTCTTCTGTAAGAAGGTTTTAAACCACGAATCCATGTATCTAATAGGGAGATTGTTGTTGTTGCCCGTCTCTCTCTCTCTCTCTCTCTCTCTCTCTCTCTCTCTCTTTCTTTCTTTCTCTCTCTGCTCGGTTAGAGGATTCTATTATTTTTGTGTCTTCTTTCAGTTGTGTGCAGGTTTGATTGTAGAGAATGCTAAGAGGAGACACACCGGTGCCTTGGCTTTCAGCTGCTCGCATAATTGATCAAGGTATCATCTATCTATTCAAGTCGTAAGCTAATTGTTTTGCTGGTTTGCGCTACAAAATTAATTATAATTCCTAATTCTTTCATGTGAACGGCCAAGCGCTTCGACATCACCTGATGAAGCTGAAGAGCGAGAGGGATCTTTGCAAGTTAGGTCTTCTAACGGTTCATTAACTTTGCCTTTCTGATGCTTTTCGACTAGTTTTATAAAGTTTTATAAATCCCCGTCACATTTTAGGTGATTGTGAGCGAAATCAAAGTTCACGCTCTTCACTCCAGAGTCACCGACTCCTAGACAGTTAGATATTTAAATTACTTCCCATTTTTAATGTTTCATTTAAGTTTTAGAAGCTGCTAACTTTCTCACTTCGCAGAAGCCCGTTCGTTCACGCTGAACTATCGGCTCAGCAATGCGAAGCTGTCTGATCTGATGACTGAGAAGAAGGGAACAGTTATCCTTCACAACCTGAGGAACGTCGAGGGCCACAGGCTACAGCACGTGGATGATCATCGGAACTACGTCAAAAGGAAAATCTCCGGCTTCGTCATGCACAATTGCAGCAGGTTTTTATACCACTGCCCATATTTACTAATAAATATGTTTAGTTGCTGCAGACAGTTTCATCCGGAGGCTGTCGAGATCCGGCGGTTTGCTCTCCACCTCTTCGAAGACTTTCCAAACGTTGACGTGGTTTGTTACTGTTTATCTCCTTACAAGTGATCAACTATTTAACTGCATTCATTTCATTAATCAATGTTACTTTTCCCTCTTTCTTGTACAGAGAACGTTTGTCGGTGCGAACGATGCAGCGGTCTAGATGCACGTCCGTCAAGTTCAGCAGAGAATGAAGAGAGATGGCCTTTATGCCCCGCGAGTTTACACGAGGCCAACCAAGTACCCCGAGACGGTCTTACCAGAAACTCCGGCGCAATTACAGGTTTACTTTTCAAATGTACTGTCGGTCAGGCTGTTTTTCCAACAATTGAAATTCCATTAAATTTCTTTGATTTTACTGGTAAGTGTAATAATTCTAATCACAATTGCTCGCTTAAAGGAAGTATCCGGTGCATCATTATACAGTAGCGCTAGAGAATCAGTTTGAATGCGCGCGCTCATAAGGTTGCCTGTCGCTCGGTCGAGAGAGCATGTGAAATAGGAGGGCGGCTATGACCTACCGTAGCTAATTCTCTACCCGCCAGTTTTCACGTTACTATTGCTCAGAATGTAGTGAAAGAAATTCGCTCAAACTTTCAGGATATATGTTTTACGCCAAGATAAACATATCCACATAAAACAAAACATAGGTTAATTATTCCTCTGATACCTCCTTTAACGCCATGAAAAATAGGATTGCTAATTAACTCTAACTTGAAGTTAAACAATGAAAAAATTCTAGCCCATATGTATATCTATATAAACTCATTGCAGGACTAAATACGCTGATCTATAAGTGCTCGACTCACGTCGCTCTTTTACGCGCAACGAGGTTCGTAATATCTTGCCAATACAAAAAAATATATACCTAATTGGTTACTTTAATATTTAACATTTTATAATCGTAAAAATGATCATTTGTTTCGTTTTTCGTTGAAAAATGATCATGCGGTTGAATTACGGTACATATATATACCGTAATCCATTTCCCTTCTAAACATTCACCTTCTAAGAGATGCTCGTGTCGCGTTCTGCCGGAGCCACAGTCCACGGGAAGGATTCGATCGATACTCCATTCTTTCCAAAGCTGATCTTGTCAGTTTTTTAAAGATATATGTACTTAGATATATAATTAGATTTAAGGTAGAAGAATTTAAAGATATAACCAGAAGCTAAACTTTGTTTGTAGAATGATAGTATTTAGATTGTCGATGACTTTACGGCGTCATGCTGCTCCTCGGCGTCGATGTTCTGTGACAGCGATCCTGGCCTTTGCTGAGCGCGAGTTAGCGGATGGGCAGCACAAGGAGGCCGAAGAGTACAATACTCTTGGTGGAAGTCATGGTTATTACGTTCATTTTGCAATCAAGTTGTTTATGGACTATATATCAAAAAAATATTCTTACTGTATATCATCTAAAAATACGAACAACCTATTCAAATTGGCTTAAGCTTTGTAGTAGCCATCTTTGTTGCAAAGTAAACTCTGTGTATACCGTATCCGTTTAAGTGGTACTCCGTCGCCTACCGTAATCTCCTCATCTGTTTCAGATGGATCATCTCTCCTCGTTTTGCTGTGCCTTCTTCAGCTTTTTTCGAAAGCAAAGTATCGTCAGTTAGCAGATACACTCTAATCTTCGTTCAATTCGAGGTATTTTTCCCTTTAAATATCATTTTATACCGATTATTTTGTTAATATATAGAATTTACATCATAATTTAAACATGCTTGAGCATGATTTTTATTTATTTTTGTTTTTGCCTAGGACGAGCACAGCGTGAAGGGAGTCATGGCGCGTCTTTCGTCTTCCGGTGTTACTCAGCCCGTGCTGGTGGCATACGGCGACTCAAAAGAGACTTCAGTGTCGTCATCGAGAACCTGGACATAACGGTAAGCAAGGTCGCCTTTACATATAAGGGATATGTGCATGTGCGCGGAGAAGGAAAGGGAGAGAGACAGAGAGAGAGAGAGGAGGGCTAAGCGAGAGAGAGAGAGAGAGAGAGAGAGCTACAGGGGCGAGAGAGGGAGAGAAAGAGAGGTGTACATTCAAAGCAGACTGATTTCGGATGAAAACCAAATGCAGAAATGAAAAAGGAAGAAAGTTTTTTTTTTATATATTTTTTTTAATTATCGTGAAAGCCCTTTTCAAGGTTCCTGGTGGATTCGTACAAGGACTGCTCACTCTCATCGCTTCATACTGGCTGTTCGACCTCAAATTTCCGGCTGCAATTGCCCCGGCCCTCGGACTCCTCTCATACATGGTCGGAGTCACGAAGAACAACAAGCTGACGAATGATGCGGCGCGAATCTACAGGGAGCTCAATTTGGAGGAGTGAGCCACTTCTTTTGAATATTCGATATATTCTGAATATTTGATTCGTTTGTATGTTCTGTGCTATTCAAATCTTGTTTTTATTCTTTGTTTACTATTTACTAGACTCAATGCTTCTTGTGAATGTTTTGTGGCAAGTGGGAATTATCTCCTTTTTTTATATTTCTCGCCTGGAAGTTTCTGTGGATTTATTTCATTCTCATGATTATAGGTATTTCCTTGTTATAGGCATATATTTTCTTACTTGTGCGATTTACTTGTAACAGGTATTGCTAGGTTTTTTTTATACTGTAAATGTTATTTCAGATTCGTTGGCGAATGAAATAATCACTCTGTTCCAAAGTGTTGAAATACAGCCAAGATATGTTAAGGCTGCGTGCTCCAGTTGCCGAAAAAAAATAAGTAGGTCAGATTTCGAGGGGAGGCCCAGTTGCCGATTTGGAAATGGGGGAGTAGCTCAGTTGCCGATTTGGAAAAGGGGGAGTAGCTCAGTTGCCGATTTGGAAAAATGGGAGAAGCTCAGTTGCCGATATAGACGTAATCATGCAGCTTGTAGAAAGATTTATTAATAACGCAGAACTGATTGTATATATACATATATTAATAGAAAGAGAGACATTCACAGAATGTAGATATATTAATTGAAAGAGAGACATTCACAGAATACATATAGTTATATGAATAGAAAGAGGGCACAGGAAATCGGGAATTGAGTGCGACGGCGGGAATCTTCAGTGGTCCTTGCCAGTCGTATGCTTCTTGCCCATTTCGTCAAGATACGCAAGAATCTCGTACTTGCGGATGGGGACGCCAGTGTTGATTCGGTCCTTCAGGCTGCAGTGACAGAAGTTCAAAAGTGACAGAAGTACGCGAGCTTTTTGAAGGCAAGAGCCCAATGAAAATGGGAAATGTACAACCGTTGATGCTTGCGAGGACGACGTAGAATTGTGGATTGACTCCTTGCTGCTCCAACGCTACAATATTCAAATGTATTATTTTCATTATGATAAAAGTGCACAACCAAAGTACAAACCCCGATACTTGAAGTTGCCGTCTGCAATGAATGACTCGGCATTGTAGTGCCGAACAAGCTTGAGCACCCGCTTCGATGCAAAGACAGTAGGCGCCCTTGCTGTAGACCGCAGCTGCTTCTTGACGTTTGTCTTCATCGATTCGATCATCCTGACCAGTGACAATCTTCTTCATAACGTTGGTGTAATGCTTGTGCGGTTGAATCCGTTGGCCAGATGCAGTTCGCTAGCTGAGAGCTTGATTCTCAGCGTATCTTAAAGATTGCAAATTAAAAAGGTGTATTCAAATTATTACTCACGTTATTCTGCGCTCACAGACGTGGCTGTACAGTTGTCGAGACATGAGAACGTTGCATATGTGAGGAGAGCACATCGGGTCGCTCATGAAGAATACGAAGTGATCGGTGACCAGTGGCGCAGTAGCGAAAACCTAGAATTTTGAACAATAATTATGTAATAAATAGCACTATTATTTACCTTCACAGTCGCTGGTGATCCCGATGGCACTGCTTTGGCGGCTCTCTCATGATTCGCGACGGTGGCACATCCAGTGCAGATGAATACGCAGTCAGACTTGTTCTGCCGGCGAAAGGTGAATGACATACCGTAGTCGTCGTCGGGATTCGGGAGTCGGTAGACCAGCGCAGGGTGTTTGGCGCTCTACGCATTGATGAAATTAAAATAAGATCCAAACTATGAAGAGGGCCGTTGGGTTCTGGGAAGTGTTGGAGGTAGACATGGGAGATGAGCTTGTTGTAAGACTTGAGAATGTGACTGCAGGAAGTACAACTGACCTTTCAATCGGTCACATAGGAGAGGAGCAGAAATCCTCTCTTTCTTATTACTCTCTAGGTTTTACATATTCCATGTGACACGAGCTTCTTTTTTTTCTTCTTGTCTCCTAATAATTAACGTTCTTTTTTACTGGCATAATTTCACGCTTCATTTAGCATACCCTGGTGCTTTACAGCCAGAGGGTCCCTCTCATTTCTTATTACTCTCTCGATTATACATGTTCCATGTGGCATGAGCTTCTCTTTTTCTTCTTGTCTCCTAATAATTAACTTTCTTTTTTACTGGCATAATTTCACACTCCATTTCCATATGCCGGTGCATGCCACTTGTTCTGACCTTGTAGCTAGAGAACCACATTCACTCATTTTCTCTGCGTCTTTTTCTCCAAGCAGAAGTATATGTACATATATGCAACAAAAAAAAAAGTTCGAAAAATTATCACCGTTTCAAATCAAAAGTGGAAGAAATATCATTGGAAGAACATCCTTGCCTTGCTCATAATGGATCGGCAACTGAGCTTCTCCCATTTTTCCAAATCGGCAACTGAGCTTCTCCCATTTTTCCAAATCGGCAACTGAGCTACTCCCTCTTTTCCAAATCGGCAACTGAGCTACTCCCTCTTTTCCAAATCGGCAACTGAGCTACTCCCCCTTTTCCAAATCGGCAACTGGGCCTCATGCGGCCAATCGGCAACTGGAGCACGCAGCCATATGTTAAGATACCAACATTGAAATCGATTGACAGTTGAATGAATCAATGGTGAAAGAGACTAACAATAAGATTTTTTGCGACCTCTCACCACCTCTTGTTTCTCTCAATCCCTCTTCCTCGTTCTCTCTCGCTCCCTCTTTCTCTCTATCTCCCTTCTGCTCTCTCTCTCTCTCTCTCTCACTCTCTCTCTCTTTCTCTGTCTCTCTCTCTCTATTTCTAGCTCTCTCACTCTCTCCTCCCTCTCTCTCTCTTTCTCTCTCTCTCTCTCTCTCCTTCTACTTCCAGATCCCAACGAGACTTCTCAGCGACATCGGAAAATCACAGGTCAGTTCTATGCACTTTTGTAATATTTATAATTAGGTTTTGTTCATATTCTATTATAATAAGTATTTTATTTGATAAATATACATAAAAACAACATACATAAAATTCTATCCGCCTGGCCGAAAAAATGAGAGACGTAACTTTTTGCATCGACGTATAAGTTACGCCCCACATATCTTGCGCGATTGATCACGCAGACGTCGGCGACGCGAGAACGTAACTTTTTTTCATGCACATAAGTTACGCCCCACATATCTTGTGGGTATGCACTTTGTAAGCAACGTCCAGAAAAAAATATCAAGCCAATTAAGCGATTTCGTAACTGGCAAAAAGTGCATTTCGTTAACGTTTGAAATTTAGGTTAACTCGTCGAATTCGATCAGACTTCTTCATCGTGTGAAACGCGAGGGGAAGACGCGAGCATTGAGTCCAACGCAAAGTCCCAGGGGCACGCCGGGAATGAGACCACTTCCACCAAAACCAAGCCCTCCAAGAACACCGAACTCCTCACCAACAAGACAGCGACAGCAGAGTCAATCTCCACAACTGTTAAGACCACCCCGTCGACGACTCGCCTCGTCACTACCACTGTGGCCCCAGAGTCCCCACAACGCCGTCCACCAGCAATACCACCTCCACCACCATCGGAACCACCCCACTTAACACCACTTAAGCACCAATTTCGACTCCGACACCGACTCTGCCGTCGACTACATCGACTGAAGGAGCACCGAATCCTCCTTCGCCTCCGGCACCGACCAATCCTTCGACTCCGTAGACTCCGGCACCGACCGCCCCGAGCAGTTCGACCAGCATGTCCACGTCTACGAGCAAACCCGTCGAAGCAACCACGTACGACCAAGTAATTTCCTGCTAATTTTAAGGAGCAAATAAGATAGCAAATGAGAGAACAAAATCTTAAAGAAGTAAATTCGGGTGATAACCTACATATGTTCTCTAACCTTAAGTAGGTAAGTGCCGGAAGGCTCCTTTAAAACAACTTTCTCACACTTCAGATCAACTGAGCAGGACCCTACGACACCGGAAGATAATGATAGCGGCATGGTTGGATCACTAAATGTGCTTTTTTCATTTCTCTAAGCTCCGCCCACCCGTCTACACCCGAGAATTCAGCTCGTGATTGGGATCGCCATCGTGGGAATCATCGTGTTCCTCGTGGTCATTGCTGTCATTATCTTCTTCATCATGCGCCGCCAGCGGCAGCGGGAGCAGAAGCGATCGTCAACATAGACTCTTTTTCATAAATTTACATATATTTGAGCAGTTTAAGATTCAAAGTATTCGATTCAATATATTTTATATACAATATAACAATAAGTGTTGTGTAATAGGCAGACTTAGAAGACATTCCCGGTCAATTTTAATTTCGCGCAGAACAAGAATTCAAAATCAAGTTCAAAATGCAGGCGCTGAAGCGCGTGAACAAGAAGATCGACACCGTCATCTCGTCGGTGGGCGACGAGCAGTCAAAGGAGAAAAAGACACCCAAGAAGTCGCGTGCTCAGAAGAAGGCGGCCTGAACCTTGTCCAAGGGAATCGGATAAAGCACACTCACAAATACAAACACACACAAACACATCTCTTTCTCCTAGATGAACACGATGCTGAAACTGACAAATTAATAGTGTTAGATACAGTACATGGGTGTGAAGCTATATGACTTTTGATTGGTTCAATAATATTTCTTCGATGAAACGATTGTACAGAATCAAAGAAAGTTTAGTTTGAAGAAAATGCCACCCTTTGGTAGCTGAAAATAAATAAGGGGAAAATAACTCTGATCGCCTTCTGAATTTGCGCGTATGCACGAAATGTGAACTCTCACAAATATATGCGAAGCAATTTATTCATTGCTATCCGGGACGGACAATTAAATCTTTCATAAAGGCATGCTTATGCTAGAAAAAATTAGTGGAGAAAGCATGGTACAAAAAAAACAAGATGAGAGAAAGAAAGGAGTATCGCCCCTGACAAGTTCAGAGCACGAAGAAAAGTAGTGAATTGGTGGAAAGTAAGCGGGGGAAGGATCATGACTTCGCTAAGTAGTTCAAGGAGGGCTAGAGAAACGCATGTGTGCTCCCTCGGACAGCAGGGGAAGCAGGGATGGGCTTTCGTTTGTCTCTCCACTTGCTAATATGGAGGCATTGTTACAGAATTCGAGCAAAATCATATATACATGATCAAGCAAGGATCGAAGGCCGCAAGCGAGCAGAGGACGGCAGAGAAGACGAAGCGCTTATTGCTTGCGCGAAAATCATCGTGGATGTCTGAATGGTTCAAGACTGTTTCTAACATTGTAAATATAACTGAAATTAACCTAATGGAGCGTTTCGTGCTGCGCAAGATATTTTTTTTATATGTGGATACGGCAAATTAAAAAAATGAAGAACAAGAAAATGTGAATGAAAACCTTGTGTAGTGGTAGTGATTCACGTACTCGGCCGAATGAAGATCTCTGCATGCGTCAGGTCCATGCAGCAGCGTGATTGCATACTGTTGACGATAGTTAGTCCATTGCCAATATAGAGGGTTGCGTATTACGTATATTAGAGGAAGGGGTATTATTTTTCAACGTGGTTGACTAAAAGATTGATAACAACATTTTATTCTTTTAAAAAAGAGATTTATACCTCGGCTTCAATCGAATCACCGAAATATCCGTTGAATGAATTTGCAATCAGTTCATTGGGGGGGGAGCATCCTATGCCTTCAGGATCCATTCGAGAAACGTCTCGAGCCGAGGTATTAGACTGTTAGGGGGGCACTTTTCTAGGGGGGGGGGGTTCTATTAGAGAGAAGTGTGCTATTTTTCAATGGAATTTTAAAAAGGGGAGGGGGGTACTATTAGATGGGGCGTCTAATAGATGGAGGGGTACTAATAGAGAAAATACGGTAAGTGCGAATCTATTTCCCAATATCAAAATATTAATGCAGAAAATTTTTTTTAAAAAAATTAAAATAAAATCAAGGCTTTTTTTCAATGCTTCATACATTGTACAACGTCCCGTTGATTGTTATGTCTCTAAATCCCAAGGTGGACATGTGGGCATCATAGTTGATCGACAGCGCCCCTCCAATATGAATTGCTGAAAAATTTGCATTAATTCATGACGATTATCAATGAATATAAAGAAGTTTTGTTCACTTATGACTAACCCATCAAGACAATGGTGAAGGAGACCAGGGCGACGAACGGATTCCAGAACATCATTCTGACTCGATCAACAATGCATAAAACGGAATATATATGTATATATACACATATATATATATATATATATATATATATATATATACATATATATATATATATATATATATATACATATATATATATATATATATATATATATATATATATATATATATATATATATATATATATAGCCGAACAAACAAACGTACAAAGCCACAAAGCGCAATTACATTATTTCTTTTATGCAATGAAAAAGGGCGGGCACTGACAAAGAACGTCAGGAGAGAAAAGAGGAGAAATTATTCAGAGCATTAAGCAAATAAATACAGTGACTAACATTTTCGTCCATTTCTTCTCATTTCGCTAAACCTTTCCATCATTTCTGATTAATCGACATGGCATATGAAGCTAAAATGCTCAGAAATGCCATATTGTCTAATAAAAGCTTGCGGCACCGCATTGTTTTTTTCTTCTAATTTAAACGAAATGATCTCCTAATTTATTATTCTCGGCTTGGGTTGACACAAAATAATGATCAACTAAATTTGAAAATATTAAAATGAAAATTTAAAGCAAACGCTGATTCCTTCTTATCAAATGACTAAATTGAACTATTAATTTTTGTTTTTACGCAAACAAATTGTTTGATTACAAGCAACAACCATTTCTTGATGCACTGAGATTTGAAATATGAAAAATTTCGTTAAAACAAATTGTTTGACCTATCAAACAAATGAAACACGGAGGAATACGCGAATCTCACACTTTTTGACTCGTTGGCTGTGGATGACCGTAACGAAATTAGGGTGACTGAAGTAATTTTTATCTTTTTGTGATTACGCTTGTCCTCACTTTAATGTTTTATCGTTCCCTTTTGTGTTGCTTCGGCACAATATTTCAGCTTTCAGATGGGTACAGTTGTTCTTTAAATCAGCAAGATCAGAAGTTCTTGTATTTGTCGTGCAAAGTACGATAAATTGAAAAAAAATCGAATAAAGCGCTAAAAGTACTGCGAAACTTTTTTCATGTTCAAGAACAGCGTTCTTGCTCTTTTAATCATAAATCTTAGCGACTTTTTTCAGTCGAAGTCCGTTTATTCCTTCCAGACAGAGTTCTGCATTATAGTTGAGAAAATATTAGCGATTACTAATGAACATTCTTCAATACTGACAATGAGCTTGGCGGAAGTTTTTTCTATTATCTCTAAAATTGGCAGATGAATCAGTTGGAAGGAAAACAGAAAAGGAAAGGTTGTGAATCATTTTCTTTAGAACATTCGATGAGTAAATAGGTGGGCGCTTGTTATTTCCCCATTTCCTGATTTAAATTCTCTTCGGCAATACGCTAAAAAAATTGCTTCCAACTTTTCAGACGTAATAATTCACGAAGTTTTGTCACCAGTAGCTTAAGGAGCGTCTGATCTTTTAGGTTTTTCACAGGATCTCAGATAGTACGAGTGTAATAGGCAGACTTTCATGACATTTCCGGTCAATTTTAATTTCGCGCCGCACAAGAATTCAAAATCAAATTGAAAATGCAGGCGCTGAAGCGCGTGAACAAGAAGATCGACACCGTCATCTCGTCGGTGGGCGACGAGCAGTCAAAGGAGAAAAAGACACCCAAGAAGTCGCGTGCTCAGAAGAAGTCGGCCTGAACATTGTCCAAGAGAATCGGATAAAGCACACTCGCAAACACAAATACACAAACACACAAACACATATCTTTCTCCTCCATGAACACGATGCTGAACATTGAGGGTGTGAAGTTATATGACTTTTGATTGGTTCAATAATATTTCTTCGATGAAACGATTGGGCAGAATGAAAGAAAGCTTACATTAGTTTGAAGGAAATACCATCGTTAGATAGCTGAAAATAAATAAAGAAAAAACCTGTAAAATAACACTGATCCCCAATGTATTCCTTCTGAATTTGCACGAAATGTGAACTTTCACGAAATGCAATATACGACGCAATTTATTCATAGCTATCCGCCACATACAGGGTTTGAAATATCGACCAAAATTAGGATGGAAAATTATGGAAGCAACTGGCATGCAAAGATCAAGCTAGACAAGAATCTATAGCGATAAAGTTATTGTCTTGATGGGAATTATCTATGAATGAACTTGAGATTTAATATTCGAATGGCAAGAGCAAAAACAACATTTTAATGGGAACACTGGAGAGCTGAAAAAGTTGGGAGCGTGGGAACTAAGTGGGCGGAGCTTACGCAATGCCGAGATACTTCTTGGCGGCGGCGATGCTCTCGTCGGTCGTCTGCAACTTCATCGCCTCCGCCTCAGCGCGGATCTCCTTGTATAAGTCGGTCGTCCTGGAAAAAGAGATACAGGTATTGGGGAAAGCTTAGAAAGTTACATCAGGAGCAATTTATAATATTACTCTTAAGGGAACCAACAATCATGAATTCACGTCTTTTTGCCTGACAAAGGCGAGAGAACATTTGATTTAGACAGGCGCTACTATAATATGTAGTCGGAAAACTTCAAACATATTACGGTTGTTGCGGACTCCTTTAAGGGCATACATAGGCTGGATTATTGCCGTCTATTTCGAGCAGATTTTGCCTGTTCTTTATGTTGCCAACAAGTAATGTAAAACATGGAAACCCACAGATATCGCTCGCCGAAGCTGTTGATGTTCGTGACGATGAGCTTGCCGGCGTTCTCTGGACGCTTTGCGAGCTGTAATGAGTTAATCTTTTTCTTTTCATTTCTTGCTTATGGTTAGCATTCCTTTGCTTCCTCAGCTTCAGGTAGTTGTCCTAACACTTTTGTGAGGATGTATACAAAGGGGCCGTGTTTTATGTATATTGCAAAAGGTCTCGATAAAACTTTAAACTTATAGCGTACGGTAGCAGCGAAAATTTCCAGATATATTTTATTCTCAAACCTCCACAGCGGCGCAGACGTTGGCGCCCGAGCTGATTCCGCCGAGGATCGACTCCTCGGACGCGAGACGCCGCGCCATTGCAATCGCGTCGTCCGAGTGAACGCGAAGCGCCTCCGAGAAGAGCGAGCGGTCCAGGATGTCAGGGATGAACCCGGTGCCCATGCCTAGAATACGATGGGCTATCCGCATGCAAAAACCCCAGAATTTTTGGAATTTAGGGTTTCTGACACTGCCATAGTAAGAAGAGAAGCTAACAGCCCGCGTGTATCGGACCCAACAAATATATAGTGCATAGAGAAGTTCGAGGCAGGGTCAAGTTGAAAATCTCTTGGCACAGGCAGTTTATCTGCGACATTTCGAAACACCGGTAAACATTGTGTGTAAGGGGTGACGCAATTAGCGAATATGGCTTGAATTGCCAGAATGTACAAAAAAAATCACCCTGAATCTTGTGTGGCGAGTGCGTGAGGCCGCTGATGACTGAAGACTCGTATGGCTCGACCGGGTAGATCTCGACCTTAAAATGGATTACGTTATTTATGTTGGCAGAGTCGTCGGGAAGAGAACGGTAATCGTGAAGGATTATGGTTTTCGTGGTGGGACCTCTTTTTGAACTTTGAAAGTATAAATAACCTCAGGCTTGTGCTCACGGAGATAGCGGCCGACGCCAGAGAGAGTGCCACCCGAGCCGACGCCGAAGCAGACAATGTCCACCTGGAAGAGAGGTGGAAAATAGAGAGAGGGAGAGAGAAAGAGAGAGAGAGAGAGAGAGAGAGAGAGAAAGAGAGAGAGAGAAAGAGAGAGGAGGGAGAGAAAGAGAGGAAGATGGAGAGAGAGAACAGTGAAACTCTGTTTATTCTTTTAATAATAAAAAGGGAATACTAACAGAACTCTGTCAAATCTGTGATATAAATTCATACGAAATAGCACACAAACCTTTCCACCAGTCTGCTTCCAGATCTCCGGGCCGGTAGTAGTGTAGTGAGCCTTCACGTTAGCCGGATTGGCAAACTGCAAAAATGTTTGCGTCCGGGGGGAATCGAACCCCCGTCGAATGCTTGGAAGGCATCCATGCTAACCATTACACCACGGACGCTTGCGAGATGGCTTTGGGAAGATTTCTCAGCTAATGAGTGTGTAACTACAAACCTGATTGAGCATGTACGAATTGGGGATGGCCTCAAGCAGTTCGCCCGCGCGTTCGAGCGCGCCCTTGACAGCGAGCGCCGGGTCAGTGAGCACGACCTGAGCATGAGATGTGGTTAAAGGGGCATCAACATGGATTGGGAATTGATATTTTAAGAATATATTCATCTTTACGTGTATTTATTTATTTTTTTATTATTTATATCTTTATTACCGGCCAGTTCCTGCCAAATCTGCAGAATTCGTCATTTTGTGAAGAGATTAGTTTCCATATTCAAATCAAACTACACCAAGTTACTGTGTTATTCAGAAATGGTCTTGAAATATTGACTACTTGCCGCCTCGAGATCTCGCTTTCATATTTTCTCTCTTGTCCAAGACAGGCATACATATGTATGTTATCTGATGCAGCAGAAGGCTCTTCTTTTTGCACTAGCGAGGTCAGTATTTTGTCGGCGATCCCCCTTCCTTATCGCTCGCTCTTTCTTATCTGACTTCACATCTGAGACTGGATGGTATTTGGTGTGGCCGAAAAGAAGGAAATGAGAAGGAAACTCTGATGAGAGGCGATGAGCGAGCAAACTCTTCTCTTTCTCTCTCTCTCTCTCTCTCTCTTTCTATCTCTATCACTATCTCTCTCTCCGTCTATATCTTTATCTCTCTCCCTCTCTCTATATCTCTCGCTCTATCTCCTTCTCTCTCTCGCTAAAAACACCCGGTCACAAACTATATCGCGACTCTCAGAACTGCACTGGTTCGACTGATATGGTCGAAAAGGGTGAAAAGAATGCATATCTCTCAAAATATGTTATTTGGCGGGAAATTTGAAAAACAATTCTTTTCTTGAAATCCTCTTTCACCTCTGCTCCGTACGCCTTGAGAAGCGCGCGTCGCTCGACACTCATGGATGCCGGCATGGTCAGGATGAGCTTGTAGCTGAAAGAGGTTTAAATTTTTCCCGCTTTTTTTATCATCGGAACTTGAATCTTTTTTTATTGAAGGGAAAAATTGAAACCTATAAGAAAGGAGAAAAATATCGAAAGTAAAATACTGTCAGAAAAAGGTCTTCCTTTGAAAGAGCAGGAATACGAGAGAGAGAGAAAGAGAGAGAGAGAGAGGGCAAGAGAGAGTATCGACCCATAGATCCCCTTGATATGAGAGAAAGTGTGTAAATGTATTGACCCCTTGATCTTGGCGCAGAACGCGAGCGCGATGCCCATGTTGCCCGAGGTCGGCTCGACGAGCACAGTTTTGCCGGGAGTGATAATTCCCTGGCAATATATTTATTTTATTTTTTTTTTTTGCTTATTTTTTGAGATAATAAAAAGTTGTTAAAAAGCTCTATTAAGAAGCCAAAATTATATATATATATATATTTTTTTTTTAATTTAGTTATTCACTTGTTTAAAAACATACCTGCTTCTCGGCCTCGTTGATCATGGAGAAGCCGACGCGATCCTTGACAGAGCCAGCCGGATTCAGGTATTCCAGCTTGACAGCTGGAAGAAGACGCTGTTTACTATGATTATACTATTATATTATACCATGACAAATGACACTATGACTAATTATAAAATAAAGGATTATACTATGACCGAATAAACAATGACGAATCCTAGTTTGACGAATTTTTCTTTGACGAATTTCACTTTGACGGATAATAACATCATGAAGAAATATACTTTGACGAGGTTTACTTTGACGAATTTTACTTTGACTGATAACACGATCATGATGGAATATACTTTGACGTATTCTAACCAATGGTCGCGCCGAGTCCCTTGGAGATGCTGTTCAGGCGCACGAGTGGCGTGTTGCCGATAGCGTTTCCGACATCGTCGCAGACAACTTCGCGAGACATCTTCGTCAGAGACTTAGTTTTGATTCCCTGACCAAACGTCAAAATTTTCTTCAACGTCAAAATCCATGAAAATCACATATTTTACTTACCACACAACAACAGTTTCAGGATTGGCAATTTTCGAAGCAACTTAAGTATAAAACTCATTGTTAGGATATGGGGAACCTCTTTGTAAGCGATAACTGAAAAAAACTGAATTTCGTTTTAAAATGAAATTTTTGGCAGGCATCCAGTTTGCGGTAATAATGGCAAGCAATGAGAGTAGGCAATCGAGCCAGCAACAGGGGTAAAGGTAGAGATTATAGATAGAAGGTGGCAAACGGTAGAGGGTTCTAGTTGGAAAGTGGCGAGCAAACAGATAGATAGACCCTTTCAAACAATCCAAGAAGTGAATGAGCACGGTACAAACTGATTGTGAGTACGTACACAACTTTTGTGCACTGCACACGCTTGCTTTTATTATCCGTGCCTACGTGACTTTGAACAAGAAGTAGAGCGGAGATTGTGATGGGCGGTCTAGTCAATCTCTCATTGCTTACTCCCTTCTTTCACACCATCTCCATAGATCCCGCAGTATTTGGCTCGATTCTTTTTTCTCAGCATCTACTACTCATCTGTCTCAATTTTTCTCTCTTACTCTCTCTCTCTCACTCTTTCTCCCTCTCTTTCAATCTCTCTCTCGAATTCTCTCTCACTTTCTTACCAAAACGAAAGCGCAATCGCACCAAATCAGCACCATCATTCACGGTCAGAGTTGGTCGCGGAAGAGATATGGAGATGGAGAAAGAGAGATAGAAAAGAAAAGGTGGTAGACAGATTGAGGAAGAAATAGAGAGAGAGCGAGACAGAGAGAGAGAGAGTGAGAGAGAGAAAAGGTGAGAGAGAATACGAGAGAGTAAGAAAAATAGAGAGAAAGTTAAAGATATATGGAGAGAGAGGTGAGGGAGAAAGAGGGGAAGAGACGAAGAATGGTGAACTTCTGCGTGATTGATCTGTGCTCACTGTTCGTTCTTGTGAGTCGGCAGTAAAACCCCCTTCCAAATGAGCCGAAAACAGGGAAGAAGGTCTAGGCCTACTTTTAGCTTGAATTTTGAATTTTAATTAAAATATGCATGTAACACAAAAGTATTGTAAAACTGAGCATGTCGATATTCTACATATATGCTACATTGAAAGTATCGGGAAATAATTGTCAAGCATCCATGCAACTTTGACGGAAATGCGTTTTGGCATTAGTAAATCCCGTCAATCGCAACCAGGAAGGCATAACTTCATTCACAACTATTATTGCACTTTTCATCTGTTATGTACTCTCTCGCTCTCTTTCAGTCTTTTTCTTCCTCTCTTTCTCATCTCTCTTTCTATCTCTCTCTCTCGATCTCTTTCTATCTCTTCCTCTCTTTTTCCCTTTCTTTTTCTCTCTCTCTCTCTCTTCTCTCTCCCCCTTCTCTTCTATAGTCTATCTCCCACTACATCATCCCATTCTCCCCGTATACTGGCAGTTCCAAATTGGCGGTTGATGTTTCGCGTCAGGATCACAGATCTCTTCACTTTAGAAACGTACAAGCTCGCACATGTTACAATTATGTTCCTTTCTTATCTTTAAATATACACGGAAGAAGAATAGCCTTTCCTGTCCACAATCGGGAGACCTATTGAGAGTCAAATAGAGAAGGATAGAGAGAGCGAGAGAGAGAGAGAGAGTTATAGAGTCATATAAAGAGACAGAGAGCTTGTGAGAGTGAGAGAAATAGATAAACAAGGTGAAAAGATAAGGGGATTATGGTAGTGACTACATTATCCATCAGCATCAAATCTGTTATTCTATACGGCACAAACATGAGATCAACCTCAATGCAAAACTACAATCAAGCATGATTGTTCTCTGAGTGATGACATTACTAGAGATTAAGAGAGAGGGAGAGAGAGACATTTTATGGACATTTCCTTCCGATCCGCACGTACGCAGACGAAGGAGAGGATAAGTAATTGGGTTAGTTGACATGCCATTGGAGGGTATATTGGTGACAGAGAACGGAGAAGGCGTTGGCAAGACCACCAAACTCCACAGCAGAGCATCTGAATCGGCACGTGTACCGAAACATGTGATAAAAAATTTTATCTTGTTTGACGCACAACGTGTTTGACCTTGCAAGATAAAACACAAACAACAAAAAGAGGTTTGTGCCTTATTTCTGCGATGCTATCTCTTTTGCATTCGAATAGAGAACATAATATGATAGCGCAAAATAATGTAAAAGACGTTTTTTCGCGTTTTTGACCCGCTAATTACTTTTACGCAAAAATGTACATGCACTTGTTTTTGCATATTCCGCAGGAATCTATCTACCAAATTGGTAGAAAAAAGTATGTAAGCGTAATTTGTTCGTAAATGTGCTTATAGGGTCGAAAACGCGAAAAACACGGTATTTTTTTTGCACCGTATTGCACTTTGCCACCCGTCGCGCCCTTCTAACCGGTTTGCACTGATTCATTTGATTATATTTTCACATATTTTATACGTTGTACATATGAATGATTAAAGAAATAAATAATAAATAAATGAAAAATGAAAAAAACCGCCCTTCATCGCTCCTCTCTGCTACTCTGGTTCTCTCTCTCCTTCTCTCTCTCTTCTTCTCTCTCTATCTCTATCTCTCACTCTCTCACTCGCTCTCTCCTTCCCTATCTCTATCCCTGTCTCTCACTCTCATTCTCCGTCTCTCTCTCTTTAATAATTCCCAGCGTTTCGATTAGCGAAATTGAGTTTGTATCTGCACGTTAAACTTGAACAAAATCGATTATGCATGAATGTCTAGAAAGAAGCGATGGCCGCAACAAAGAAGAGAATGGCGGAGAAGAGGAAGAGGTGGACAGCGGATTTCGTTGTCTGAATACGAATATAAATAAATAAAAATGCATATGTACATATATACTACATGAAATCAGTCAAAAGGTAGTATATATTTCTTTCGCAACTACAACAAGATTTAATCATTTTAGTTTTCCTTAATAAATCTTGTTATCGAGAGCAAGAAAAATCTGTTAGCTCCACACTTTCTCAAAAGCATTAACCTCATTAGTCTCCGTCTGCGTCAGGTCCATGCAGCAAGGTTGAATTCTGCTACGACAGTCGGAGTAGGAAAAAGTCCTCTCTTGCCAGCTGTACCCACCAACACATTCTGGAGGTTCTCTAGGCTCATTAGTAATCGCTCATATTTTCTCAAATTCCAGAAAGATTCCTCCATTTCTCTCTTTCTTTCTAAACGAAGATTCAAGAGCTCGCAATTTTATCACTATTTCCTTGCCTTTCTTCTTGACGTTTGAGATTTTAATTACCCAATTTTGAGTGCGATAAAAATACTCGACATCGTCTGAGCCAACTTCGCAAGACATCCTTCTTGCTTCCTCTTGTTTTCAAGACAAGACAGACGCTGTTAGTTGTTTCAAAGAAAACAGTCAAAGCATATGAATCATAATCTAAATGGTAGAATTTTCAGTGAAGACGGAAGATTCGTAAACAACTTTCAGATAGTCAAAAGTGGGCACGGGCCGATGCGTTGGTAATTGCAAGTAATAATTTAGCAGAAATGTTAAATTGAACGTGAAAGCGTGAAAGAAAACAGCTTCAAAATCAAAAAAAAGGAATAAAGAGATCATGGCTGGAAATATTGTTGCATCCTCCTAGCATGTGCTATGACAATATGAATATATTTACAAAAATCTTTACAATTGCATGACAAGATAAATTAGGTGATTATCGAAAAATTACACCACAAAAACGTCAGGACAGAACTTGTTAGTAAGGAACTATATAGAGATGCTATTATGGAGCGTTTGAAGTAGAAGAACGACCTCCATCGTCCTCATTGCTGTCCTTCCTCCTGAAACAAGGCCCTTGCCGAATTGCCTTCCTAAGAAGAGCCATAATCCTCGGATCAGATCTTGTGTTGATGATCGGCCCCATAGACAATGAAAGCATCCTTAAAGGAGCTATCCATGGAGACTATAATGCTGCTGTATTTTTCGAAAATACTATCCGGCCCAACTAGAAACATCATTAGGAAAAGTAAGAATGCATCCTGAAGGGGCCCCGAGGAGAAAAACCAGATTTTCCTCAAGTTGTACTGTAGAATTTAGGGAGTGACGTCATCACCCCTTGCCTATTTTCTCCCCATGCCACCCTCATTCTATCAGAAAAAAAGGTGATAACTGGGTGCGAAGCGGCAAGCCATGCTTGAGATTCGATGGAAAAGAAGAGAGGCAGAGAGAAAAAAACTCACAAGTGTAGTTTGTTATGATGGATACTGTGCTTACTTACCGCCAAAACGTTTTACAATATCATGCGCGAATTCAAACGTTAGTTTTTCACAAGCGGCTTCTAAACTCCGTGGATAGTTCCTTTAATATTAATTTTTACAATAGCACTTGTGAATGCTAGTTGCATCATTAATCAATATTACTTTAGATATAAAATGTATGTACGTAGGTACATAATTCTTCATCCTGGAGCTCGTTGCTAACCAAATAACGAGAGCGGCACTTGAGAGAAGTTCGCCGAGAACAAATAAAGAACCATTCTCGAAGGTCTTGCAGGGCGTACTCTTCAATTCTCCCAGAGGCGATAGCTTTCGTAGTTGGCAGACAATTACAACGGCCACAGCGAACATTGGAATAGTCACGGCACCGAATGCGCCCCTGAGATATTTATTCTCTCTTTTAAAAATTGCACGTATCCTATATATGTATTTAATAAAAAACGCTATAAGTATACAAGGATTGTAAGATTTAAAAAAACATGCAGCCAACATGTTGAAAGCCAGTCTGTTCATGGCAACATAGCTACTGAGCGAAGAAGGAGTGGATGAAGATGATGATCTCTGAATGAGAATCGGAAGATTACGAGATATAAAATATCACCATGCACAAACGGCTCACAATGCTGTTCTGACAATTAGTCCATTTTATGCGAAGCCGCATACGAGCGAGCAAGATCCCATACAGCAAAAGCACAGCTAGGACTCCGAGACCAAGAGCGGATACCTGATAAGAAAGTGGAAATATGAGCAGAAATGTAAGAGTTGAAATCTCGCTCACCCTCTTTCATTCACTCTTTCTTTCTCTTTCTCTCTCTCCCTCTCGCTCTCTCTTTCTCACACTCTAACTTTCACTCACCTCGAAGATTGCAAGTGGATAGCGGCATCCCTCGAAAGAGCAAGTGACTAGTGCGTTGTTTGGATAGAAAAGAGTAGCGCCGTACATCCCAATTACGATCTATTAAATAACTACAAAAGTAGTTGTCTCAACCGTCTTAGGATAATCCTGTGACCGAGAGGTAAGGTCACAGGATTATCATAAAATGGTTGAGACGATCTAAGAGTGAGACTAACCGAAACAAACAAGTTGACAACAACAATCGCAGCAAGCGCAAGGTAGCAATGGAAGCAGCGAATGGAGACACGGTAAAATATTGGATGCATTACGGCCAAGTAAAGTAGAGATGTTTGAGCGAGGTAAGAACCTGCTCACCGAAACTTTTTGATATATGAAGAGAATACAAGTTCGAGCAACGAACAAGCAATCGAAGCAAAGTCATGATTGGCGAGGAAAAGGAGAATGGCAACCGAAGGATAGTTGAAGCCATCTCTCATGGCGATGATTAACATAACATAGTATAATAGAATAGTTAGCAGAGTTGTGGCTGAGCGAAACAATACGAAGATATAACGCTTCCGATGCCTGTACAACTCTTTAAATTAGTAATGCGATCTCATACTTATAACCGAAAGAACCGAACAATTCTTACCATGTGTAAGGTAAACGTCAAAACGATGCTTATCAGTGAAGACCTCACCATGATCCACTCTGCCTCCAGGCAATTAATTGCAATACAAGAAATCCTGCGTTAAGAATGAGCGCGACCAGTGAGATGATGGTTGGGAGAACTGCAAGGAAGTAGGTTCGGAAGGCCTCTGCACGGTGCATTTCCTGAATTACTCACAATCAGTTAATGTAATGGGGTAAGGTTGTTACTTTTCGAGTCTATGAAAGAGCAGAAATAAAAGTGACCTGGAGCATGGCGCAAGGATCAGAGCCAAGGGGCACCGCGCATCTCGCGAACTTCTCATCCGATCCACGTTGCATCTCTGCGCACTTCTGGAAGACGGGAGGGACTGATGAGTCATCCATGGAGAGAGGAGCGGAGACTCCAACCATTACACGCGACTCACTCCTGCGCAATGGAAAGAAGGTGGGTTATGATGGGAGCTTTATCGAAGGTGGTTGTGACCTTAGGACAGCTGATATGAATGTCTAACTTTTATTGTCATCACTTCTCAATGTCTACAATGTTGACAAACTACAAGATTATTGACAGATATGGAGAGGGCGTTTGAACATGAAGAATGCATTTATGTTAAGCTCATTCAGCATTTCGAAATGACAATATGGATTAAGGCGACATGAGCCTCGGCGACATTTTCTCAAAGAAAGCTGTTAAAGAAGAATGAGAGGAGGCAAGAGGAAAAGCGGAAGCAAAATGACAGTGAGAGATCAGCAATGGCACAAATCTAAAGAAATAAAGAAAAGACAGGCATTTGACAATAGATTCTTGTTGTTTGGCGTGTTGTTGAATTGTGAAAAAAGGAAAATCATTGCTGCTGGAGGCGAAAAGTGGACAGAGCCAGAAAGGAGTTGATAAGCAAAGCCGATTGAACTTTGAAAAGAATAAGAGACATAGGGAGTCGCTCTTTCTCTTGATCTTTCCAAACAAACGTTTTCGAGCAAGCAGCACTAATGCTCATTTCATAATTCTCGCCCAAATTTTAGATTTAATTGCAAAAGTTTTTATGCTGTAGAAACCCTACATTATTGCAGATATTTGTTCGCGAGATAACTTCTTCAAGCTTCCTTTTGTTTCCTCACAAGACGACATAATTCTACTACATACGTCAAAAGCAGGAGACGAGGCATCAAAACATTGAACGAGGATCAAATCTTAACGGAAAAGGCATGACATTGTCATGGCGCGAAATTACAATCTATCATTGTTGCTCTCACACCTCATTTTTGAATGATTTATGAACAGATTAAATACATTTTCAACCGTTTTTGAAGTCATGAACATGATTGGTAAATGTTCCACCACAGTCTGAAGACATCTTTACAGTCGGCTGAATGAGGAAGGATGAGAAAGCCAAAAAGACGCTCGGGAGCGGAAGAACATCGAAGTCCTTCCCCTCCTCCTCTCACTCTCTCTCTCTTTTTCTCTTCTTCTCTCTTTCTCTCTCTCCTTCTCTCATTCTCTCGCAGTCTCTCTCTCTCTCTTCTTCTCCTTCGCCCTTCATGCGCCTTTCTTCGCCGCGTCCGCACAGCCGACGGCGCTCATAATCGGGTCGATCTGCTGGCCAACCTTCTTCTTTGCCTAAATGAAAAAATATACTTCAATTTTGAAACTCAATATTAAAAAATATTGAGTTTGTTTTCTTAAAAAATGTTCAATGACTACCTACGTTTTCATTTCTGAACTTGTTTTTTTAACTAGTAAAATCAACCTCCTTCTTCCGCTTCTCCTCGAGATGGCGAGCGCGAACGCGGCAGACAACGACGCAGATTACCATGAGGACGACGACAGCGAGGACGCCGCCGCCCATCGCGGCATACTGAGAAAAATCAATCCATTAATAAGTCAATAAAATTTCAATATACTTATAGCCATCCAAAAATTTTTATGGATGCGCATAAATATTTTAATATTCCTCTCTTTTGCTTGCTTTCGTTAGGCCTTCTGTGAACAATCGTTGTTGAGATTCCTACGAAGCAACATTTTTACTCTTATTAACGCCAATCAAATCGCACCAGCATCATATTTCCAGTCCCTGCCGTAGACACCGTGGTAGTGGGGCTGCAAGTTAATTTAATTTTTAACTTAAATGAATTAAAAGTAATTTTTAAGGCTGTAGATTTTTTTAAACAATGAAGCTGACGCGTGAAAAAGTTACTCGAAATGAATTTGTAGCCTTAATTTATTAACCCCAGCGATTTATTACTCGTCTTCTGACGATAAATTATATATTTTTTTGCATTCGTTCCAAAATGCTGCCAACGACGAAATTGCACGAACTCAGCAGTCGCGGGTGGCGTAGTCTCGCTCTTCGGCTGCTCAGTGGAAAGGGCTGTCGTAGGCGCCAGAGTCATCTGAAAGAGCTATTTTAAATTTGTAAAATTATTTAATTTATTGCCTATTATGTTCCTAATTAATTAAGGTAAATGTTATGCTGTCTATTATTAGTCTATTGTTTTTTTTTCGGAAAAAAATATCTAGGTAATCGTGATTTCTTTCAATTTGAGCGAAGATTTTTCGAAATAATATTTTTTCGTTTGTTTTATTGATTTTATTTTTCTCCGACCGTCGTGGTTTTCGTCGTAGACATGGTTGTGGTTGCAGCTTCAGTCTGGACGGTTTCATTCTTATTCTCATCCGGCACCGCCTTTAATCGGAAGGGAGTTTTAGCGAAAAGTTTTATTGAACGAAAATTTAGACACAGCAAAAAACATCCATTAACTAGGTGGCTTAGGAGGAGACGTATTAATCAAATCCGTTGAAGACATTATGACAAGATGAGTGTGAGAGTCGCGGGTCTCTTGGCCCTTTAATAGAGAGCCAACGTGCAGGCTTGAACATTTCATGACGACAGCATGTAAAAAGTACTCCAGAGAACACGGCACTTTGCGAAAAGAGAAAATGGCAAATGTTTTTATATGAGGAATTTAACATATCAAAGTCATCATATTTAAATTTAGTTTCCAAATTTGTAAACTGATCACCTTCCGTATCAAAGCAATTTAGCACACCACACAAATAAAGATTGTGTAAGCGATAAGTTTATGACGACTTATGTCGAAGATAAAGAGGCGGACAGTGGAATTCGTTGTTTGGTCATTATCACGAATTTATAGAAATATACATATATACATAACATGAGATAAATAAAGATGGATGCGATATATTTCTGCATCTGTACATGAATGTATGAATTTATCATTATAATGCATCTTGCTATAGAGAAGAAGAAAAATAGGTTAGCTCAACTGTTTCTCAAGACTATTAATTTCATACATTTTAATACGTGGTGGCATCTGGATTCGTCAGGTCCATGCAGCAAGTAGGGTGCGCTGCCGACGTATTCTGGAAGTTAACTAATGTACCAATCCAAATCCAAAGCTCGTCCGGAATGGCCCCAGCGGACTTTACATCGAAGATCCACTCGAAGCGACTTCACATCAGTTTGAGGTCGTTCGGATTCTCGCAAGGCAACGGAGTCGGACTGCCAACGAAGGCGGCAGAGAAGGAACTTCCAATGTATTCTGTCAAGACAAAGGACTTCTGCAGCATGATTAATCTTAAGTTGTGTCAAAGAATGTCCGCTATCGGTCGTGAAAACATTTTGCTTCAAAAATTCTGATTTAATATTCTGAAAAATACGAAAGATGCTTGTTTTTTTTAACTTAAACAAAGATTTTATTAATGTATTTTACAATCTCGAAAAGCGCGTACTCCAAATTTAATCCAATTAGCTCAAATTTTGAAAACAATTTTAATCCATAGTTGACGATCAAATGCCGCAGTATGTTAATTAAAGGTAATGTTTGAACGATCGCAATCTTTTCCAATTATTTAAGAAAGAACATCATATAAGCGAGAACATCCGTATAAATAATGTTCTTTCTAAACAAAATTTAAGAATCTTTTACGATCTTTAAAGTTCAAGCAGTCTCATATTTTTTGAGATAGCTGTCTTTAATACTTATTAGCGTATAAAATAGATAATAAGCTGAAATTGCTTTATATCAGGGCTCTTGAAGGTCTGGTTCAAATATCCTACTTTATATGTCGCTCCGTTGATTGTCCTAAGCTGGTCATCATTAAATCGTACTTCATCAACTGTGATCTGCCATTGTCGCTGATGAATAAATTTAAAATGATAATATAGGATTTTCTTTTGTTTTTTATATATCATCACTTGAATTTTCCTTGAAATTTGAAGGGAATGTTTGAAATTTTAAGAGATTCCTGACGAATACATTAGGTTGAAAAGCCTGATCATATTTTGACTAACAAGAATTGATTCTATCAGCCCAAAATCTTTTATTTCATCCTTTTAAACGAGAAAGGTTGCATATTGTGTGTATAAGATGAAGAGTAGCAGAATGTAATAAAAATATCAAATGCACTAATAAGTGATGGATGCGTGCTAAAATGATAAAACAATATGTTTAGGAATGTACTTCCCCGTTTGCCTGATAAAGTTAATTTGATGATTTGACTAGTTCAGAGAAATAAATAGGCACGAATCATAATCTAATTAAGGCTTAAGACTGGCGGATTGTATACAAGATCCAAGTGATTTGTTACTGTTACCTTTTGTTTATCTTTCTCTCTTTGCTGGAAAGGTTTAGCGCGAGAAGAATGAGCAGAGAATGCGCTCCCCCGGGAGGCTAGCTCTCTTCTTTCTGGACAGCATTGAGAATGGCTTCCAAGACGCGTGCCATCTGCAGCTGCCTGCCTTCAATCTGCAGCTGCTTCTTGCACAGCAGATCGACATTGGCCTGTAGTGCATCGAGTGCGATCTGCTGCTGCGCGAATTTCAGCTCGCTCTCCACCACAGCAGGCTATAATTACCGTATTTTCTCTATTAGTACCCCCCCTTTATTAGAACCCCCCTCTAATAGTACCCCCCTCTGATAAAGCCATTGAAAAATAGAACCCCTCCCTCTAGTAGAACCCCCCCCTCCAATAGTGCCCCCCCCTAACAGCCTGAAAATCTCAGCTCGAGACGTACCTCGAATGGATCCTGGAGGTATGGGATGCTCTCTCCAATGAAATCATTGCAAATTCATTCAAAACATGTGGTAAAATGGATATTCCAGTGATGATTCCTATGAATTCGACCTACGATTCTTCTTATTTTGAGAAGAAAATGTTGTTATCAAACTTTTAGTGTCTCACATTGAAAAATAGAACCCCTCCCTCCAGTAGAACCCCTCCCTCTAATAGTGCTATTGAAAAATAGAACCCCCGGGGGTACTAATAGAGAAAATACGGTAGTATGTATGTATAAGTAATATAATGTAATATGACTCTGAATAAGGTCACATAGCCATAAATATAAATTACAATATTAATAGCTGGACTCACAGAGTCAACAAATACAAATATAAATATGTAGATATTGTTATCTACTTAACATAATCCAAGGCATACTCTCATTTTTTTTTATATAAAAAGAACTATAGAATAATATTGTTGTAATATTTTTAAGTTGCACATTTTTAAAAGGAATCTTCTTGACATTCTGCGACCTAGTTTTCGGCTGTTAAAGGAGCCAAGAACATGATTCTATAAAAGTAGATCAAATCCATTTTGAATGTGCGCCCTTAAGTTCTTTGCCTGATTAGACAGCGTTTGAAATAGAAGAGTGCGAGGCACCAACAGTAAGCAAAATTTGGCCTATATCTTACACCCAAAAAAGCATAGTTCCCGAACTACGTTTTAGACAAATATGAATTCATCCACTTTCATAAAAACCATATGTTACTTATTCAGTGAACGGCTCCTTTAAGCACCAGAAACAGTTGCATTGAGAATTGTTTGATTGTCTTGCTAGTTGAAATCTTTAGTGAGGACCGTGGTCTCTTCAACGATTTCCTCGTTAAACCCGATTCTCTCTCGGAGGCGCCTCCACTTGCCACTTCGATTCCGATACTCGGCCACTCCTCCCTTTTGCATTCTCTTCAACAGCCATATTGGCGTCATCGATTCGATATATAGCACCAGGTCAACCTGTCAAACGATGAAATATTTAAAATTCACATACCAATGAAAATTATTCAGTGGATGAAGGCATATATATATATATATATATATATATATATATATATATATATATATATATATATATATATATATGCATATATAATTTTCATGATTTATTCCGAAAATTAAGTCTTTTCTTTAAAAACTTTTCTATTCACTTTTGTTCCAACTTTAATTTTTATTATTTTTCCCCTGACCAGAACACGACGAATTAAATTGAACCTGAATTGCGAGCCGTTTAATTTCAGACTTCTCCTGAATGGATTTGATGTCATCAACAGCCAGACCGGTCTGAAGAGGAAAGTAATAGGTACCCTGCTTTAAAGGAACCATGCATTGAATGATTCTACAGTTATACATTAGGACCATTTTGAACACGAGCCCTCAAATATTTGACCTTTCATAGGGCAAGAGAGCGTATTAAATTGGAGGGTGTCTAACAGCTACAGTAAAAAATTTAACGCAGCCATATTTTGCGAGCTTTTAACGTTGTATCAAGTAGAAAAAATGGTTAAAACTTTCTCGCAGTACGTCTTCGGCAGATGCGAATAGATTCACATTAATAAAATCATATGTTAAATGTATGAGAGGTTTGAGTAATGTGTTGCTTGCCATTGGAAGTGGTCAAAATAATTGCGAGAATCCGGATTAAGAGAGTGAGAGAGCAGCGAGAGAAGTAGAGAAGAGAGAGTAAGAATGAGTTAGATTAAAAGAGAGAGAGAATAAACAAGACAGGTCGAAAAATGAAGAAAAGAAAAGATAATGAGGAAAAAAGTAAAAAAAAAACAAATGGCCAACCAGGAGATTCATGAGAAGAATGGTCATGAGAATTGCGAAGACAAGAAAGAGCGGCCGGGCGATATCATTCATATAAGTCTGTTTAAGTTGAATCTTCGTCACATTGAATGATTATATTAACATGCATTTATGAAAACGAAAGATCTTTAACGGTGTGCAAGTTAGGTAAGGTCTCACTCTCTCGTGGTGTTTGTCAGCGTCTCCATGAAAGATTCCGGTGTAATCTAACTCTCCGATCATCATGACAGTCGTCTTCAACATGGAAGAAAACAAGGTCGAGAACTCGGGCTGAAAGTTGGCAGAATTCCACCTCTTCCTTTGAAAATTGATTTATCAAAGTTGATAAGTGTCAGAGAATGAATTCAAATATTGGGAGACAATTGGCGCGCAACAATAGGAATTAAGACCAACTCGATTCTGGAATATAATGCAAAAAGTGATGGAGAACGCGAAGACGAAGAGAACGAAGATGAGGAAGAAGCTAAAGAACGTCTTAACGATGTCGACGAGCATCATACCGTAGATACCGAAGCGAGGCAGCTTCCGCACGAACATCACAAGGTTCATCCACTGCAGGAAGGCAGAGAGCGCAGCGAGATTCCATTGCCAATCCTATGAAGGTGAGGGTGATGACGATAGTAAAGAGGGAAGCTGACCTGTCGAATGCCAGTCCGCTTTGCGCAGTCATCCAAGTTGGTGACAACGATGTAAGCAGAGACATAGATAAATATTTCTAAGAGATTCTCGATATTGATGTACGAAAAGAAGCGCGTATGGAATTGGGCGCACTATAAGTGACCTCCATTTAAGGTTTCCTTTTCCCTGTACAATCTGCCTATTTCTCTTTCATTCTTTCGTTGTTTTCGCTTCACTACTTCACTCTTGTTCAGTATATGCAACAAGTTTTCATTTCCTACCTCTTTTAGAAGATGAAGACACACGAGAATGCGCACTCCCTAGCCCCAAATTATGAAGTCCAACGATGGTCGATGCTCCTTAATTATGCCAATTTTTCATCAACGGTAGGAAGAAGAAGGGAAAGCTGACTATGCGATCACAAGCGCCATCTTCATTCTTTCCTTCAAAGGCATTGTAGGGAGCAGAGATAGTCATGACGTAAGAGGAGAAGAAAAACAGAAACAGGCAGTACATCATCAACGCTAAATTGGAAGGAACTTCCTCACTTTCTCATTCTGGTTATAATAATTACATAATTCAAATCATTGTCACCAATTTATGCTAACAATAAAATGCGCTTACAAGAGAAGTAGAAATATTTTCCGAGCGTGTTCCACTTATGACTGAGAAGCCCGCGTACGAGTGGATGAGTGAGGAGGTATTCGCAGTCTGAGCTCACCTGAAATTTCATCACTTTAGTTCTTGTTTGGAACGCCTCTTCAACAGGTTCTTAAGTCGTCTGCAAGGAAAGCAAGAAGAAGAAGAAAAGAAGAAGAAAAAGAAGAAGAAAGAAGGTCACGTGACCAGCAGCCGCAGGGGATGGTTGTTGTAGATCATATAACTGTTCTTCGAGTATGGTCGCGTGTTCGAGCGAAGATCGTACTTCTTGTAGGGGTCCTCGTCGTGAATTATATCTAAGATCAGACACTTTTCTAAGTCTTAGAAAGATCTAAATTATCGTCTTTCCATACCTCTTCCGTCGTCTGAAATGACCATCCATGTGTCATCTAGATAACGGAAGTCATAATCATAGTACGATTCAGGAGCGTTTCTTAGGCCGACATTTTTCTCAGTGTAACAGTTTGGTGCAATCGCTTCTTCTTCGTCTCCTTTTTCTTCAGCATCATCATCATCTTCTTCTTCTTCCACTTCTTCGTCTCTTTCTTCTTCTTTTCCTTTTTCTTCTTCTCCGTATTGTTCGCTGAAATTTTTCTCGTTGCACCAAATACCTACATATGTAGGTTTGGAATACCCGTTCTTCTATCGGAGTGAATAATGAAAGCTTTTTTAAAGATACACCTTCATATTTAAAAAAAAATTGTTTTATGCACGGAAATAAATGATTGAAATGCTTGATTACGTGATGCATTTGTCGAAGATTTCCTTGGCGATTTCAGGGAAGGTCTTGATGAGCCTTCTCATCGGAGTGTCCCTTGCAGAAAGGAGAGGGGGAGTCCGTCCGGAGGAGACCATGAGTCCAGTCCGGGTGCTTCAACAACTCATGTGCCATTGATCTGCGCAAGAAAGACACGCAGATTGCTTCTTTCACACGCCGAGAATTTTCTTTACCATTTTTGGACTAATCAAAATACAACCTACGTATAGATATGTACTTGCAAGTTTGTAAAAACGTTCTTTAAAAATATCGAAGAAGGTGCAGACTGAAATTTCTTTTCGAGGGCGATGTCGAGGGGAGTTCGTCCTTTGTTGTCCCTTCTGGCTATTCTCACATTGCGCAAAGAGACAAGGAACTTGACAATAGCGTCGTGACCTCGGGAAACGGCAATGTGAAGAAGAGTCGGGAGCCTGCAGAGTAAAAAGGAGAAGGTCTTTCCGCTCGTCCACTACTCTTATTGCCCTTATTCACCCAGAGGATTGTTCTTGTTTATTCACTTTCTTTTCCTTGAAATGTTATCAGCAAGGGGATAATGTTAAAAGAGTCACTAATATTCACTGCAAAGGTATAGTGTCTGCTTTGATGTACAGTATCGCACAACATTTCTGGGATACATATTAATTATATTAATATGAATATTTTCAATTAATTTTCCAGCGCCCAGGGCGCATTTTACGAAGTTTTCTGTTCAAGCTAGACTAATTCGACATTGATAAATACGGTGGTAACATTAGTTTGTCACAACTACTTGAGGCTGACGAGAAAATTCATTTATTTTTGCCCGAATTTTTTGAAAGCTGCAGCGCAATTGCGCATATAATGCAGCGCATTGCGCATATAATGCAGCGCATTGCGCTGCTTCTTTCAAATGGGTTTCGGGATGAAATATGACTTTTCTCGTCAGCTTCATGTTGTTTTGAGAAACTATTGTTACCACCGGATTTATCAGTGTCGAATTAGTCTAGTTTGAACAGAAAACTACTTTAAAGTGCGCCATGAGCCCTGAAAAATCAATTGAAATTATTTATATTAATATAATTAAGATAATTGATATATGTACAAGAAATGTTGGGCGGTACTGTATATCATTTTATAATATCCCTGTTGTGTGTAGCTTCACACTTGATTCTTCCTCAGTTGCCTCCTCACTTGACTCTTCCACTTATTATTCAACTGCCTTCTTTACTTCTTCTTGTAGTACTCGTTGGCGGAAGCCCCCTTCTGGATGAGAATCTGCAGGATGGAGAGATGTCCCTCGTAGCATGCGATCTGCGATGGTGTCTTGTGATCCTTGTTCTTTGCCATCAAATTTGCCCCGTTGGTGTCGCACAGAAGAGATGCCACTTCGGGATGGCCTGTAATCCCACGACATTCATTAGCGTTGCAGTATTGTCTCCGGCGAATAATTAACAGATTGTGTTTTAAGCATGGATCAGTAAGTCTCATCGTAAAACTTAGATACTGACCTTTATTAGCGGCGCAGTGGAGTGGAGAGTTGCCGTGGTCGTTCTTGACTAGCGCGAGCTTCTCGTCCCACTCGAGCAACTTTCTCACGACGTCTACTCGGCCTGCGAAAAGAGAAACCCTTTCAATGATTTTCCCGAACATATTTTGTTAACATTAATTGAGGCAGAAAAAAAGATTGAGCGACCTTCCGTAGCCGCAAGATGGAGGGGGGTGTTCTTGCGATTGTCTCTTGGATTCAGATTTGCTCCGTAATTTTGTAGCATCTTAATTAAAGAAAAGCTTTCTGTAAGGAATAAACATGGCTTGATTTTTTTTAGCGTTTTTTTCGGTGTAAAAAAAAATTTCAATGTAGAATAATTATTACAAGGATACTACGTCTGACCCGGACAGTATTGAGATATCCGTTGGAGCATGCGACGTGCAGGGGAGTCATGCCATTCTGGTCGGCATGGTTCATAACCTTCTGCTTCCTAAGAGAGATGCCCGGATGCCTCTCTTTACCCTTTTTACACGCAGATTTCTCGTCCCGCTTTCCAAGATAATCCAGCACGAACTCAAACAAGGGATCATTCTTTCTCAATCAGTCTGTATATCGTAACAATCTCAACATCTGCCGTTCGCTCTATCTTGCAGCTTCTCTAACTCTGCAAACTGCCAACAAGTTCATCTTTTTCTATACTTTACGATAAAGAGCAGACGATTCAAAGAACGAGTCTTAAAAAGTGATTATTGTACGGAAGAGAATAAAGAAAAACTACACTTACATGAATGACTTGGACGGCGTCAAACTCGGCCGCTAGATGGAGGATATTCTTGCCCTCTTGGTTGACGACGTAAATACGGGGCCGCTTCTTCACCAGCACCTTAATGGCATCCAGGGCATTCGACTCGGCTGCCACAAGCAACGCCGTCTTTCCACTGCTGTCCTTCCTTTCCAGCAGCGCTGCCTAAGAACTTCTTATCTACATACATATCTGCCTTTATAATATAATGGATATATTAATTTAAAATGTATTATTCTCCATTGTTAACAGTTTCCACCTGGCACTAAGAACAAACATTGTGGTCGAGAAGATATTTGATGACATGGACATGATTACGCTTGGCAGCCTCGTGAAGTGCTAGCAGAACTCCGTCGTCCGTCTCAGGGGTCACGTCCACTTTGGCACTCTCCACCAGGCACTTCACCACTTCCAGGCAGCCTCTCTCCGCGGCGACGCGAAGGAGAGGGCGCTCGCTTCTAGGCAAATTACTCTTACACCTATTATTTGTATGTCAATTTGCGGTCACAAATTATACTTGTAATGCCCAAAAATACTTGGAAAAATATTTTTAAGGGAGGGAATAATTAATGCACATTAGCATAGTTACATATATCCCATTTATCCGTAAAATTTCGATAGAAGAAGCACAATTGGAAGTGGAAGGAGAGAAGGAGAGATGAAGGGATGACGCACTCTTTCCAGAGGGTGTGATGAGGCATGTGCTGGAATATGACATTGACGACATCGGCGTGGTCGTTCTCTACCGCCAACTCCAGCGGCGTCTTCTCCTCATGGTTCTCCCTCACAAGCATCTCCATTGCCTCCTCGCGTGCTGAAGGTGCCACTGCTAAGTTATGCCAACAATTTACAGAAATTCTTCTTTGCGCAACAAAGAATACTCGATCAAAATAGGAGAGTAACTTTTTATGAAGAACTCCTCGATGACGCAACCGTGGCCACTTCTTGCAGCGAAATGGAGTGGCGTGTTCCTCAAATATCCTCCATTGGTAAAAGGGACACCATATTTACACTTCCTGAGATAAAACTGAAATGAAAACAAGTCGACGACACCCATGCTTGTCAACAGTATTTCGATGGCTGCGGTCAAACAGAATTTGAATGACATCAATGGTCTCGTAGAGACAAGCAAGCATAAAGGGACTCGCACCATCCTCGTCCACGAGCTGCAAAGGAATGAGGATGATCTGGTGATTAAAGAGTAACACGAAAGTAATATCTGATGGGAGAACAAAGATGAGCTCCAAACCTTGCAATCTGCGCGATTCTCCAAAAGCGTGGTCGCGCCTTCCGAGTTTCCCGTCATTGCAGCAATATGCAAGGGAGTCCGTTTGCCGTACCCGCCTTTTGCATTAACATATCTATAATTCAGTTGTTCGTTAATTATTCAAATTTACAGATTGGGCAGAAAAAAAACTATGATTTCCCCGTCTAGCTCATCTAGTAATACATGAAAGAAATATGTAGCATGGTAGTTAAGTGAAAGTGAAAAGGTAGTCGAACGCGTTGTGATCGCAGAGAAGAGTGATGATGTCGTGTGTGTTCGTCTTCGCTTCCTCCTCATACTCTTGGATATCCTCGTTTAGTCAATTCATATATCTTCTTCGTGTGTATTACTTTCGCTTTGGTTCAATTAAAAGGTGGATAAATCATTTAGCTGTTTGTTAGTGATTGCAATGTGTTTTGGCTAGTCTAAAGCTTCCCTGAATCTCGCGGCGTAGTGAAGAGGCCGGACGTCCCTTAGATCCATCGCATTCGGATCCGCTCCTGCCTTCAGAAGAGTCTCCACAACTTCCTTGTTCATGTAGCGACACGCGTAGTGAAGCGCTGTCATCGAGATCTAGAATTATTATATATAAATTTAAAAAGATTCATTAAATCAGTTTTCTGATTGGTTCTCCGAGCTGGTATGAATGTATATATGCAAATAAATGCATAAATATCTGAACAAATAAGATTGTAAAATGCTGTCCATAGCTTACATTCTTATTTTCCGTAATTTCGCGATAATGGACAGCGAGAGGTTCCTCAGCGATGACCCTCTTCACTGCATCCACATCACCGTTAGTCGCGGCCTAACAATGGTACTTGTATTAAAGCGACACTATGTCCAGCCATCCTTAGACAATTAAAGGATCATAGTACACATTTTTTCATGTCTTTAAGGAACTATCGATGGAGTTTAAAAGCCGCTTGTGTTGTTCTAATTTTTGAAATTCTTACTTTTCCTAATGATGTTTCTAGTTGGACCCGATAGTATTAACAAAAAATTAAGTAACATTGTAATCTCCATGGACAGTTCCTTTAAGTTGAAAGATTCAAAAGTACACCATTCGCGAGAAATTTGCATTCAAAAACTTTGCCTGTATCATGGTAATTTGGGTGCGCTACACTATATTCCTGTTCTTTGTATGTTTTGCAGAAAGTTAACTCCAGGATATTCACCACCGGCCTATTTTTTAACATCTTCTCTTGCAAGTCGAAATAAATGAAAACAGCCATTTCCAGTTCTTTCTTTCCGTCCTTTTTTTGTCATCCTGCGAAGATTCCCGACGAAATATCGAAATATCAAAGAAAACAAATTCACATTAAATTTTTTTAGAAAGGTTTTACGAGTCCGTGTGTATGTAAAAAGAAGCGAAGTGCACTACTGTGTTTTCTACAGGTCTTTCCGTGCAGGAGTTTCGGGTGCTCATGCTCCTTTTAGAAAGAATTAAGCGACAATAGCAGCCAAGAAAGCTAGAAACAATACAGCAACAAAAAATTCTCGTAGATATGTACATACCTTACGTAAATCATTCATAATTTTGGCTTTTGTGGCATCATCGCATGATCGAGAAGTGGGAAGGACGCCGGATACTTTCGCTTGGTGAGAAGCGATGGAATCCGGCACTGTAGACATCAAGGGAAAGGAGACGTTCATCCCACCGATCATCCCATTTCCTGAAAAGGCGGTCGATTCTAATGGATAGTCACTTCAATTTTGGTAGAGATTGCTAATGCTCTTTGCTTTTCTGGTTTCTTCTTCGTCTCAGCCATGCACTCTGCTTCTCTGGTATCTCTCTATCTCTCGCCTCTGTTTGCTCACTGATCTGTTTTCTAATCACTCGATGAGTCCACAATTGCTCGTTTAATGGCTGGGTGGACGAAAACTTTTAAAATGGAACTTTCTTTTTAAAGGCAGAAGCCGAAATTTTCAATCAGCTTGTATCACAGCTTTTTTTATGTTGAAAAGTCACAGCAATGTTGAAAAATGAATTTATTTTATCGAAATATTATTAGGTCATTAAAATTCTTTTAATATTGATAAAAAAAACCTCACCTGCTTCAGCATCAAAATCCACTCCATTCTGTCGCACACACAAATCGATCAACGGAATCGCATCTCGATCTCTGTCAACCATTTCAAGCCTGACGAGGAAAGGCTTAGAGTGGAGATAGAGGAGAGTGAGATTATGAAAGGAAAGATAACTCAGCATGCAACTCTTTTTGGCAATGAGGACAGAAGTAGTATAAATTCAACAAGTTTTATTGTATCGGAGAGAGAAATAGGCGCGACAAATCAAGAAGCGAATTTTATGAAGTGATAAGAGACAAGTTGTTGACACAAACACAATTAACACTCCATCACTTGCTTATAAACGACATAAATGCGTGGATCACAAATTACTCAAACAACCTTTCAACAGTATTAACTCGGTTGAATAGTTGTCTAATGCAAATAAATAAAAAATTTCGCGTCTAAAATAAATTCACTGACTTCTGACACTCTCTTTGGCGGTTGACTCTCTACCTTTGCCAATTTCCAATCTACTCCAGGATCATCTTGGCGTGCGATCCTCCCACCCCAATAGTTTATAGAGAGGAAAAAGGAAGCCGGCCACTCTTTTGTACACTATTCGTCTTGGAAATGCTTTGTTCTAGCTCAAATCAATGACAACGGAGGGAGAGAGTGAGCGAGAGAGATCATGAAAGAGGCATGGAAATGGGAAAACATTTATATCACTGAAGCATTCACTTTCTTATCACGCAAGCCCTTCTAATAGCACTGCGGGCAGATGATAACAACTCTGTTTAATTCAAGCTTATGCTGACTATTTGATATGCTTTCTAGAAAAATGGTCATAAGATCTTCATCAGCTTAGATACATTCATTCACGCGTTTTTCCCAGAATGCTCCATCAAAATGTCGCTACGTTTGTCTCACAATTTATTTATTTATTTATCGTAAATGAAATGTACATACATTTCAGGGTGACTGCACAAGTATATGAAGGAAAAAAATGTTGCGTTTAGCTTCTTTATTAATGACCACATTGTCAGGCCCACACATTGAAACTTAATACGGAAGCTCACCTCTCCATGCCAACAAACAAGGCATGCCTCTTGATTGATACAAAAATAGTTTCTTATATAATTTTTCAATATTGTTTTGAATAAATGCAATATAGTTTACATTATAAGTGATAAAATCGCTGTTTCCCCTTGGAATAAAAAGTTAGAACCAGCTAAGCTTAGGAATAATAATCATTTGAAGAAAGATCAGGGAACCGATCTGAATACCTTTGAAGTGTTCTGGAAAACACGTTTACTGAGCTCTATTTATGGAGCAATCTTGAATTCATTATTGATATCAGTGCATTATAGATAACCAAAAGGCGAACTGGCACGATTCATGAATTTGAATTCTTCTCTTCTTCTTCTTTTTTGCCATCCGCCGACCGTTATATTGGAGGCGGAGCATATGCTCTCTCAATATTTCAATTCCCTGTTCAAGCTGAAATTTTGTAAACGGATTTACTGTATACGGATTGGGCGAGCTCCTTGGTAAATCCCGCCCACCTAGTTAACAGATATTTATTCTGTGAGTAGATTTTTCAATTCAAATTCTTTACTTTGCTGAACTGTTACGACATACATAGACTAATTAGTGTAATGAAAAATTGTAATAGCTTAAGTAATGAAAAATGGGTTGCCTTTAATGAAGTGGTTTTTTTGTACCATCAACTTTATTCAAGCTTGGAAAGAGTCACACTACTCTTTTTAAGCAGAATTGAACGCAATAAAAGTGTGATTTGTTGTTCTTCCTACAGACAACTCTCCACTGAAGACATCTTTACAGGCGGCTGAATGAGGAAAAATGAGGAAGCCAAGAAGACGCTCGGGCGCGGAAGAACATCGAAGTCCTTCTCCTCCTCTCTCACTCTCTCTCCTTCTTTACTTCCGCGTTCTTAAGAAAAGCGAAGAAATGTCTAAATCAGAGTAAAGATTAGAAAAATTCACGGAAATCCATTAAATATATCGGTATATTGGTAAAAGATCAGACGCTCATCAAGCTACTGGTGACAAAATGCCGTGAATTATTACGTCGGAAAAGTTGGAAGTAATTTTTTGGCGTCTTGCCGAAGAGAATTTAAATCAAGAAAGGGGAGGCAACAAGCGCCCACTTATTTCCTCATCCAATATTCCTAAAAAAAATGATTCATCACCTTTCCTTTTCTGTTTTCCTTCTAGATGATTCACCGCCAATTTTGGAGAAAATAGAAAAAAAGCTTCCCCCTTACTCACTGTCAGTATTGAAGAATGTTCGTTAGTAATCGTTCATATTTTCTCAACTATAATGCAGAACACTGACTGGAAGGAATAAACGGACTTCGACTGAGAAAATTCTGTAAGATTTGTGATTAAAAGAGCAATAACGCTGTTCTGTTCGCAGTATTTTTAGCGCTTTATTCGAATTTTTTTTCTTCACTTTCTCGTACTTTGCACATCAAATAAAACGCTTCTGAGGCTGTTGATTTAAAGAGCAACTTTACTCATCTGAAAGCTGAGACATTGTGCCGAAGCAATACAAAAGGGAATGATAAAACATTACAGTGAGGAGACGCGTCCTCACAAAAAGGCAAAAATTACTTCAATCACCCTAATTTCGTGATGGTCATCCAAAGCCAACGAGTCAAAAAGTGTGAGAATCGTGTATTCCTTCGTGTTTCAATTTTTTGATAGGTCAAACAATTTGTTTTAACGAAATTATTCATATTTGAAATATTTGTGCATAAAGAAATGGTTGTTGGTTGTAATCAAACAAGTTTTTTTTTTGCGTAAAACCAATTTTGTTTAATGAAATTGTTTGATCTATGTATCAAACAGGTTTTTTTTAAATGAGATGCTACTGTTAAAAATCAATAGTTCTATTTAGTCGTTTGATAAGAAGTTATCAGCTTTTGCTTATAAATTTTAATTTTACTATTTTTCAAAACTTGTTGTCCTGCATCATTATTTTGTCTCTACCCACGTTCAGAATAATAAATTATTAGAAGATATTTTCGTTTAAATTAGAAGAAAAAAAAACTATGCGATGCCGCAAGCCATGATTTGACAATATGGCATTTCTGAGCATTTTAGTTTCATATGCCATGTCGATTAGTCAGAAATGATGGAAAGGTTTAGCAGAAGGGAAGAAATGGACGAAAACGTTAGTCACCTATTTATTTGCTCGCAATCAGTCATATTCCGGTTATTCCTTTCTTTTAATGCTCTGAGTAGTTTCTCCCCTCTTCTCTCCTTCGGTTCTTTGTCGGTGCCCCGCCTTGTTCATTGCATAAAAGAAATAATGTAATAGCGTTTTGTGTCTGTGTACGTTTGTTTGTTCGGGTTTATATATATATATATATATATATATATATATATATATATTATTCATTGTAGACGGGTCGGAATGAAGTTCTGGAATCCGTTAGTCGTCCTGATCTCAATCTCCATTGTCTTGATGGGTTAGTCAAAAGTTGACAAAAGTTATTAATATTCAGTGATAATCGTCATGAATTAATGCAAATTTTCCAGCAATTCATATTGTAGGGGCGCTGTCGATGAACTATGATGCCCACATTACCACCCTTGGATTTAGAGGCATAACAGTCAACCAGACCTGGTACAAGGTATGAAGCATAGAAAATAAGCCTTGAGTTTATTTATAAATTAATTTCTCTGCATTAATACTTTAAACCCCTCTTGATATTGCGAAATAGATTCCCACTTACTGAATTTTCTCTATTACTACCCCTACCTGTACTAGATCCCCTGCCATCTAATAGTAGACCCTTTAAAATGCCATTGAAAAATAATACCCCTCCCTTATAAAACCCCCCCTACTCCCCTCCAATGGTCCCCCCCCCCCTAACAGTCTAATACCTCGGCCCGAGACGTACCTCGAGTGGATCCTGGAGGCATAAGATGCTACCCCAAAGAACTGATAGTAAATTCATTCAAAATCTACGGCATTGCATTGAAGCAGAGGTATAAATCTCTTCTTATAAGACTAAAATGTTGTTATGTTATCAATGTATTAGTCAACCACGTTGAAAAGTAATACCCCTCCCTCTAATAGAACCCCCCCCCCCCTTATCTAATAGTGATCCACCCTTGTAAGGAGTATTGGAAAAAAATTACCCCCGGGGGAACTAATAGAGAAAATACGGTATCTTCCTGTATTTTAATTGAGGAAGTCGAATTCGCTATGAATGACGATGATCCTGGAAGCTGCCCGGACGATTTGTTCTCGCCTCAAAAATCATTCTCTTAGCGTTCCCGGACCTCATGGAGACTTGTAAGTCGCCGATTCACTTCAGCTTCAGATGAATAGTTCAACTAAGCAGTTTCCTAATCCTTCTCATGCTCTCGTGGGGCAACCGCCGAAAGGTTTTAAACAAGTTACATAAATGTTACAGTAACCTGTCGCATTGGAGTACGACACGAGGTGAATTTGAGTGCACCAGAGATTACTGCGGATGAGGCAATGAATGAGACTTTCATAATCGAGAAGATCAAGGAGCTTGACTTTTATTGGTCAGTCATATAATATTCATTGTCTGCTAAGACTACTTAATCGTCAATTCATTCACAAACGGGACTTGGTAAATATCATCAGAATGAATCAGTCAAGCGGAAGAGCGAATGTTAGGTTTTTCTCATTTGACTGCTCGTCGCCCACCGACGAGATGACGGTGTCGATCTTCATGTTCACGCGCCTGTATTTTGAATTTGATTTTGAATTCTTATTTGGCGCGAAATTAAAATTGACCGGGATATCATCCAAGTCTGCCTATTAGACACGTACTATCTGAGATCCTGTGAAAAACCTAAAATATCAGACGCTCCTTAAGCTACTGGTGACAAAACGTCGTGAATTATTACGTCTGAAAAGTTGGAAGTAATTTTTTTTGGAGTATTGCCGAAGAGAATTTAAATCAAGAAAGGGGGAATAACAAGCGCCCACCTATTTCCTATTCGAATGTTCTAAAGAAAATGATTCACCACCTTTCCTCTCTGTTTTCCTTCCAGCTGATTCACCGGCCAATTTTGGAGATAATAGGAAAAACTTCCTCCTTGCTCATTGTCAGTATTGAAGAATGTTCATTAGTATTCGGACATATTTTCTCACAATCAGCTATAATGCAGAACACTGACTACAAGGAATAAACGGACTTCGACTGAGTAAAAGACCAAGAACGCTGATCTTGAACATAACAAGCTTCGCCCGTACTTTTAGCGCTTTATTCGAATTTTTTTTCAATTTATCGTTTGCACGACAAATACAAGAACTTCTGATGTTGCTGATTAAAAGAACAACTTTACTCATCTGAAATCTGAGACATTGTGCCGAAGCAATACAAAAGGGAATGATAAAACATTACAGTGAGGAGACGCGTCCTCACGAAAAGGCAAAAACTACTACAGTCACCCTAATTTCGTGATGGTCATCCACAGCCAACGAGTCAAAAAGTGTGAGATTCGTGTATTCCTCCGTGTTTCAATTTTTTGATAGGTCAAACAATTTGTTTTAACGAAATTTTTCATATTTCAAATATCTGTGCATCAAGAAATGGTTGTTGTTTGTAAGCAAACAATTTTTTGCATAAAACCAAAAATCAATAGTTCAATTTAGTCATTTGATAAGAATAAATTAGCTTTTGCTTTAAATTTTAATTTTACTATTTTCAAGATTAGTTGTCCTGCATCATTATTTTGTGTCTACCCAAGTCCAGAATAATAAATTAGGAGATATTTTCGTTTAAATATGAAGAAAAAACTATGCGGTGCCGCAAGCCATGATTTGACAATACGGCATTTCTGAGCATTTTAGTTTCATATGCCATGTCGATTAGTCAGTAATGATGGAAAGGTTTAGCGGAAGTGAAGAAATGGACAAAAACGTTAGTCACCGTATTTATTTGCTTAATGCTCTGAATAATTACTCCTCTTTTCTCTCCTTCCGTTCTTTGTCAGTGACGCCCTTTTTCATTGCATAAAAGAAATAATGTAATCGCCTTTTTGTGGCCGTGTACGTCTATTTGTTCGGGTTTTTCTAAAATATATATTCCGTTTTATTCATTGTAGATCGAGTCAGAATGATGTTCTGGAATCCGTTCGTCTCCCTGGTCTCCTTCACCATTGTCTTGATGGGTTTGTCACAAGTCGACAAAACTTCTTAATATTCATTGATTATCGTCATGAATTAATGTAAAGTTTTCAGCAATTCATATTGATGGGGCGCTGTCGATGAAGTATGATGCCCACATGACCACCTTGGGATTTAGAGACATAACAATCAACCAGACGTTATTCAAGGTATGAAGCATAGAAAATAAGCCTTGAGTTTATTTTATTTTTTTTTCTGCATTAATACTTAAAACCCCTTTTGATATGGCGAAATAGATTCCCGCTTATCTTCCTGCATTTTAATTGAGGATGTCGAATTCGCTATCAATGACGATCGGAACGATGAGTCTGGAAGCTGCACGGACGGATTTGCTCTCGCCTCAAAAAGTATTCTCCTAGCATTCCCGGACATCGTGAATACTTGTTAGTCGCCGATTCACATCAGCTTCAGATGAACGAAAGTTTCAACTCAGCAGTTTCCTAATCCTTTTTCATTCTCTTGTGCATAATTTCACTGTACAGGAACTTATGTACATATCTTTTTTTTAAATTTTAATCAAATGGTTGTTACAGTAACTTGTCGCATTGGAGTGCGACACGTGGCAAATTTGAGCGCACCGGAGCTTACAGTAGAGGAGGCCAGCAATAAGACTTTCGTCATCGAGAAGATAAAGGAACTTAACTTTCATTGGTCAGCTGTTTAATATTCATTTTTCCGCTGATATTTAGTCGTCATTTCATTCTCAAACTGGACTTGGTAAATATCACCACAATGAATCAGGCTGAAGAGCATATGTTTTTAGGCTTAAATAATTTTGTTTTAATATTTTAGGTATTTGGATGGGCAGAGTCTTGAGCTGACTCATATTGACGATGTTCACAAAATGATCTAAATGAGAAAGGACACTCGGGTGCTCCAGCGGGCCTATCATACTATTGTGGTTGAGGACCTAAGGTTCCGCATCATTGCTGTGCCCGACAATTTTGATTTCGAAGAAATCGATGCGGAAATCTGCTGCATGCGAAATCCTTTGCTCCCCTCTTCCCAAGCTCCAACATATCCAGAATATCCGGCAGTTGGTGCTGGTCGCCATGACGTGACGATCAAGGGAGATCATTACAAAAATGTTTCCTACATCATGACAACCGACAGTGTCTGTCCGTACGGAATGAAGCCTGCCATTGTCACGCCAAAGGTGAACACCCTTGTCTAATAATTGTTAATCAAAATGTCTCTTTCGATTACGGTTCTGACTCAAAATATATCATTGCTATGGAACTAACGGCAATGAAACATTGGAGTTCCCGGTCGGAAGCGGCTGCCTCGTGTCTGCTGCTTTCGTTGGCAGTCCGACTCCGTTGTCTGGCGAGGATCCGAACGACCAGAAAGTGAGGCGAAGTCACTTCCATTGGGTGGTTGGCGGCAAGCCGGCCGGCCGCATCCCCGACGAGTTTTGGCATCCGTCTGAACCTTCTCTCCATTCTCATCCGAGCCTTGAATCTCTGCAATTCGCAAACGTCTGGACCAATGGAGATTGTATATATGTCGATAGTAGTAGGCGATCACGCTGCTGCATGGACCTGACGCAGGCAGAGATCTTCATTCAGCCGAGTGCATGAAACGCCACAACTACACTCCTACTGCGAATAAGGTTTTCATTCAGCCGAACATTTCCTTGTTCATCAATTCTTTTTTTTTTCTTCGACAATCACGCGGAAGTGATAATAAGCCGTTTCCAAATATGAAAGAAAATAAGTTAGCACGAAAAGATCCATTAGGTTAATTGGCGTTATATTTACTATCGTGAACCATTCAGACAACCACGTTATATCATGAACCATTCAGACAACCACGTCCAATTCCGCGCAAGCAATAAGCCTCTTCGTCTTCTCAGCTGTCCTCTGCTCGCTTGCAGCCTTCGCTCCTTCCTTGAATGATTTTGCTCGAATTCTGTCACAATGCCTCCATATTAGCAAATTGAGAGAAAACGAAACCCCGTCCTTGTTTCCCTTGCTTTCCAAGTTAGAACACATGCGTTTCCCTAGCCTTCCTTGATCTACTCAGCTAAGGCTTCCATGCTGTGTTTCCGCCATTTCACTACCTTTCTTCTTCCTCTGAACTTGTCAGGAGCGATACTTCTTTCTTTCTCTCATCTTGTTTTTTTTGTACCATGCTTTCTCCACTAATTCTTTATAGCATAACCATGCCTTTATGAAAGATTTAGTTGTTCATGCCGGATAGCTATGAATAAATTGCTTCGCGTATATTTGTGAACGTTCACATTTCATGCATAAGCGCAAATTCAGGAGATCGGAGTTATTTTCCCCTTATTTATTTTCAGCTTCCAACGGGTGGCATTTTCGTCCCACTAAGCTTTCTTTCATTCTGCCCAATTGTTTCATCGAATAAATATTATTGAACCAATCAAAAGTCATATAACTTCACATTTATTGTATCTAACACTATAAATTTGTCAGTTTCAGCATCGTGTTCGTCTAGGAGAAAGAGATGTGTTTGTGTGTATTTGTGTTTGTGAGTGTGCTTTATCCGAATCCCTTGGACAAGGTTCAGGCCGCCTTCTTCTGAGCACGCGACTTCTTGGGTGTCTTTTTCTCCTTTGACTGCTCGTCGCCCACCGACGAGATGACGGTGTCGATCTTCTTGTTCACGCGCATCAGCGCCTGCATTTTGTAACTGATTTTGAATTCTTGTTTTGGCGCGAAATTAAAATTGACCGGGAACGTCATCCAAGTCTCCCTATTACAAAACACTTATCTGAGACTTTGAAGATTAAACTGCTCAAATATATGTAGTTTTATAAAAGAGGAGTCAATGATGAAAATCCTGATTGCATTTAATGAATATATCGAACGAATTAGGGCATATTTCAACGAGACAAAATGCACTAAAACATACGAAGTTAATCTATGTAAATGGTAACTACTGTAAATTTCCTTGCTGTATTTTGACCGATTTTTTTCAGGAACTGTTCAATTCGAGCGATACATCTTTTAGATCCTGCGATGTGCATCTACGTCCTGCTCGCCAGTTTGCTTCTCTTCTTCCTTTCACGAGTGGTCGCTTAATCGAGCTCGACAAATCAGAGTTCGGTTTAAGGAGGACAATCATCAATTAATATGTAGGTCGAATTTGCGCGTTCGCCCTGGGAGTAATCACTTTCATTTCGCAGGAAACGGAAAATAATTTGAGGTTTCACACTGCCGCTGCCCTTCGCACTCTCCAGTACTGATGCAAATTTTGTCCCGGAGTTTAGAATATTTGAGCATTTACCAATTCCGTGCCAAATGACCGCCTCCTCATTCGATAACCCACAGAAGTGTATTTGCTATTATTTAGGCAAAACGTGCAAAGTGGTAAAAAAAAAGAAAATTCGAAGCACAAAAAGTATTGTGAAACATGAATAGTTCAGGAAGAGTTCACTTGCACTTTTCGCAAATCTTATATAATCTGCTCTGTCTCGTTCCATTTATTCCTTCCCTTTAGTCTCCTGCATCATTCCTCTCGTTTTCGTTCCTGTCAACCTGTCGGCTCTTGGTTGGTTTCGCCCTTTTTTTTACTACACGAAGAAATAACGAGTTAACTTTCTTCCAGGATGGATTGCCGCAGAATGAAGTTCTGTCGCCTTTTTCCCTCTCGCCGTCGTCTTCTTGGGTTAGAAGAGCCAATAATAAATATCCTAAATTATTAATAGAAAATTATCCTTCAGGAACGCAAATTGGCGGATCACGATCGATGGACTATGATTTCTCGATGACCAGCCTGGGCTTTGCAGATGCGACAATCAGCGGAACGACATATAAAGTACGAAATTCGGACATGAACTTCAATAGCTCCGATTTAAAGAAAAAGTCGCATTTAGTAATAAGTAGAACTAAATATCATGCAAAAAACCACGTTTACTTTAATTTCAGTTTCATTAGAACCGCAACTTTAGGTTTTATTTGATTTAGAATCTTGAGCTAGTTGGATAAAATCTGGAAGACTTATCGAGCGATCAAATTATCCTTTACTTAAGCAACAATACTTCTGAATGTGAAAATAGTTACAAATCTATGAATTTTTATGAAACCTCCTTTTTGCTTAAAAAAAAATGTTTTTAAAAGAGAGACAACATAATTTTTTTAGTAGATGTGATTTCAGGATCTGGAAGTGGTTGCGAATGGTACCAGAGGAAAGAACGACGACCGATGCCCGGAAGGATTTGTTCTCGCTTCTGCAAGCATTATGAAAGCAATACCAAATTATGATGGTTAGTCGCCGTTACACTTCGAACAAAAACTAGCCTAACAAAACTAATTAACTAAAGATATGTTAAAGAAGGTATTACAGGATTCTGTCGCATTGGCGTTGTACACGAAGCGAATGAATGAGAGTGCAGCAAAGTTGACTCTGGAGCAGGCGAACAATGAAACATTCCTCACTGAGAAGATCAAGGAGCTTGACTTCCACTGGTCGGTCATTTAATATTCATTATTGAGGTGAAAGGTGTTTTTACCTTTTTGAGACAAAAAAAAATCATCAGAGATTAATGAGATCGTGCTGAAAAGTTGTTAGTATCATGCATTATTTGCGTTAGTTTCGAAAAGTTTTTATTCTAGGTACCTGGATGGCGAGCGTCTTGAGACTGTTCATGCTGACTACGTGCGAAGTCATCGCGAGATAGCAGGGAAGATTCTGGCACTCAAGCTGGCCTTCTTCTTGATATATAATAATGGACGCCTCGAAGCGATGATGGATGACGGGGATGGATCTGCTGCATGCGCCATCCCAACTTCCCCGTCCCTCGAACTCCCTCTTATCCGAATTATCCGGAAATTGGTATTGGACGTCACGACGTCACCATCAGTGGACACGAGTACAAGAATGTTCCGTACGTCATTACAGACGAGCGTTGCCCTGACGGAAAACAGAAGGCCATTGTCACGAATAAGGTACACAATAGCGTTCCACTAAGTCGAAAACGATAATGACAGCTCAGGAGTCGTTCGTTTTCCCGAGACGATTCTCCTGTTCCTTGTCTGCCGCCTTCGTTGGCAGTCCGACTCCGTTGTCTGGCGAGTATCCGAGCGACCTCAAAGTCAAGAGAAGTCGTTTCCAATGGATCGTCGATGGGAAATCTGTTGGGGTCATCCCGGTAGAGTTTTGGGCTGAGGGAGAACCGGATGGGAGCCTGGTTAACCTCCTGAATATCTCGGTGGCGATAGGAAGTCAAGAGGACTTTATGCGTACTACGATAGCCGTGACACCGTTCATCCCTGTTGCATGGACTTGACACAGGCAAAGACCACCACAACTGCCACTGAGGCAGAGACCTCCACGACTACAACTGAGGTTAATATTGATGAGAAATGAAGAGCAAACCGATTTTTACTATGGCACGATTTAATAAAACGTGATAGTGTTAAATTCAAATTTAGATGCAGAAATTTAACATCTTTTTTATCTGATGTTATGTTTTGCATATTTTTCAAAAAATGGTGTTCACGTTCAGACAAAGTCTGCGGTACGCCTCTTCCTCTTCTCCGCGATTCTCTTCTCTCATGCGGCCATCACTCTTTTCTAGACATTCAAGTATAAATTAGTTTGTTCGAGTTTGAGATACCGAATTGCCACTAATCAGAGCGTCGGTGATGAAGGAATCATCGCTGTTGAAACACATTTATGTATGCAAGAGGTCATCGAGTCAGTGTTCTAATTGTAAGAAACCGCAAGGATATTTTACCATTTGCATACAAACATATATGCATATGGACTACATCGGTGGAGATTGTGGTAATTAAGCTTCTACAAAGAAAAACACGGCAACTGTTCCAATAATATATTTAATGTCCATATTCAGACAGCCTATATGTCCACTCTAAAGAAGACTTCGAATTTTGAACAAAAACAATTATGCTCCTTTAATTAGTCATAGTCTATATTACTCTTATCTGCATTTTCGTTCGTTTCGCGTTAAATCTAATATTTTTCCAGCTGTGCCAACTAATCCATATATCTTTTTATGAAAAAACATGCAGAAATATTTTAATTCAACAGCCCCTTTTTACGCTTCTGCAGTCGCACTCATGGTCAGACTCGAGTAGCCAAAACTTGGGCAATATTCAGATGCAGCTCTTCATCGCATTTATTCTTCAGGTGTGCAATAAGAAAAGGAGAAAAAACTTATTGTTGAATTCGCGCTATTTACATTGAATACCATCTATGCGTGGCACCCTAAATTCGGGAAATTGGTAATAATTTGAATGTCGTACATTTGTGATGTGAACTGGAAAAACAATCGTGCATTCGGTTATCTCTTTCAATGTGACAATTCCTAGGAAAAAAAGTTGGCTGTAGATGGCGCGTTTGAGCGAACCATACTTTTCGTAATTTCCAGTTTCTGCGTCAGGTTAGCTTTCGGTGCATTAGATGAGAAAGCTTTAAACTGCTTTCGAGGCTTCCGTGGTGTAATGGTTAGCATGGATGCCTTCCAAGCATTCGAGGGGGGTTCGATTCCCGTGGACGCAAAATTTTTTGATATCCATCATTGACATCTTGCATCGTTTATGTATGTTTTTTCTCCGTCAAAGAGGCATTTTTGTTTAAAAAAAGAGAAGAAATTGAAAAGATTATAATACATTTTCTTAAACTGGTATACATTTTTATCGATGCTTTTTTACAGTAGTACAATTGCTCATCTTCTCACTGATTCTTTTACGATCATGCAAATATTTACGATGGAATAATTCAAGAAAATGTTTGGATGGATATGATGGAAAAGAGAAGAACGCTAAGAACGCGCCACCCGCATCCCGTACTGCCGCAGCCAAGCCTCTTGTCCGCCATATCCGAATAGTATTCGATGCAGTAGAAGCTCATCTGGACGAAAAGTACATATTGATTGATTGGGTAGTTGGAAGACCAAGTAGCATATCATCATGGGCTTTTACAGCTTAACCCTCATTTAAATGTTATGTAATTACATTTTTTTCACACTTTCAAAATTCAGGAAAGATAGTCAACAAAACATAATCAGTTGAGAAAGAAAATTAAAAGACCAGCAGCGAACCTGTGACTTGGATACTGTCTTCGCGTCAATGAGTTCTGACTGGCCGAAAGGCGCGTTGTCCGTGTAGAGCAGACATGCCGGGCCGGGTGAAACGGAGGAGAAACTCTGCGGAAGAGACAGAGGCAGAACGGGCGCCCACGCATTGCCGTTCAGACTTGAGTGTGCACAATAAGGGTAATTGCTTCTCTCTCTAACCTACACATATTAGTCATTTCTTTATGGGGAAAATAGGAACAATGATGAGAAATTCCAGACTGACTTCCAAAAATACTTTCCATCTTTCGACAGGACCGATGGATTTGGAAGGAAGCCGTTGACAAAGGACAATCCGACCGGCATGTTCGGAGTCGCGTGCATTGCAACTGAGCTTGGACGATGGAAATTGATCTATCTTATTTTTCTTGCTGTTTTGCAAATCAACACGGAAAAAGCGACTGTTAGCCGGATTTCGCTATTGATCTCTTTTTAACGCTTAAGAATCTCATTATCAGAGATGATTAAAAGATTGTTTTGAGTTACTCTCAAATGGCGGGAGACTCGAAAAGTCGTCTCCAACCTCGATCTCCGTTCTGGTTAAATACTTGTGAGCGGCTTACTGGTCAGTTATGTATGTAATTCCTCATTGCCAGAAAAAAATTAAACTTGGCAAATATTGTACTATATCATGACGAAAAGCGAAACTCATGAATTATGTTTCTAAAAGGCATTAATTTTAGTTATTTGAATGGCAAGAGTCTTGAGCTGAACAATATTGACGATGTTCACCCTTTGGTCTATTACTTCAACGACACTCGGATGCTCCGGCGGGCCTTCGATACTATTGTGCATGAAGGGCGCATATTTGCTGTGCCCGATGGCTACCAATCGCTACCTTGCTGCATGCGAAATCCTTTCGTTCCTGCTTCCCGAGTTCCATCTTATCCAGAATTTCCGGCACTTGGTGCTGGTCGCCATGACGTCACAATCAAGGGACATCTCTACAAAAGTGTACCATACGTACTGGCAGAAGATGGCGTCTGCCCGTACGGAATGAAGGATGCAATTGTCACGGTTAAGGTGCACAACTTTGCGGAACACCTATTAAAGGAAGTCTCCGGCGAATGTTTAATCAAGGAATTCAAAATATGCATTTGACCCATGAAGTGTCTCGCACGGAAGGGCCTCTAGTTGCTTCTGGCAGCAATATGCCAAGTTTTCTACCCGCCTCTTTTTCGGAAGGCTGTGATCCACCAATCTCAGTGCTGCTGCCCTTTGCTCTCTCTCAACAGACATTTGTGGTCATACTACTGGCCTGGGGAGCGGACCTGCTAAGACAAATTCGGCCAATCTTGGTTGCGCGCACCGATATGCGCAATTCTAAGCGCACGATTCAAGTGTTCACGGCGGCCGCGCTGTTGGTTGGGCAAGATGTTTTTGAAAATGGCGTTAACTTCCTTCTACAAAGTAAGTGAGGGGTAGAGAATACACCGTAATCCCCCTATTAAAATGAAAATTTTCTAAGGGCAGAGGAATTTTTGTGACTTCGGGACACGTGCAATCAAAGTTTCTAGCTCAAAGCGAAAAAAAAACATTATTTATTCGCTGGAGACCCCCTTTAAGATTGTTTCTGTAAAACTGCTGATCTCTCCCTGTAATTGCTAGACAATTTAGAAGCTCCTTCCGGGTGGCGTGTGCCTCGTGTCTGCCGCTTTCGTTGGCAGTCCGACTCCGTTGCCGGGCGAGGATCCGAACGACCTCAAAGTGAAGCGAAGTCGCTTCCAGTGGATCTTCGATGAAAAGCCCGCTGGGGTCATTCCGGACGAACTTTGGAAGCCTAATGAACCTTCTCAGAGCCTTGAATCCCTGCAATACGCAAACATCTCGCTCTACACTGATTTCGATGACTATAAGCCACCTGGCCTCACTGCTGAGGAATTGGGGGTTAAACGCTGCTGCATGGACCTGTCGCAAGCAGACACCACCACTACACGCCCTTCTTCACAGACGAATTAGGTTCTGATTCTGAACATTTCCTTGCTTATAAATTCTTTTCTTGATAATCACATTTATTACGACGGAAAAGATAATTATGCGTTTCGAAATATAGCATTAAAAACACTCCATTAGATCAGTGGCGTTATTTTGATATTTATATTTATAATAGTCATGATCCTATGCAGGCATCTAAGCCGAATTAGGCTGTCGGCCCCTTCATCTTCTCTGCAGTCATCTTCTCTCTTGCGGCGTTCCTCCTTTCTAAATATTCATGAATAAATTATTTGGTCCAAATTATGTGAGGAAGCAGAATATTAACAAATCGGGCCATAACCCTCATCCCGAATATTAGAATAGGAGAGATGATCATTGTAATTAGAAAAAGCTCTTTGCGATGTGCTGGTAAGACAACATGTCATTTCTGAGTATTTTTTCGTATGCCATGTCGATTAGTCAGAAGTTATTAAAGTTCATTGTGCGTCAATCCACAGTGTAAGAAGATGGAATCGAGAACAAAGTTAAATTTAATGCGGTCTAAAAAAAAAGGGATGTTATTTTGTCAGCGTATATCAGAAATGAATTAAATTCGAGAAATAGAGAAATAACAAACGACTATTATCATCCTCCTGAAAATGCTCCGCATGCTAATGATTCACCACCCTTCCTTTTCTGCCTTCCTTACAATTGTTTCACCTCCCATCTTGGATAGTCTCTCTAAACATTCTCCATTCGCAGTGATGGAAGAATGTTCATTTGCAATCGAACATATTTTCTAAAATGGAAGAAAGTTTTCCCCTTTTTGTAAATTGCTTCGCAAAGAACCGTTTACGAGCAAGAAACATAGATTCTCATATCATCATTGTTGCCTTGTCTTTCTTTTTCATGGTTTTGGTTTAATTGCCCTAGTTTGAGTACGACAAAAATACCCGACATCAGATTACTTCCTTCAGGCTTCCTATTGTTTCCATGCCAATTCACAAAAATGTGGCGGGCTTTTTTCGTATCACAAACCAATTTTGACAAGTCACACTACTATTTATTTTAAATACAGATGTTAACACTAGAAAAGTGTGACTTGTTCTTCCTCCAGACAACTCAACTGAAGACATCTTTACTGGCGGCAAAATGAGGAAAGATGAGGAAGCTGACAAGATGCTCGGGCGCGGAAGAACATCGAAGTCCTCCTCCTCGTCCTCCTCTCTTTTCTCTCTTTCTCTGCTTCACTACTTCTCTCTCTCCCTCTCCTTCTCCCCCGCCCTTCATGCGCCTCTCTTCGCCGCGTCCGCACTGCCAACGGCGCTCATAATCGGGTCGATCTGCTGGCCAACCTTTTTCTTTGCCTAAACGAAAAAATATATTCATAATTAACAAAATCTTTTAATATATATAAGTTAGTAAAACCCACCTCCATCTTCCGCTTCTCCTCGAGATGGCGCGCGCGAACGCGGCAGACGACGACGAAGATTACGAGGAGGAGGACGACAGCCACGACGCCGCCACCCATGGCGGCATACTGAGAAAAATTAATTAACTAAATAACTAATCAATGAATGAATAAATCAAGAATCAATTTCAATATTAGGCTCCAACGAAGCAGCAATTTGTTTTCGCCGTAACGCCACACAAATTGCACCAGCATCATACTTCCATTTCCTGCCGAAAAAGCCGTTGTAGCGGGGCTGCAAGTTATTTTAATTGGTTAAAACGTAATTTTTAAAGGTGTAATTTTTAAGTGAAACTTAAAAAAATCTGTCTAAAAAAAATCAGGTAATGAATTTTATGTTGACATTTACATATCTTCTTCAGCGGTCTTTTACGCGTCTTCTGACAATAACTTAAGTTTTTCTTTTGAATTCGCGCCAAAATCCCGCTAACGGCGATTTTGAACGAACTCAGCAGTCGCGGGCGGTGTAGTCTCCGGTTTCGGCTGCACAGTCGGAAGGGCTGTCGTTGGCGCCATGGTGATCTGAATATGATATTTTATATTTAAACAATTATTTAATTAATTTTTTAAAATATATTTTTCTTCATATAATAAAATTAAACTTTTTATTGTCAATTGTTAGTTAGTGGAATATTTTTCGAAAAAAAAATTTAGTTTATCATGATTTCTTTTGATTTGAGCGTAACTTTTTGAAATAATAATCACTTGTTTGTTTTATCGATTTTATTTTTCTCGGACCGTCGTGGTTTTCGTCGTAGACGTGGTTGTGGTAGTTGTGGTTGTAGCTTCAGTCCGGACTGATCCATGCTTATTCTCATCCGGCTTCGCCTGCAATCGTTAAAGTGTTTTGGCGATAATATTTATTGAAATAAAAAATGTATTCAGAATATTTTTTTTTGCTGACGAGAGAGTGCAGCCGACCACGTGGAAGGCATTCTGCGAAAATGAGTGTGAAATTCATGGTTCTTTTGGCAGACGTGCAGACTTAAACGTTTCATGATGAGATTCCTTGAAAAGTTCTTCATAGTACATACACGGCACTTTGTGAAAAGTCAAGATAGGAAGTAATTTAATCCTCGAGAAAAGTAACATGTCAATGTCATCGGATTCAGATTCAAAATGTATAAAGTCACATTTACTCTCATGTTTTTATACAAACTCAGTTTTGGAACATTTCGACTTACATATACATACATACATATCAAAGAGAAAAATTTCGAAAACTTGTGACCACCTACCTCCGAAAAGCCTATAACATACCTAAATACTTGAGCACTATGAATTTATGTAATATAATCGTGTTCTACGTAAAATTTTGGTGCATTTGCACCACATTTCATTCAGCTTTAAAATGTTTAAAATTATCTCAGCTTGGATGATTTAGGTGGACACTGGTTTAGCTACCTCCGAAAGGCTGATTACTTAAATACTTTAGGACTGTCTTCCTCCGAAAAGCCGATTAATTAACACTTGAAGACTATGAATTTAAGTATTATAATCGTGTTCCATTTATTTTTACATCTACAGTTCTCTCACCTTTTCACTTTCTCTCCCACTTTATCTCCCTCTTTCTCTTTCTCTCTCTATCTCTCTTTCTCTTTCTTTCTCTCTCTCTCTCTCTTTCTCTCTCTATTTCAATCTCTCTCTCTTTCTCTCTTTCTCCAACTTTCAATCAACACGTCTCCTCATTCGTCTGGTTTCTTCTCTACCCACTCATTTCCTTTCTTCCTTCCGTCATTCTTGACTTGTTCTACTTCTCCGCTCGCCGACAGCCACACCCTTCTCCTCCCGCCAATTCGTAAAGAAGAAGAAGAAGAAGAAGACGATATCTATCGGTACTTTTGATTCAGTTATACCTTCTACTTTCTTTTCTGTCAGTAATTTATTAGTACACCGTTAGCATACACAAAAAAAAATGTTTTCTTCTAACAATAAGCATGATTTAGCTAATGGTAAGATGCCTTTTATCTCTCACAATCATATGCTGTACAACTTAAACGTCTTCAAGTTTGTCCAGAATTGTTCATTGTTTTTTTTACATTGAATTGATTGCTTATTTGGTCAGTAAAAAATTTGGATGCTCACTTTTCGAGTGCGCAGAGTATAGCTTCCGTTTTAGCAAGCAAACTAAAAAATGATGTTCAATAAATTATTGCCAGAATAGTGGATTAGTTTTTTAAAAGAATAAACAAGATTCAGGAAGAGTTAAGATTTGTTATAATGCATTCCAACAATTAGTGATCCTTAGAAGCATTTGCAGCGTTGCAGGAAAGAAAGACAGTTGGGGTGGGATGCGAGAACGTGAGTGAGAGAGAGAATGAGAGAGCGAGAAAGAGAGAGAGAGAGAGCGAGAGAGAGAGAGCGAGAGAGAGAGAGAGACAGACAAGACAGAAAAAGCGGACACAGAAAAAAAATAAGAAAATGAAGAAACTTTCCCGCTCGTTTACTCTCTTTTTCTGCATTGTTTACATTCCTTACGTGCCCGAGGCGTGCTGTCGTTCTGGTCAAGCATGAACAAAGTGTGTGAGAGAAAGAGATAAAGAGAGGGTGAGAAAGACGGATAGAGAAAAAGAAAAAAGAGCGAAGAGAAAGGGAGAGAGCGGATGATACGGAGAG
>CALZFC010000268.1:2055000-2275000 GCA_945643635.1 Allodiplogaster sudhausi
TATTAAAACTCTCACTTTTTTTGTTTGCCTGATGTTTCTACTTTTCTCCTGGCGTGCTATCATCTTCTCTCTGCTATCGCTTTTTACATGTTTCTTCTTTCTCACTCTGTCTCTCTCTTTTCTCTCCCTCTTTTCTCTCTCTCTCTTCTCTCCCTCTTCTCCATTTCTCTCCTTTCTCTCCTCTCTCTCTCCTCTCTCTTCCCGTCCTCTCCATTTCTCATTTCCGAGCATGTGATGTGAATAACGAACCTGTGCAGCTCCTGCAACGCACCCGCCTGATCGCTTTTGCTAAATCAAGGTGGTGAGACCGTTGGAGAGAGAGAGAGAGAGAGAGAGAGAGAGAAGGAGATCATGGGTAGAGAAAGAAAGAAAAAGAGAGAGGTGAGAGAGAAATAGTTACAGAATTGAGAGATAGTGCAATGCAAGAAGACAAAATGAGACAAACCATCTACATATATATGTCTAACCGGGCGCGAGAGAGAAAAACTCATTTATGCATATACACACATAGCTTGAGTGTAATTTAGAGGGCTACAGAGAAGCAGACTAAAATTACATTGCCAGATGTGGACGGGAAGCTAGAGTGGGAGGAGATAGAAAGATGAGAGAGAAGAGAGAAAGATAGAGAGAGAGAAAGAGATAGAGAGAGAAAGAGAGAAAGAGAGAGAGAGAGAAGAAGAAACAAAAATCGCGGAAGAAATTGTACGCCCAAAACGATTGTCTTGCCCATATGACCGGAAGTAGACTCGCCGTTTTCACCATTCATTTTCTTTCCCTGCTCTCCCTCACTCTCTTTCTCTATTACACTCTCTTGCACCATTAAACTCTCTATTCTCTCTCTCTCTCCTTCCCTCTCTCTATCTCTACTTCTCTCTTCCTCTCTCTCTCTCCCTCTCTCTCTCTCTCTCTTTTACGCGTGCGACGGTCATATTCGTGTGTATATTGGGTGTGTAAAAGTGACGAGAGATGGTGCAAGCATAAGAGACGAGGAGAATCAGAGAGATGATAGTGAGACTGAAAAGAAGAGATTGCTAGAGGAAGAGAGAGAGAGAGAGAGACAGAGAGAGAAAGAAAGGGAGAGAGGGAGAGAGAGAGAGGAAGAGAGGAGAAAGTGTCACCGGCAAGGTTATCAGATCGACTCTTTTCAACCACCGCCATGCACAAACTTGGAAATCGTCTCAGGCCGACGATCTAAAGTGTTTTGCTATCGCGCGAAAATTTCTCTTCTTCAGCCTATCTCCCTTCTTAATTACTATCTTCTCAGAGTCTTTTTCTCGCTTTTTCTTATTATTTTATCTATTTCGCGCTCTCAGCCAGCTATTAATTTTTTTGTAAGATGAAAAGAGCATTTTATGTGCTTTGCTTGCTCCCTGGCAATGGTGTTATTTTCCTCTTCTTTGCTCGTTAAATAAATGGTTTTTTTATCGTGCGAAGATGACGCTTTTTTCTCTTAACGCTTCTCTGTATGACATTTGCAAGGAGGGTCTTTGAGTTGAGTGTTCGTCTCGTAAGCTTTGAGCGCTCAAGATTTAATGACAGCTTAGGTTAAGCCCATCTGGCCAGATGTTTATGATGACCAGTTGTTTACGTCAAGAGCCAGCACCAGCCTGCAGCCATCTAATACCATTTGGAACATACACAACTAACTACTGCAACATGAGATCGTAAGCCTAAGATCCTAAACCTGAGCGAGATCCTAATATCTCTCTCTCTCTCTCCACGCTTTCCTATCCGCCCCCTCTTCCTCGTAACAGAAGGGCCCCACCATCTCCTCACTGAAGTTCACAAGTGTCTATCTTAAGCATGTTACTACAAATATTTTTTTTATGCTGCTCGAGCTCATCTCCATATTTTCGTAATTCCAATCCTTTCGGACTCCTTTTTTTCTGCAAAATTTCTCTCCATCCCTATCTCTCTCTCTCTCTCTCTTTCTTCTATTTCTCTCTTTTTGTCTCTCTCACTCTTCTCTCTCTCCTTCCTTTTCTCTCTCTCTAGCACCAGCTCATTTTAATCTCAATCCCAGTTAAAAAATCACATTTCCGTGATGACAGTTTGTCGCCGATTTGCTGCTAGTTTAAACTTGCACTTTTGATGGCCTCCAGGGCACACGTTAAACAGTCTAGTCGCCAGCTCATCATTTTTCATTCTCTCTCTTTCTCTGCTCTCTCTCTCTCTGCTCTCTCTCATTCTTTATCTATCTCTCACACACACACTCTCTCTCTCTCTCTCATTCTCCTCCTCCTTTACTTTCTCTCTCTCTCTCTCTCTCTCCCTCTCTCGCTCCATCTCCAATCCTCTTTGCCTTTCCACAAATCCCTTGCCTCTGGCCACTTTGGTTTTTGCACCCGCCAGACGTGACCAGGCATAGAAAAGTGTACAAAGTGTACACAAAATCTCATTGCGTTTATTTTTACCCTGTTCTTCTTCTGAAATTATTCTTATTAACAGAGATGCACGAAGAAATTAATATTTATGTAGAAAAGAGAACTAAAGACTTGGCGAATTTTATTACTTTGTGAATGTACATTCATCATGCAGACGGGTATATAAAAGGGACTCTTCCACAATGTTTGCACTATTGCCTCTTCATACTCATCTCTGTCTCTCTCTCTCTCTCTGTCTCTCTCTCTCTCTCTTTTCTCTCTCTTTCTTTCCATATCTCTCCCTTTCTCTTTCTCTCTTTCCCTCTCCCTGTCTCTCTCTCTCTTACTTTTTTGACTCAAGTCGATCAAACACGCTCATCGGTGTGCTCAGTTCTGCAAACGTCAGCAAACATTTCCTCTGTCACATTTATTCTATTGCTTATATTTTCTCTTTATTTTGCCTGTTTTTTTTCTTAAGATTTATAATAAAAACAGCCTTGTCAACGTAATTAGCCTATTCATTTATCGTGCTTTACCTCTTCATGAAAATGTGTGAATTCCTATTTTGCATCACCATGGGAATCGCTAATGTTGAGTTACTTGAAATAATTCGTTCCCTTGCAAGCTTGTTGTCTGAATTTCTGCTTTGCTTTTTTTGCACATAATTTTGAATTCCCACCCTTTCGCCTGAATTTAGAGAAAGACCCGGCTTATTGTAGTTATGAGTGATGCTACTGGAATATTCAGGAAAAAAATGATTGCGGATAAGTTGGATAATCCTTAAACTTCATGATCACGTGAAAAACATGAAGAAGACATGACTACCTTTCGTCTCCTACACTGATCAACTTGCTTCCTTCTCTCTCTCTCTCTCTCTCTCTCTCTCTCTCTCTCGCTCTTTCCCTAATCTCTCTCTCTCTCTCTCTCTCTGTCCTTTCCTTCTAATATTTCACATCTCTTAAGCTCCTCTTCTGTTCTCTCTTCTTGTCTCATCACCTTACTTTCTAAATGATAAATAATGACCGCGGCGCAACCAACAAAGAGACTCTAGTGCGTGTTGAACACACCCTTTTACTACTCTTCTGTGCTCCTCCTTTCAGTGCTCCGCTCCCCACCCCCCCCCCCTCCTCTCCCCTGTCCAAACCGCTATTTGCACCGTCCACCCACACCTGACCTCCCTTGCATAAATTTATCTCTTTTTCTCTCTCTCTCTCTTTCTCTTTCTCTCCCTCTTTCCATGTCTCTCTCTCTCTTTCTCTCCCTCTTTCCATGTCTCTCTCTATCTCTTTCCATGTCTTTCTCTGTCTCTGTCTCTCACTCTCTCCCTCTCTCATCTCTTTCTTTCTACTTCCACCTTCACAGTTCCCATTCACAGTTCTCCCTTCGGCGAATGAATGCGAAGCTGAAACTCGAACGCTTTCTGCAGCAGAGTTGTTGCTGTGGTGACTCAGTCCGGGAAATAGTGAGAGAGAAAAGGGAAAAATAGAGAGAGAGAAAAGGAGAGTGTTTAAGAGAGAAAGAGAAAGAGAGATAGAAAGAGAAGGAGAATAGTAGGAAGAGAGAGAGAGAGAGAGAGAGAGAGAGAGAGAGAGAGTTAGAGAGGGATATAAAGGGAGAGGTAGAGAGAGAGAGAAGGGTTGAAAGTAAAAGAAAGAGGTAGAATGAAAAAGAAAAAGTACAAGGTAGAACCAAAGGAGAAGAAAAAGCGTCGCACACCCAAAGGGCAAAGAAGCGGAAAAGCGATGAAAAGGAGAGCAGAAAAAGAAGAAGAAGAGGGGAAAAGCCGTCGCTATGCTCTTTCTATACCCCTTTTGCAGCTGTGGACAGTGAGAAGATCTCATTTCCATCTACCTCTCCCTCTTTCTCTCTCTCTCTCCTTCTCTCTCTCGTTCTCTCCTTTTCTTTCTCTCTAGCGTTCTGCCTCTATCTCACTCTCTATCTCCGTCCTCTATTTTATATCACTTCCTCAACTTTCCACCTCTCTGACTCACTGTACCAGTGTCTGACTCGCTTTCCTTTTTTTCAAACGTGCCGGCAACAATGAACGTAATCGTCCTCTTCTCTCTCTCTCTCTCTCTCTCTCTCTCTCTCTCTCTCTCTTTCTCTCTCTCTCTCTTCTTCGCTCTCTCCCCTTCCCGTCTCACTTGCTTCTTTTCATAACTCTCTCTCTCTCTGTGTCTCTTTCTCTCACTCGATTTCTCTCTCTTACAATTAACCTATGTCTTTGTCTCTCTGTCTCTGTCTTTCCCTCTTTCTCTCCTGATCCCCCAGCTCCGTCGAAATGAAGCGTGAGCCCATGTAACGACTGCAGTACTCTTGATCCCCTCTCAAGGCAGCTTCCATGACGAGGGTGTTCCAAGCAATATCGCGTGCAAGGCGGGAGTGCCTGGAAACCTCTCTCTCTCTTTCTCTCTCTGTCTCTCTCTCTCTCACTCTTCCTTCCCCCTCTCTCTCTTTCTTTCTCTCTCTCTCTCTCTCTCTCTCTCTCTCTCTCTCTCTCTTTCTCTCTTTCTCTCCCTCTCTTGATGCCATCGAACAACGGCCATGTGTCATTTCAATGGCAACCCTTCTTATTCATTCTTCGTCGCTGACCGGACCTCTCTAGGAGGTCTATTCTTCCCTCTCTCTCTCTCTCTCGCTCTCTCCCTCTCTCTTGGTTTATCTCTCTCTCTCTCTCTCGCTCTCTCCCTCTCTCTTGGTTTATCTCTCTCTCTCTCTCTCTCTCGCTCCCTTTCTCTCTCTCTCTCGCTCTCTCTCCCTCTCTTGGTATAACTCTCTGTCTCTTTTAATTACTTTCCTCCCTCTGTCGATTTCATTTCTCTCTCTCTCTATCACTCACTCATTCTCTCTCTCTTTTCATCTCTCTCCTTCATTTCGCAACACAATCCATCAATATGTACATGCCATGCAAGTAATGGTCAAGCCGTTTCCTCAAAGGAGTCTCCAAGCTACTTCCATTCTCAGTCATTTCACTTATTGCAAATAATTTCCAACTTTATTCTCCCTCTCTTTTCTCTGACTTTTCTCAATTTTTTTTTTGTCATTTGTAAGGTTGCATAATCAATTATATTACGGTAATTACAGAATATGTATGTATATACATAGTATGCCCTATCGTTATTGCAGATGGTGTCATAAATTATTATTATTAGAGCTTCTCTCTGGCCCGTAACCAGGCATAATTCAATTTCTTGCCTTTCATGGCTTTCGTCATTGTTAGTTTTATGTCCCAAGATCTCCCATTTTATCAATCTTGCCTTTTTTTCTTTTTTCTCTTTCTCTGCCACACTCTCTCCCTTTCTTACTTTCTTTCATGATTCTATAATACTTCTATCTCACTCTCTCTCTCGCTCTCTCTCGCCCTCTCCCTCTCACCCTCTCTCTCACTTTCTCTCTCTCACTCTCTTTCGCCCTCTCTCTCACTCTCTCTCTCACACTCTCTCTCACTTTCTCTTTCTCACCCTCTCTCTCTCACCCTCTCTCTCACTCTCTGACCATCTTTTTTCTCTTTGGCTCTGCGCTCTCATTCCCTTTGTACACCATATTCATGTATCCGCGCGCCATGCTGATGTATTGTTGTATGTATATGGTGTTTCTCTCTTTGGTATTCTGCAGCTTGAATGCGCGAAGAGGAGAGAGGGAGAGAAAGAGACAACGAGAGAGAGAGAGAGACAACGAGAGAGAGACAACAAGAAAGACAACAAGAGGGGCAGAGAGAGAGAGAGAGAGAGAGGGAGAGGGAGAGAGTGAGAGAAAGCTGGAACGAGGAAGACGCATCGGAGCATCGGAGGAGCCCCGAAATGAAATGAATGAACGAGTCGAAGAGCGTATCTGCACAAATTTATTGCCTTCGTCAGAGAATAGAGACAACCAATAGATTTCATGCGCTAAAGATATGCATAGAGGCCCAGATGTATAGAAGATACACACTTACTCTCTTTCTTTCACTCTCTCACTCTCTCACTCTCTACTATTCTCTATCACCAGTCTATCCCTCTCTCTCTTATTCCCTCTGCCTCTCTCTCTCTCTCTCTCTGTTAATCTCTTTCATTCTTTGTCTATGTAGCTATCTGTATTTCCGGCTCTGCCCTCTTTTACTCTCTTATTCTCTTCTCTCCTTCTTAGCCTACTAACTGTCTCTCTCTTTCTCTCTCTCTCTATCTCCTTCCCTCTCTTTGTTACTCTGTTCTCTCTCGCCCATTATCTGCATCCCGAGAGATCCCATTAAAATTAAGCTCCCGTGCGCGCTATTTGCCCGCGTCATTTCACACATCAAATGTCGTGATTGCCAAGGCGAATTGTTTCTAGCTTGGCAGTGATCCGAGCCCCCCGCCCACTAACCCGTTGCAGTTTCTCTCTCTCTCTCTCTCTCTCTCTCTCTCTCTCTCTCTCTTCCCCTCTCGTTCTCACTCTCCCTTCCCATGTGTTCCCAGTCTCTCGCTATCTCCCTTTCTCGTCACTTTCTCTCTAACTCTCTCTCCCTCCTCCCTCTTTTGTATATCTCACACTATATCTCCGTTCTTATAATTCCATTTTACACCTCATCCACGCCACAGAAAGCTCGTACGTAGCCAATGACAATTTCTTATTTCCTCTCGCATGCTTAATTTCCAGCTTTTTTCTCTTTCTTCATATATATCTTTCTCTCCCTTCTCTCTCTTTCCCTCTCTCTCCCTCTCTCCATCTCTCTCTCTCTCTCTCCCAACCCCTTCTCTCTATATCTCTCAAGGCTCTCGGGTTGACATTTCCCCCCAAAATTTTCAGCCCACTTTCCGGAAAGTTGATTGATATCGTGGATGTAATATCTTCATTTAACCTTTAGTTATCCTTGATAGCTTTGTCTCTCTCTGTATCGTTCACTCTCTCCTTTTCTGCAAATGATCGACTCTCTACCGCAATTCTAACAGCGCGGCATTCCCTTAATTTGGCAAATACTCGCGTGCGTGGAAACTGGCAGCAATTAACTGATTCTTTTTCTCGTTCTCTCTCTCTCACTCTTCTCTCTCTCTCTCTCTCTCTCTCTCTCTCTCTTTCCCGCTCTCTCTGTCTGTCTCTCTCCCTCTCCCTCTTCCTCTTTCTCTCTCTCTCTCTTTCTCTCTCTATAATCTCTCTTTCTCCCTCTCTCTAACTCTCTCCACACCCCCTACCTTGCTCGTGTGTCACTTCCGATCCACACAATCACTTCTCATTCGCTTCTCGCTTCCGGAGAGAGAGCAGAGGGGGCTAAATCTTGCCGCTCTTGCATTTTCACTGTGAATGTAAAGTGTTTGTGATGTTTTCCCGCGCAATGAGGTAAAAGAAATGCATAACCGAAATCGGCAGTTATTAAATTCAAGCTGGCCCTCTCAATAGCGTCGAATAGATATTTAAAACATAAAATTAAAATAACTAGAATAACAGTTTAATTAAAAACAATTATGTACCTGAATTTGCTATTTTTTGCAAAACAATTATGTACCTGAATTTGATATTTTTCTCTTCATCTTCTATTACGGTGTTACTTACATATTAGAACTCGAAAAAGTTATTCTATTATTCGCTCGTTTATTAAACATCAATTTTTTCCTAATTTTTTTTAAATCTAAGTTCCACAAATAAAAAATGAACAGAGCTTAGTCTTCATTTATATTTCTTCGGAGGAAAAAGTAATTGGCAAATGGGAGCCACTTTTTCAGCTTTTCTTCTTCTTCTTCGTCTTCTAGCCCCAAGTCGCACTCTAAAGTGCTTTATAAATGTTTGCAGGGATAGAAAGAGAGAGAGAGAAAGAGAGTAAGAGACAGAAAGAAAATGTGAGAGAAGAGAGAGATAAAGAGAGGCAGAGAAATAGAGAAAAAGCAAGCCATGGGAAAGAATGAATCTTCTCCCACCCTCGCGCTTGGGCCCGGCGGGAGTCAGCGGGCACTTCCGGTCTCTGATCAGAGGAGAGAGCAAGGAAAAGAGAGAGTGAGAGAAAGGGAGAGAGAGAGTATGAGAGAGAGATGAGAGAAGGGGAGAGTGAAAAGGAATGGGAAAAGCTGGTCACTTCCACTTGTCTCCCTCTGTCTCGCACATTCTCTTCCTCTGTCTCTATCTTTATCTCTTTCTCTCTGTCTCTATCTTTATCTCTCTTTCTCTCTTTTTCCATTATCTTATCTGGATGCCTACTGCTCACCATCAGAGCACCTGTCCGGTGTGATTTTCTTGCTCTGTAATTTCTCCCATTCGCTCTCTCTCTCTCTCTCTCTCTCTCTCTCTCTCTCTCTCACTCTCTCTCTGGCTTGCATAAGCCCCATGTCCGCTTCTTTTCTACAGAAATTCCACTTCGCGCTTCTTTATAAAAAAATTATGGAACCTAAAAATGAAAAGAAGAATTTATTATTATTGTTATTATTATTATTTTTAAATTTGTTTTTAGCTTTGTGAACTCGTTTCTATTCTTAAACTTCACTGTCATGACCACGGTTTCCTGGTAACAAACTTGAAGCAATTTAGGCGCGTTTCGAAGAAATGCCAGAGATCACGACAGTGTGGGAGAGAGTTTGGAGAAAATGGTTTATGGCGGGATAGAGTCTAATTGTAAGAGAGTAAAGTAAAGAGATAGTGAGAAGGAGAAAGAGGAAGAAAGTGAACGGGAGGGTGAGAGAGAGCAAGAGAGTGAGAGAGAGAGAGAGTGTGAGAGAGAGAGATGAAAAGGAGCAAGTTCCACGTGTGTGTGCCACACACTCTAATTTGCACTTTTGGCAGGAGACGTTAATGCTCGCCCTTTGTCATGACTATTTTAAATGCCCTAAACCGCATTTCAGAGGGAGAGAGATCGAGAGAGAGAGAGAGAAAGGGAGAGAGCGAGAAAGGGAGAGAGAGAGAACGAGAAAGCGAGAGAGAGAACGAGAGAATTAGAGAGTAAGAGAAAGAGAGCGAGAGTGTAAAAGAAAGAAAGCGCGGGAGATAGTAAGATAGAGAGAAAGCTGAAAGAATGCGTTAATCTCCACAAACATGCTGACCTGTGCGGCAGTATAATTCTTTCTGCTCCTTGTCGCTACTTTTTCTTAATTTATTTCCTTCTTCCTCTCTTTCTCTCTCCCTCTCTCTCGCTCTTTCGCTCTCTCTCTCTTTCTCTGTCTCTACCTTTCAACTCTATCCTTTCTATAATCTTCATTTCTGGTGCTCGCTCAATTTCCACTTCCACTTGAGCAATTTCAACCAAGAATCAGTCTCTCTCCCTGTCTCTTGCTTTCTCTTTCTCTCTCTCTCTCTGCGCCTCTTGAATCCTCATTATCTCTACTTTTAATAGCTCGGCCAAATTTTTATAGTCTTACGTTTTGTGTGTGCAAAAGTTCATCCCTTTTTGTGCTGCGCTACTTTTGCCCGAAAGCTTGCGCATCTTTCGCTTCAGCGTTTCAAACTCCACACGGAGCTACGGAGCTCACTCAGCAGTAATACAGAACATAAACCGTCTTTTCAAGTTTAGTTTGTCGGTTTACGTCTCTTTATCTATTTCTTTTTCTCTCTCTCTCTCTCTCTCTTGCTATCTTACTTTCTATCTCCATTTCCCTCCTTCTCTCTCTCTCAAATTATACTACATTTGTTAATGAGACATTATTATTATTATTCTTTATTCTCAGACAAGATCTTTCTTAAGAGTTACAATTCAATGGCTTAAGCCCTTATACAAAACAAAGATATACAAAATTATGGAGCCATGAAAAATCAAGAAAATAAAATATATTGTAAAATCCACCATAATTCATTCATTGTTAATTGCACTACCACGGATGCAGAACGGGTTCAATCAATAGCGATCTCCTCCTCCTACCACTCCCTTTTGCCTGTCCAAACTCGTATCCGCCCCCCCCTTCCCCACCCACTGCCCGGTCCATTGCTGATCTTCAAGATCGTCGATATCTCTATCTTATCTCTTTTTATCTTTTCTCTCTCTCTCTCTCTCTTTCTTTACGTACTTTTCCTTCCACTTCTCTCTCTGTCTCTGTCTCTCTCATCACTCTCTATCTCTTTTCTCTCTCTCTCTCTGTCTCTCTCTGTCTCTGTCTCTCTCATCACTCTCTATCTCTTCTCTCTCTCTCTCCCATCATTCTCTTTCTCATTTTCGCAACACCATTCAATTGAAGGCTACCCAACATCACTCCTAAATTACTATCACTGTCTCTTTCACTTTATGGTTTGTTCATGTTGCTTCCTTCCTCTATCTCTCTATCTCCCCTTTCTTTTCCCTCTTCTCTCTCTCTCCCTCTCTCTCTCTCTACCTCTCTCACTCTCTTTCCAATCTCTCATTTATCTCTCTCTCAACCATCTCGCTCTCTTCCCTTTCTCTCTTACCAATCTCTCTTTAATCTCTGTCGCTCATTCTCCTCCGCTATTACCAACTCTTAACTTCACAGTCCTTGTTTCTTCGGACGCGCCCAGAGGTGAAGCCGGGCTGTGGAATTCGATTTAAAAAAGCTAACAATTTTATTCTAGGACTATTTAAAAATAGCTTTATTGTTAGGGTTTTTAAATTAATTTTTTTTAGTGGAATGAAACCTTTTTCCAATAATAAAGCAATGCCCAATCTTGCCATCAGGTGCGAATATCGGGTATGCCGGGCAAAAAATTTTGGACTCCGTTTAGTAACTCTGACCGTGGCCCACGTCGGGCCACAAAGATGTCTCACATTTTCATTAAAGATCTTTCTTCTCGCTCTCTCTCCCTCTCTTTCTCTCTCCCTCTCTCTCTCTCTCTCTCTCTCTCTCTCTACCCCTCCCCCGTCTCTCTCTCTATCCTTTCTCCCTCTCATTCACACTTCCCTATTTTCTCCATCATTTCCGTGAATGCACTAGTTTCTTTTGAGAAACCCCGCAGTTTTTTTTTGTTGTTCCACTGTCTATAGCAATTCTTCTTCTTGATTCATATTTCTTGCCATCACTTTCGGTGCTTCCTTTTCCATAACATTCTCGGCAACCCTCAATCATTGCCGTTCATGTCTCTCTCTCTCTCTCTCTCTTTCTCTTTCTCTCTCCCTCTCCCTCTCCCTCTCTCTCTCTCTGCGCTCTCTATACTCTCGCGCTCTCTCTTTATCCCTCTCTCCCTCTCTCTTCTCACTCTCTCCTTTCTGATCACCTTATCTCTGCCTTCATCGATAGATGCCATCGTACAGCGCGAGTTGATCAGTGCGAGGAGTGGGGGGGGCACTCGCCGTCCATCTCTCTTCCCCTGGTCGTAGATAAGAGAGAGCCGCGCCGCTTTTGATACATGATAAGAGAGAGAGAGAGAGAGAAAGAGAGATAAGTGGGGCGAGAGGCAGAGAGAGAGAGAGAGAGAGAAACGGAGAGAGAGAGAGAAAGAGAGAAAAGGAGTAAGAGAAAGTGAAAGTGATGAAGTGAGAGATATATCACCGATAACACCAATCACGTCTTGCCTCCATTCTCAGTTCGTCTCTCCCTCCTCCTCCTCCTGCACCAGTGTGCAGCTGTCACGTACATGTATGCATGCAATTCGTAGGAATAAGATAACCTAGACGAGACAATCGTTTTGTTACTGGCGTGAACCGCGAATTTATTTTATTATTTTTTTTCTTTTTTTTTTAAATAAATATTATTGATAGTATTCGATGGGATTGTACTGCGTTGCTGCTTTATTGCTCCTGTGGGTGGGCCACACTCGGGGTCCTAGCACGACCCGGGTCAGCAGTGAATGAGGGGGGGGGGGAGGGTTAGTTTGACCGCTGGCCGCTGTCCGGGGATGGGAGTGGATGGGAGAGATCGCCTCCCTTTTGTGTGTGGCCGGCTGCCTGGTGTGCTCCATGAAAATTGAGTTATGCGCGAGTCATTACACTGACGTTTGCATGCATGTGTGTGCTGTTCAATGTCGCTGCAAAGGATATACAGCAATTTCGTAAGATTGAGAAGAGAGAGAGAGAGAGAGAGAGAGAGATAAAGAGAGAGAGATAAAGAGAGAGAGAGAGAGAAAAGGAGAGAGAGATAGAGAGAGAGAGAAGGAACCCTATATAGAGAGAGCCTCAACGAGAAACGGAAATACCGAATCTGCATAGCTTGCCAGCAAGTACGCATAGTACTACTACTGGGAGATGTTCTGAAATTTTTATGTGCAGTGCTCTTCTCTTTCTCTGTCTCTCTCTCTTTCTCTGTCTGCCTCCTTCAGTGTTTCTCTTTCACCCTCACTATTTCTTACTCTTCTTCTCTCTCATCTCTCTCTCTCTTTCCAGTGCGCCCTTAAAAATTTCATGTCAGCTATGCATATCGTTTCGGTCATTTGTCTTCTTTCTATCTTTATCTCTCTCGCTCTCTCTCTCTCGCTCTCTCTGTCTCACTCTCTCTCTCTCTCTCCCTAGACAATTTGAAGAATGACCTCTGCGCGCACTAGAAGAGTAAGAAGCGGGTAGGGGGGGGGAGGGTAGAGGCTGCAGTGCACATTGGAGAAGAAGAAGAAATGCTTAGAAATGCTATGTGTGATAGAGCAGGAGGATATGTGCTGTCCAACGCGACTCTCGATTTTCATTTTTGTTTCTCTTCTTCTCAGCCTTTAATTTTCATGTCCTGCATTCTGTTGTAGTTGTAATATGGCAATTTTTTTAAAGAGACTACATCTACAAATTTTTCTATGCATACATACAATTCTAAATCATTAAATACATTGTTTAAATCTTTTGTCGACGGCTAACATAACTTTATCAACGATATAAGTAGTTTCAACTGCATTTATTCTTAAATGTCGATAAGGCTCTCTCATTGATTAATTTCTCCAATTTCTAGAATTTTCCGCACAGCCCATGACACTCCCATACACTACATCACCATGGACCGGAAGTGTGGCCCAATTCTCATAAGGGAGCCAGGAGAGAGAGAGAGAGAGAGAAAAGATAAAGTTGAAGAGAGAGAGGGAGAGCTAGAGAGAGAGAGAGGGAGAGAGAGAGAGAAAAGAGAAAGTTAGAGAGAGGGAGAGCTAGAGAGAAAGATAAGACAGTTAGATAGAGAGAGAGAGAGCAGGGAGGTAGAACCACTTTCCTGCATGTTTCTCTGACAACCGATCAAATTAGAGAACGAAGGATAACGAGAGATAAGAACAGTGGGATGGAAGAGCATAGAAAGCGCGAGAAGAGAAGAGAATGAAGAAGCGGACGAGAAGACGAATATGATTTATGATTATCAGGAAACTATGCGAGTTGACGAATCCTCTTCGGCAACAAATAGGAAAATTAGTACGGAATGCGGAACTAAAAAGTTCTTTTTGACAGTACTTTCTCCAACGTTTTTTTTGCTTTCTGAATAGCCAATGCGCTAAATTTTTCACATGCGCTGATCTTGACCTTTCGCGGTCTCTACTTTGTTTTCTTCTTCGTCCATATTTGCTCTCGTTTTTTCGTGCGGTTATTCCGTTATTAGGAGAAGGTGGATATAAGAATAATAATCATCATTATTCTTATTACCTTCGTTTTTCAGGCCTTTCGACAAAGGGATCGTCTCCCCTCCCAATTCACATCATAACAAACGAGAGTGGGGTCGATCTTCTTCTGCCATAAGAGAACCATAAGAGGACGGCTGAGTCTGTCTGTCGCTTGATGCCCTTCCACAGTCGTCTAACACAAAACGCCATCCTTCATCTCCGCGGGTCTCTCTCCGACTGATTGCTACTTTTTATCTATTTAATCTCCACGATTCTGCCGCTGAATGCAAGCAAAGCTCCAGACGCCGTCCTGACCGCCTTGCAAGGTTCTATTTTTAATATAATTTTTTTAAAATTTTTTTTATCTTACTATTAATTTTATTTATTTATTCACACATGTTTATTTATACTTAAATTCTCTAAACTTTCAATTTAAGCTGAAATGTTAAATGTGTCTCTAATGAATTTCTATGAATTTCGCCTTACATCAGCTCGCGGCGAAATCGACGGCTTCTAATTTATTGTGTCCCCTTTTACGATGGTCACACACACACAGCTGGTAGTGTAATTTCGTAATTTCGAGAGCCGTTCGCTTATGTCTTTGCGCGTTATCTGCTCATCTCGTTCTCTCTTTCTTCCCTCGCGCTCTGCTTGTTCTTTCTGTCTTTCTCTAACTAGCTCTTTCTCTCTCATTTCTCTCTCTCTCTCTTTCTTTCTCCTCAAATGCGCCAAAATCCCGACATCAGCGCCGTAATTCCCTGAGGAAATTAGGAGTTTCTTTCCCTTTCGGCGGCGCGCCCTTTGAGTGAACGACATTTATAGTGGGCCTCTAGCGGTAGTAGAGGAGATTGCATGCGGGTGGGAAGAAACGAAAGGAGAGATGAGAAAGAGAGAGAGAGAGAGAGAGAGAGAGAGAGAGAGAAGAGACAGAGAGACATATAGGCGGAGACTAAGATAGAGAAAGAGAAATAGAGAGGGAGAGAAACAGACAAAGAGATAGTCAGAGAGAGAGAGAGAGACAAGAGAGAAAGAGGGAATGATTTTGAGACTATGAGAGGATCGAGCAATACAGTAATGATAGATATAATTAAAGAGAAGCAGACTATGAGAGAATGAGAAAGAAGTTCGTTCTCTTCTCTAATGGAGGCATAAATATGAAGAAATCAGGGAGGAACCGCATAACGAAATCTTGGAGTCTGAGGGAAGTAAGAGGAAGATTACGTCCAGGATAGAAGTGCATAATGTATGATTTAGATGGAATTCTCTCTTAAAGAGAGAGAGAGAGAGAGAGAGAGAGAGAGAGAGAGAATGAGAGAGAGAGAGAGTGAGAGAGAAAGAGAGAAAGAGAGAGTGAGAGATAGAGAGTCCCATATTACTATTCGTTTCTCACAGATATAACACAATCTATTCTCATTCTTTGATGCACTGCTTCCAAAGCATGCGCCATATTTAGCGGTGTCCACCAAAGAAAACGTCTGTGCAGGCCGCCCTTCTGTTTCTTATACCATTTTTCTCTATTTGAGACCCCTCTCTAATTTTATCTATTACAACCCCCTCCTCCCCCTCTGATTGCCCCCTCCCTCCTCCGTCTTGATTATGTCAGTGAAAAATAGTTTGCACCCCATATTTCTTATTCATTAACGACTCGTATCAGCTCCATCTTACGTGCATATTTCAATTATACATCATCTCTTATATGTTATCGACATGAGTTTATCGAGGAACGCATAATTTGATGACTAATTTCGGAACTTTTTGAAGCTTCCGAAAGATCGTGCACCCCTCCTAGTTGTTGAGCGGAATTGTACCTACGTATCTTACTTAGACTCCTTTTCCGAAATCTGGAACAATTCATCCGGGTTGGTCCATTAGCACTCTAGGGAAAGTTCAACGTATCCGGACCACTTTTATATCAGTCTACGTCGCCTTTTGCCATACACCGAACGTCTCCCGTACCATGGTTCAGTGTTCCTATACTGTCGTTGAAAAGTCGCAGATTTTGTCACATCATTTAGAATTTTCCGGAAGTTAAGCCTCCCCCTCCCCATAGAGCCCATCCCACCTTTTCCCACTGCCCATCCTCTCCGTCCACGGGCACTCCCATAAACTCGTCACTCTTCATCCTCTGCCGATCTTTTTTTCTTTTCGTCCAGCCTATGGAGCTCTCTAATTGAATGTCGTTCTTGCAACTCATTCGCATCCTTTCTCACACCTGTCCCAATATAATAGTGAACCTTATGTTTTTTTTTATTGCTTTTATAAAGTAATTGAATGTTCTTTTGAGCAATGTTCAATTCCTTTATTCATCAAAATTGTTCTTCGTTGAATTGGCGTAGAGCTGAGTTTAAAAAAAGTTGGCTATCCCGACTCCGCGAAGGTCTTTTTTTAAAGGTTGTAACTTGATATTATCTAGGCTAGTCAGACAAGTGTAAAGATTGCAATCCAAAGGATGTAATGTTGCCCCGCCCCCAACCCCGGATGTCGAGCTTTTTGCCAAAGCACTCACTCCGGCAATCTTCTCGTCTTTCACACAACAACTTGACAACTGAACAAGACGATTCCTGTTTCTTCTCTCTCTATTTCTCTAACTCTCTCTCTCACTCGTTATTCCTCTCATTTGTTGTTGCCTCTTTCTGTCTAATCTAATTCCACTGGTTTCTCTTTTTTTCCCTCGACTACAAAACGCTTGTCATGATACCCAATGTGCAATAATCGCACAAAGCTTCAGCTGCCAACAATGTGATCATGTACAACTTTTAGCTTACTTTGCTCTCCGTCTCTATTTTTTATCAGGCAAAAGGGCGCGAATTAAAAAAAACTTTACGCACCCGTCGCAACGCGGGGAGTTTAGAATCTTCAAACAAACCATTATAAGAAAAAAACCTTTTCGAAACAAGGATCTTGGCACATTTTCAAGAATGCGCTCTCAAAATCTATCGTGCTTACGGTACAGGCATATCGTGATAGGACTTGGCGATTTTAAAGTTCCATTTATAAAGAAGGAGAAAAAAGTGAAAAACTAAAAGAAATAATGAATTTCAGCACAGCCCGCCATGCGGCGTCGTCGACGTGGCTCTTCTCCTGTGCTGCTGCCTCTTCTTCTCCTCTTCTCTCTGCTTCTCTGCAGCGCACCCTCGCCGTCTGCCACTCTCGCCTCGTCTCCTGACACGGTCGAGGCGTCCGCCGAAGAGGCGGGCATCGGCGCGGGCGAATCGCCCGAGAAGGAAAACGAAGAAGATGGAGGAGGGCCGAAGAATGCTGATCAGCTCGGTTATTATAATTTTTTCTTCTTCCTAAATTAAAATTTTCATTCTATTAGTGGAACTTATTTAGATGTATTTTCCTTCTTAAATTTATTTAAATTTTTTTTTTACTTTAAACTGACTGCTTTGTATGCTTATTTGCTTTAAAATGTTTTTAATTCGAACATTAAGTAAACTAATTTTTTTATAAGAAAAAGCCTTTAAAAAAGTTTCTACAAGAACTTTTAAATTTTATTTGTTTTGTTTTAAAAGGAAGTCATATAAATAATTTTTAAGGCATCCCGCGATGCGAGTCGAACTTTGACTGCGTCAATGACGGCCTTTGCCGCAAGGACCGCGACGGCTATGGACGATGCATCTGTCCGGCGAGCTGCCCGTCTCGTCAGTCACTTCTGTTTCTCTCTTTATCTCTCTCTCTCTCTCTCTCTCTCTCTCTCTCTCTCTTTCTTGCTATCTCTTCTCTGCCCTTCTCTCTTGCTCTCTCTTTCTTTCTCTCTCCCTCCCTCTCTATCTCTCCCTGTCTGTCTCTTTACATCTCTCTCTTGCTATCTCTCTCTCTATTCTTCCCTTTCCATCTCTCTTCCCTCTCTTCTATCTTTCCATACTATCTAGCTTTCTGCCCATTTCTTTCTATCTCATCCCTCTCTCTCTCTCTCTCTCTCTCTCTCTCTCTCTCTCTCCTTGCAGACATCCCCATCCAGTGCAGTCAGTTGTCGATCGGTCGTGGCCGCGTCCGTCTCCATGACCCGTCCACTGCCGCGTGCCTCGCCATGAGTGCGCAGTACACGAGTCGCTTCGATGTCAACGAGCCGACCTGCCACATGGTGAGATATCATATTTTAATTGGTTAATTAATTAACTAATTAATTAATTTGTTTTTAAAATTATTATTATTTTTTTATTTCATTATCCTATTTTAAATGTCACATGGTTCGATTGCATTCTATAATTGTTTTATTATGCTTTGTTTTTTTTTAAATAAATAAATACATATTTTTAAACATTAATTCTATTCATTTCTTTATCTTATTTTATGTTTTAACATTAAATCTGCTGTGGGGTTTTTTTTTTTACATTTTACCATTTAAGGTAATCAATTTAAATTTAATTGTTCTCAAAATTTTTTTATAACCGTTTTAAGACAACCAGTTAAAAAAAGTGCTTTGTTTCTACGAATTCTCCTGGGAAACTACGAATTTGTTTTCTACGAATTCTACTTTCAGGGCAAATGCGCATGTCCGCCAATGTTCGATCCGGTGTCGCCTCCGCGCAACTTTTCCGTTTCGTCAAAGTTGCTGCCTGTCAAGTGTGACAAGCGTAAGTATTCTATTCGTCATTTCCTTTTCTCTATTAATCTCCTATTGTCTCTCGCTCTCTCTATCTCTAACTCTTTCTCACTCTCTTTCGTTGTCTCTTTCTCTCTCTCCTTCTTTTTCTCTCTCTGGCTTTCGCTGTCTATTTCTTTCATCTCTCTCCATTCTCCCTAACTATTTCTCTCTCGCTTTATCTCGGTGTCTTCCTTTTTCCCTCTCAATTTTTCTCTCCTTCTGTCTCTCTCTCTCTCTATTTCTCTCTCTCTCTTTCTCTCTCTCTCCCTCTCTCTTGCCTCAGGCGAGCTCCAAGTCCTCGGCCTCGCGCACCCCTCCACGTCCGTGTTCCGTGGCGCAGACCTCACGCTCCTCTGCTGCATCAACATGGATCCACGCGGCATTGTCGACGTCCATGGCGTAAGCGTGGGAGATTTAAACCAACGAAGTTTTGGCGGGAAATTTAAAAATTCATTTTACGCGAGCAATTTTATTGTATGCCTCCTTTTCTTTAGGTAGAATTCGTGCAGAACACGACGATCGTACGCGAGCCGACGTCCAGTCCATTTGTAGAGGTTCGAAGATAATTATAAATTTGTTTATTTTACTTTTTTTAACTTATTATTTTTTTTAAAATATTTTTTTGTTTCCTGCCAAAATTTGAGGATATTTATCTTTTTTCTAGTCGTTTTTGATTCTTCTTGAGTCCATTGCCTTGATACATTCTAGAAGCTCACCGACTACGATCACATTTCATCGCCATGGTGCTGGGTGCTCAAGGTTTTTGTTCATCTTCTTCTTCTTCTTTTTTCTAGTTTTGTTGTTGTTGCACAACTTCTCGTTTTCTTCTTTTAATTATTTATTTATTTATATTACACTAATTTGTAAAATATATACATATGTGCAAATATATTTAACACACTCTAATTATTGATTGCACGTAGTCTAACGTATTTAATTAATTAGTGAGTGATTAATTAATTAATTAATTAATTATAATTAATTAATTAATTAACTTGCAGGTCATGAACGTGCAGCTGACGGACGCTGGCCAGTACATGTGCGTCGTGCGTCAGATCGAGAAGGGCGCTCCCGTCACGCACACCATTGACGTGCAAGTGAAAGGTCGTTAAAAGATATACCCAATAAAAATCAATACTTCCAACAAATAAAGATTTCTTTAAAAAAAAACAATACTTCCAACAAATAAAGATTTCTTTAAAAATATCAATACTTTCGAAAAAAATTAATTCTTTATTCAAAAAATATATGTACTTCAACGAAATACCGATGATGTATGTAGTACATATGTTTACAACTTGTATGTATATTCCTTTTTTTTCTAAATGGCACGAAACTTCTCAAGTTTTGGTATGATTAAATTTCTGACCAAATATGTAAATAAATAAATATACGTATACATGTTTCATGTGTCTTATCTATGATCACTGGTCTAAGTTTGTTCACTTGCTCACACCTCCTTTTTGGCATGATCTAACAATCGTATAATGTAGCCTAGTTCCTTACAATTAGCGCATCATTTTTCTAACACTTTTACAGAGCATCCAATTTGAATAGAGAATGTTGACTATTTCACAGATTATTTTTTATTTATCGTTGCAATTTATTACTTAGTTATTTTTTGTTTGCATTCGTCCATAATGCCTTACAGAGCGTCGTATCGGCGCGATTCTGCACCCAATGCGACGGCATTTCTTGCCGAGACCAAAGAAGGGGAATACTGTATTGGTGCCCATTCAGCCTATGGCACCTTTAAATAAAGGTTCAGGAGTGAATATACATGAATGTAGTTATAATGGTGTTTCGTGGACGTGCGCAGTATATTTGTGTTAGAAAAAAAGAATACTCATGGCACTGTTCCTTGTGATGTGGTGGTTTGCTACTCTACTACCGTATCCGTTCTTTATTCGCACCCGCATCCAATCCCGGTTACTGCGTGACTAAACGAGTAACGTATCCTCGTAGTGGTGGTGCCTTATTTAAAATTCATATTTTTGTAAATATTCGCAAATTGTAAAAGAAAAGAGTTTTTTTCTAAACAAATGTTCACATTGTTCAGCGCCACGCAGCATTCAAGAGTTCAATATTGTCCCGAACGCGACTTCCGCTCAAGTGACATGGAGCAAGCTGGACAATGACACGGCGCTCGCGATTGATCTAAGGTGGGCGCTACAATTTTTTAATTGGACTATCTAATTCGGAAGATGGGTTTTTTTCTTTTTTATTTTCTTTTTCCTTAAAACTGGTGTACAATATTGCATAATGTAAGTTTAATAAATAGTTAACATGCCATATTTTGCTCGTAAATTTAATTAATTACCGCAGATTGATGCGTCGCACCGACCGAAATGGCCAAGAAGTGTGGTCGGCCAAGAATGCGTCATCTCCTTTGATTATTAGTTAGTTTTTGGCGATGTCGACTTGTTGTTTAGCTAAAACCTTTCTTTTTCTTGCCACTTTTCTTATCATTCTGACAATGAGGTCTCAGAAAAAAAGTTAAATTTGAGTAAAAAATTAAATTTCCCGTCAAAACTTCCCCTCCTTTCTCCAGCCGACCTACGGCCCGCGACGCCGTACACCATGTTCATCACGGTGGTCGATGGCCACTCGGAGCCCTTCAAGTTCAGCCAGCACTTCCAGACGGGCGATGCAAGTGAGTGAAGACGAACAAAAAAATAAGCAATTCATTAACAAGAGAAAAAAGCGATCTGACTTTACTATTTTTGTTGTTATTAGAAAAACAAAAGCTACATAGCAACAACTCACAATTGTTTTTATTATATGTACATAAATATCCTCACTTTGTTGTAATACCTGGTCTCTTTCTTATTGCGTGAATACTAATGATAAGTGATTTTTTATTACGAAAATATCAAATAAAACATTTTTTACGTTGAAGTTTCCTGTCTACTTTTAGAATACCATCATTCTTTCAGGGCCGTACGCGCCCAAGCTGGAAGACATCCGAGTGCAGAACTGGAAGAGCGGTCTGGTCTGCGACGTCGAGTGGCGGAGTCCAGCAGTGCCGAATGGAAGGATTACGAAATATTTCGTGAGTTATAAGTTGACCAAAATGACAGGATTACGAAATATTTCGTCACTTTGCCAAATACTTCTTTACTTTATAAACAGTAACAATACAAAAATAGTTTTTAAAAAAACATTGTAAGGTACGCGTCGCGGGCGCGTTGCGGTCGGCTGTGGCTGCTGCCAAGGACGGCACGCTTACGCCTGAACACTATCCGCTGGCGATCGATGAGAAGTGCGCCAACTTTGACTCTTCCGAATCGGCCGATCACGGCATCAATCCGGTCGACTTTCTCGGAGACTTCTTCTCGTGCAAATACGGACCGCTCAAGGTTGGAAAATTAATTAACTAATTAATTATTTATTTTAATTAGCTAAACTCACTTTTGAATTCGCGCCACTTCATAATCTTTGTATATTTTCATAATTTTTTTAAAAATAAGAAAGCAAAGAATTTGAATGCTTTAAATACTTTTTACAAGACAATCTCTTTTAAGTAAAACGTAGATAAAATGAATAAAATAAAGAAAAAAAGAAGCCATTTAAAATGAATAAAATAAAGAAAAAAAGAAGCCATCTTACTCGCTCGCTTAAATTTAGCCAAATCGCAATTACTCCGTGTCCATCTGGGCGGAGAATACGGCCGCGCGCTCGACTCCGGCACACTTTACGCGCCAATGCATCACCGATTATGCGGAGGTAACATTTTTATTTGCTTTATTTTCTTAAACTTAATTTTTGTGTGCTACTTAATGCAAAGTTATATGCGGAGGTAATTTATTTATTTTTACTTTAATTTTTTGTCTTGATCAGTGAAAAGTTGTCCGTTTTTTTCTTGTCACATTAACTGTATTTAGAACTTCTTCTTAATACTGTTTTTTTCGTATTATATTCCATGAATTCTCTTCTCCCTGAAAAAAATAAGTAAAGTAAAAGGGCGCGAAAATTAAAAATTTGAAAATATGTCTTCAGCCTGACTCGGTCGACGTGCCCCAGTCGGTGACGAGCGTCAACGTGTCGACGTTCGCGCTTCGCTTCGACAAGAAGCCGGACGAGACGAACGGGCCAATCAGGTCTGTATGAGTTTTGAAGAGAAAAAAAAATAGTCCCGCCAAATGTATTTTGAATTCGCAGGTATTTCACAAGCTTCTACGTACATATATGTATATCCTTATGAGCATGTTCTCTTTCACGATCTCTCATCCTCTTTGTCTTTTCAACTTTATTTTGCGTGGTTTTTTTGACTTTATTGTCTACTTTCTCCCTTTCTCTCTCTCTCTCTCTCTCTCTCTCTCTCTTTTCTTTTCTCTCTATCTATTTCTCCTTTTATGTTTTTTTTCTCTCAATGTTTCCTCCTTCTCTCTCTCCTTCTCATTCTCTTTCTTTTCTCTCTCTCTCTCTCTCTAGCTGCTTCTACGTCGCCGTCGTGCCTCTCCTGCCGAACGTGTCGCTCGAAGCGATGCCCGAGTCGGCGGTGCTCGTCATGGACACGGCGGCGAATGCGTACGCGAACAATCTGCACCAGTCGGCCGCCGAGCAGAAGCGGTATGGTAATTTTAAAGTGTTCAATTGAAAAATTTGTCTAATTAAATGTAAATTTTTTTAATAGGTTTCAACTAATATTGTTCCCCATTTTTTTTAAATTAATTTTTCCTTCTTCTTAAAACTATGTTTATTTATACAAAGTTATATAATGGCGAGTTGTTGCTTTGTTTCTCATCACTGTATGTAGATTGATATATCAATTGTACATCCATTTCTTTGCTTCAGCTACTTTGCATACATTGCCGAGGCGTACACGTCGCTTCCGGCCGAGACGATCATTGGCGACAGCGAGCTAGCGGCTGGGCAAGACGCATGCGCCGGAATGTGAGAGAAGAATATGTTATACTATTATTTTAAAAGAACAAAAAGTTCAATTTTTTTATTTATTTATTTATTTATTTATTCATACATCGTTAAAAGATGTGACAACATATTTAAGTGAAAATAATACCGCGTCATGCTACCAGTGCAGACTAGTGACAAAAGTGGGGGGGGGGTTTGGCTTGCAACCCCGAACCACCTGGCATGTGACGGATAGAGAGCGGGGTGAGCAACTTCCCGAGGGGTGGGCCAAGCCCCAACAGCACGAGAGGCATGTGCTGGCGCCACACACCAAGAGGAACAGGGTGCAGCAGAGGGGTAGAGAGAGAGAGGAATGTAATTTATTTCTTTTTCGTTTTTTACCTATTTTACAAATGTCACAATATATGTATGTATGTCATAAACTGTTAAAAACACGATTTTTTTATGTCTGTCCCGTTATATCTTCATATTGTTCAGGACTTACCTAACCACACTTGAGGTACCTGAACCGGTTCGCCGCCGAAGACAGTCCACTGCGCACGGGCCTCAAGTACACCGGTTTTCTCGTGGTGCGCGTCGACAAGATTGACTCGCCGGCTGCGGCGGCGGGAGCGCCACTCGCGCCACCCGCACGCCTCACTCCGCCCGCACACAAGCACACTCAACGATGGCGCGCATTCAGTGATGGTAAGAGAGGGCCGTGTAATGCGGGCACTGAAAAAGTATATTTGAATTCGCGCGCTTTTTGGGGTTTGTTTTTGTTGAATTCCCTCTCATTTGCTATGAAGAAGAAAAAGAGGGCTACTTATTTTTGGCGGCATAAAAAATCGCCTTGCTGTATAGTCAGATAGGTATGTATAAATGTAAAACGAGAGTTCATTTCTGCAGCCAGCCGAAACCCACAGCTGCGGCCTCGTCCTCATCGGCAGCTGCAGCCGAGCGGACCGGCCTACGGCTTCAGTCCGTACTTCAAGCCCGTTCTGCTGCAAGTCACCGATGGTCAGCAGCAGTTTGTTGTTCTTGACCAAGATCGCACAATAACGTGCATGCTAGAAGAAATTTAAAGCATATGAGATTGGGCAATCATCTTTTGAGTTTGTTAATATAGGTTTTGTTATTTATATTTTACCTAGGTATATTTATTTTCTTAGGCTGGTTTTTTGTATGATTATTAGTGAGTAAACAAAATTGTGCTAAATATACATCATTTACAGGCAGCAGTGCGCTTGTAACGTTCTTGACGATTCTCGGCTCTCTTCTTCTGTTCGTCATTGCCGCTGGAACATTGGCTGCTTATCTAGCACATCGGTAAGATTTAATAATTTTTGAGTTTGTATCTTTGATTTGTATTTTTCTTAGCTTCTTGCTTTTAAATTTTATCTCAATTATATAGAGAGAAAATGCAATATGTGTTAGTCGTTCTATTTAAAAGAGGGCGCTCACCAAAAAAATATATGAGATTTCAAAATTGACCGCTGCAAATTCATTTGCGAAATAGCACGCGCGAGTGAAAGAGTGCGCATTCTCAGGGTAAACGCGCGGCAATTTGAAACTGAATTATAAAAATAATAACTTTTTGGTGATCGTCGCGCCATTACGAGTGAGACAGAAAGTAAGAAATGATTTTGAATACAGGCGCGGCCTGATGTCCGCGTGGTGTCCACTGGCGAAGGCGGACGGCGTTGGCACGAACGGCAGCGGCGGCAGCGGCGCCAACGGCTTCCATTCGTCCACCGGGCATCGCAGTCTGCCGTGCCCCGAGGCGCACGGCCCGGTCGCTGCCGACGATCTTCTCCACGAGTTCAGAGACAGACACCGGAACTCTGACTACATGTTCACGGCAGAGTTCGAGGTGGGCATTACACATGGCTATGTGAAATGTATGAAACGGAAAAAAACTTGAAAATGATCTTTTAATTTACCTAATTTAATTTGGCTATCATAAAAGTTTTGAATGAAAATTGTTTTTTTTTTGTCATTTGCATAACTTTATAATTTTTAGAGCCTGCCAAATTACGCCGATCGACTACCTTCGCTCGCGAGCAAAACTCAACGTAATTCCGCCAAGAACAGGTCTTTAGGTTTTTGTTACTGAAAGCTATTTGGTATTTGTTTCTCTTTTTGGAATTAAAGTTTTGTCGCTCCCACATTATTGCGTTATTAGTTGGCATAAAATATAAGGTCTAAACTATTAAAGAGAAAATTAATGAGTAATTCCTTCTAATTTAATGCCATTAAAAAAGTCATGAATATATGTAAGAATAATAATAAACATAAATGTCTTAGGTACAAGGACATTCTTGCCTTCGATGAGACTCGCGTGAAGCTAAAGAGGCAGAACGGCGTCGAGAGCTCGGACTACATCAATGCGAACTGGATCAAGGTGAACTCAACGAATTCTATTCTAAAGTTACTTGCGCTTACAGAGTGATGAAACTATTCGAGTTAAAATCTAAAACCATACGAAGAACAAATTAAATGGCTATTTGGTTGTAGAGCTACGACGGTGAGAAGAAATTCATTGCCTCGCAAGCGCCACTCGATGCGACGGTTGGTGACAATGTTTTCTTCTTCTTACTTTATTAATTTTTTATGTAAACTTCTTTTTTGACCTATTAGAATGTTTAAAAGGGCACGAAACTTAAATGAAATCTATTTAAATTTTCTTGACTAGTCTTGTCGCTCTAAAGTACAGGCTTGGGTCAGGCAAAAGGGCGCGAATTCAAAATTGAGTTCTTGGAGTCCTTTAAAATTGTCAATATTTTCCAGGTTGTCGACTTTTGGCGCATGATCTGGGAGTTTGACGTGCGGATCGTCGTGATGCTGTCGAATCTGGTGGAGCGGCAGAGGAGCCAGTCGTTCAAGTACTGGCCGGACGAAGATCCGATCTCGTAAGCTAAAATTTTCGTCTTTTTTTTTTGAGATCGTTATTGATTTATGTTATCGTTATTGAATTTTTTAATAAGATAATAAGAATTTTATAAGTCAATAAGATCGTTATTGATTTATAATATCGTTATTATTTTTTTTAATATTTATATTAAAATTAGAATTTTTCTTTGGTAAAAGAAAATTTTTTGAAAGAAACTTTTCAAAATTATAATTTTAAAACAAACCGTTCAGCATTGGCGACATGACGATCGCAACGGTTGAGGCCGACTACCTCGCAGACCATGCGATTCGTCAATTCGACGTCGCCTGCCACGAAGATGGCGTCATTCCGAATGGATTTAACAGGTTGAAAAATTGATGGCTCTATTCTAGTGTAGGCGTCCCATAGGATTATAGGCGTCCAATGGAAAATTAAGGCGTCCCATAGAAAATCTAGGCGTCCCAACTATTTATAGGCGTCCGAAGGATTTACAGGCGTCCCATCGGAAATATAGGCGTCCTATAAATTTTAGGGCGTCCGAAAATTTCCGATAATTTAAAAGTGACAAAACGAATTTTTTTTAACGATCTTTCTTTATTATACATATTCGTGATAGTGACAATGGCAGTACATATGTATGTACATAGGGGAAGCGGAACACATCAAGGAGTAAATGACTTGGTTAAGAATCTTCTCTTTTTTAACTTTCTGCGCAGCATGTATTGATACAAATAGCTGGGGAGAAGATTGTCTCGCGTGCCATACAGATGTTTTAGCGACCTCTTCAACGCTCCCCAAGTGGCTTTGATGGATTGGGTGTGAATATATGTACATATAGAAACTCATGCACGAAAAGTTTAATTTCCTCCTCAAAGTACCTTTTTTGGGACTCCTTAAATTCCATGGGACGCCTTTTCTTGCCATAGGGCTCCTATAAATCGGTCGGACGCCTATAATTTCATGGGAAGCCTTATTTTTCCATGGGACGCCCATAATTCGGCGGGACGCCTTTATTTTCCATGGGACGCCTATAATCCCATGGGACGCCTACACTAGAATAGAGCCATCAAAATTATAAATAATATAGATAAAAAATAAACTTATTCGAATTTGACCAAATAATAAATAACTAATTCTCAGAAGTTCGCCCGAGTTGATTGGCTCGATAAATTCGGAGTACGCGAACGTGCCACCCGTGCATCCGCCTCGTGCAAGCAATGCCAGTCTGGCCGAGACAGATTTTGGCGGCAATTCAAACGGTTTGTTTATCTTTAATCGCATATCCTCTATTATTTTCCTTAATTGCTTGTCTTTAATTGTTTTCCTTTCACTCGCACGGTTCTTCTATAACTTCGTTGAATTTATATAAAGCCTCTTTAATGTTAATTACTTCATTTTTAGTCCGCCGCATCGCCCACTTCCACTTTACCGCCTGGCCAGATTACAAAGCGCCCGAGTGCGCGACGGGCCTCCTGCGTTTCTTGCACAAGCTGCGAGCCGAGGACGACTTTAGGGAGCACCCTGTCCTTGTGCACTGCAGGTGGACATTTGGGCGTTGCATTTTTAACTTTTGAAACTAAAACAAATGTTAATTTTTGTAACTTATACAAATGTTACGCAACTTTTGCGACTTAAAGAATTGTTATGTAACTTTTATCTCAAAGTAAGAGAAATATAGTTTACAGTTAATTTAGATGCGCACTTTTCATTGTAAATGCTTCAGAGGTATTTGAGAATGAACAGGAAGCATTGATAATATGTGAAAATATCTTAAAAATTGCAGGCCAAATCTGAACTGAAAAATTATTCCTTCCAATGTACAAATTAAAAAAAACCTTTTCGCTTCTTTGTTCCTGATTATCATACTTCATATATCGAATCTTTTGCGTATGTCGTTTATTTTATTTTATTTATATCGAACTTTTTTCTTTTTTTCAGTGCCGGCGTCGGCCGCACGGGTACGTTCATCGCCATTGACAGCCTGATCGATCAGTTGGCTGACCGCGAAAGCGTTGATGTCTACGGATTTGTCTCCGAGATGCGGAAGCAGCGTAATCTCATGGTCCAGACGACGGTTAGACTGAGAAATAAAAAGAAGAATTCAACTTGTTGTCTAACACTTGTATTGTTAGAGCATCGTATGTACATATGTAGGATAAGCGCTCTTATACAAGCATCTATGGTGTCAGTGGTTTCATCTACATATGTACATAGAAAATCTGCTAGTTCAGTCAGTATAACATATAAAACAGTTAGAGTAACTTTTTACGAAAAAAACTACATTCGAAATCTTTTGTATCTATCTTGTTACTTTATTACAGGAGCAGTACGTCTTCATTTATCGCGCGCTCGCCGAGCATCATTTGTACGGCCAGGTATTCCGCCTCCTCTTAAAATATTTTCTTTGACTAAAAAAAACAAGCAGGATAAGCATTTTGGGATTGTAAACTTATGGAGAAATAGCATGAGTTAATACATAAATAGCTGAAGAAGTTAATAAATGGATACGTAGATTGTAAGTAGCATGTTTAAAGGAATTATGACTTTAATCGTCTCTTCAGACCGACATGGCAGCTGCCGACTTCCCGAGCCACTATCGCCAGCTGGCGCGCGCCAGGAATTCGCGCGAGCCAACGTCGGCGATGCGCGAAGAGTTTGAGGTTTGATGGAATGTTTTTCTTCCAGCTTTATTCTTTTAACATTTACACTGTTATAAAAAATCTAATAAAACGATTTTACTGACAATGAGAAACAAATTAATTTAAAAAAAAACTTTTTTCCAGCGTCTGTCACTAACGCTCGACAATCCGGCGAGCCGCAAGTTTGCCGACCAGAACCCGGCCAAGAACCGTTTCCCGGCCGCCGTGCCTTTCGACAAGAATCGCGTTATTCTGTCGCCGATCATTGGCCACGCCGACACGCAGTACATCAATGCGAGCAATGTCAAGGTACATACATTGCTCTTTATTTATTTTATTTACTTCTTTTATTTATTTATTTTTAATTTTATATTTTATTACAAAGGAGCATTGAATTTGAAAAAAGTATAGAATTTATTTTGTGGATAAATTAGTAGCAATATTAATGGATTCTTTGCTCGACAGGGCTACTTCTACCCGTACATCCTGGCGCAGGATCCGCTCGGCCCGGACACCGTCTTTGACTTTTGGCGCATGATCGCCGACCAAGCCGTCACGACGGTCGTGATGCTGACGCTCGAAGACGAATTCAAGCCGGCCGAAAAGGTTCTCTTGCCTCGACCGTTTTTGTTCCGTTTTGCCGATTCCGTTGTAAGATATAAGTTTTTCTTCTCTGCCTTTTTGACGAATCATATTTATTTTGGTTTTTTGACAACTCGTCCATTGTTCGCTGTTTTCTTTTCTCTGGAAATACCTTACAATTACGACTTGTCGACGGCATAACCGGTTAAGAAGAAGAAGAAAGATTTGCTCATCGTTGAATGCCGATTTGCAACAGTTAAAGTTAAGTGCTTTGCAGTACTGGCCATCGGGCGGCGAGAAGGCATGCGAGTTCAAGCAAGACCTCAATCTTGTCCATGTTCATCTCGTCAGCGAAGAGACGCATCCGACCTACCGACTTCGCAAGCTCACCTACACTACCAGTGTCAGAGCCATTCAAATATTCTAGTCTCTAAGATCTAATGTAATAACACTTTATTGCACAATAAATAAGACGCTCTAAACACACAGGATATCTTGAAACCTCGAAATCATGAGAAAGCCTGGAATATGGATAAAGAGAGGAGCATATTTCGGTTAGATTTAACGTAGACATTCAATTCTTCCAATCAGATGATGAATGATTTGCAATTTTGTTTAAGGCTAAATTTATTTGAATATTTAAGAAGTCGTATTCGTCTCGCTCCAAATTCTCTGTCATGCAAATGGGCGCGAATTCAAAAATATTACCTTTGTTCTCCTGATCGCCTCTAACAATTTATTTATTTATTTTATTATTTTTATTTAAAAAAATTTATCAACTCTTTGCAGTCGGACTCGACGCTCCGATCCGTTTGGCAATTCTCGCTGTTCCACTGGCCGGTCGGCGCTGCTCGCCCAGCCTCCACCGAGAGTCTTCTCCTCCTTATCGGACTCGTCCTCGAGCGGCAATCCAGCAATCCGGACACTGGGCCAATCGTGCTGCACTCTAGGTGTTTATTTATTTGTTCTCTATTTATTATTTACCTGTTTATTTCTTCAATATACCATTAAAGGAAGTATCCGACGAATAATTCTACAGTAACGCTAGAGAACCAGTTTGAATGCGCGCAAAAAGTTGCCTGTCGCTCGGTAGAGAGAGCATGTGAAAAAGGAGGGCGGCTCTGACCTACCGTAACCTATTCTCTACCCGCCAGTTTTCACGTTACTATTGCTCAGAGTTTAATGAAAGAAAATCGCTCAAACTTTCATGTATGTTTTACGCCAAGATGAACTTATCCATATAGAACAAAACATAGGTTAATTATTCCCCGGATACCTCCTTTAAGATGTGACAACATTAAGAAATTAACATTGAGAAGATTGCGAGATATGATTTTTTTTCAAAATGTGCTTTAGATTCCGTTTTTTGTAGCTTTATATTTCAATAAGAAGGCTTATGCTTTGTCAAGAGTTTTAACCGAGACCCAATTTGGCCATAGCTGACCGCGCTGGGACTCGAACCCGCCCTCTGGGCTTATATGCCTAAGCGCTTAACGACTTCACCTCTATATCAACCATAGGAACGGCTCGTCGGAAGCGGGCGTCTTCTGCGCCGTGTCGCTGCTGGTTGAACGTCTGAAAGCGGAGGAGAGAGTAGACGTCTTCCAGACGGTCCACGGCATCCAGGCACAGCGGCCGCTTACTTTCACCAAGATTGTTAGTATTCTTGAATATTTTTTTTTCTTATAGGAACCAAGAACTTACAAAGAGGACAACCTGCCAAATTGACAGTTTTTAATTTGCTTGTATTCGCGCCTTTTTTGCCTTACACAAGTGCGAGATGGTATGTGATATAGAGAGACGCGACAACAATTATTAATGAATTTCAAATATAATATAGTTGAATTTCACGCTTGTTTAAATTTCCAAACGTTCATCATTTTTAGTCTTTTTTGCTTTTTTTATTGGCAAATTATGCAAACTCGACGAGCTTAAAATGATATTTTTCCTATCATATGAACCGCTGATTTTAAAGGCACTATTGGTTAAAAAAAAACTAACTTCCTGCATTCGTCACAGCTGTTTTGATCGACTTGACGTTTCTTTTTTATTTGTTTATCGTACATGAAATTAAAATTACCGTATTTTCTCTATTAGTGCCCCTCCCTCTATTAGAACCCCCCCCCTCTAATAGTCCCCACCTCTCGCGAGGGTATTGAAAAATTGTACCCCTCCCTCTAATAGAACCCCCCACCCCCCTTCAATAGTGCCCCCCCCCCTATTAGTCTAATACCTCGGCTCGATATGTACCTCGAATGGATTCTGGAGGCTCTTCCCAATGAATTAATTACAAATTCATTCAAAATTTACAGTAAAATGAATATTCCGGTGATGATTCAATTGAAGAAGAGCTACAAATCTCTTGTGTTACTAATAAATTGTTGTTTACAAACTTTTAGCCAATCACATTGAAAAATAGTACCCCTCTCTCTAATAGAATCCCCCTTCTAATAGTGCCCTCCTCTCGCAAGGGGATTGAAAAATAGTGCCCACGGGGGCACTAATAGAGAAAATACGGTAAGCCAAATTCGACAAAAACGAAAAGCACATGATTCCAGGAGGAATACGAGTTCTGCTATGACGCGGTTGCCGAGAGTCTCCGGCCGCATCGGTGATGATCTTCTAGCTTTCTTTTGTGTCTCTTAAAGGACACAAAAAAAACTCAAGCTCGGCGACCTTTTTGACAGACACAAAGGTGAGTGCGATTTAGAGTAGTCAGGACAATTCAGATAGACTACGGTTGAATTTCATGCTCCTTTAAACGCTCGTTATGTTTCCTCTGTCGCTCTCTCATTATTTAAATCCTCTCTGGATGCCAGTCTCCCTTGTGCACCTTCTCGCCATGCTCACCCGCGCCATGATAGAGTCTCTGACCTCCCAGATGCCTTCGATCATATTACGAGACTTTTTTTCATGATTTGAAGTTGTTTACTTGCACTTTTTTTTTTAGAAATGTTGACAAAGCTTAGACTAGTCTTAAAAACAATCAATGTATGAAGAAAGTTATCCAGCCGCGCGATTAATCTCCCTCGAGGACACAGACAAGCGTTTCTGACATGTCCAGGACATTTTATTGTCCAAGACATTTCAGAGACAATTGGGAGACATGTCAGGGACAAATTTTCCAAAGGGAGGCGGCCAAATTAATGCTTTTTATATATTTTCCCGTTGCTTTCTTTATATGACATGCACCCCTTGCATGTTTTTTTCTCCAGACTATGAACACTCATCTTTAACAATCGAGACGAAAGAATAGTGCAGAAAGCAGCATCAAACATTAAGCATTTTGGAATTACTTCCCATTTTTGAATTTTCAATTCTTCTAATCGGTACTCCGAATATTTTCGAGACGAAAATATGCTTGTAGATACTTTCAATTCTTTTTCAGCAGTAAATCCCATAGATATCTCCTTCCATTACTTCAATATGTCAATGTAGAATAAAAAAAATCAAGTTTATCAAACAAAACAAGATTCTGAGAGTGAGAGATTTAGTCGAGGCGGCCGAATCTCATATCGCCGTCTTACTCCTCCTTCTCTTCCTTCTTCACCGTCTTCTCCTATTTGGGAGCGGTGGCTGGCGCGGCGGCTGCAGAAGCAAGCAGCCGCGGCTCCGCCTCCCTTCGAGCCCCCGGCAATCAGTTCGGACGAGTCACCACCCAGCTGCAATCGCAACAACCTGATTACTATAAGCATCAATAACATATTGAGATATTGTTGAAGAGGGATCAATTATGTAAATAAATAAAATGAGAAAAAAAGAGTGTTTTGCGAGCCAAATTAGTAAGCGAATTATGGCAAGGAGAACCCGAAAGAGCAACAATAATGGAAAAAAAAGATTTAGCAAACATTTCCTTGCTTTACTATAACTTAGGGTAACAGAAATATCTTGCAAGCATATTTTGTCGCCCAGTTCAACAAACTTACATGATGAAAAATGGGATGAAAAAGAAAAAAAGAGAAAAGAAAGAAGACCGCACCTTCTCAGCGTCTCCTTCGACACCAACGGAGCTGTTATGAAGTCGGAAGTGGATGGAGCTGCTTTGCCAACAAGAACGCCTAGACGAAACGCGCATCTTCTGTAAGCGGAAAGAATTCTTCTATTCGCTGGTCAAGTGAGCGGAGCTCATCTATTTAATCATCAAAACGTATTTGAGAACTAATCACAGAATTAAATAAGCAAAACGACGATGAATGCGAAGTAAAAAAAATAGTTTGAAAACTGCTTCTCCTGCAAAAATTAGCACCTACAGTACGTATAAACAGTAAGATTGCGCGTTCAATAAGACGAAGTCATAACTTTTGTCTCGGAGACAAGAAATGACATTTGGCGTGTTTGTTTCGCATCTCTTCAAATTGCATGCTCTCTCACCTTCCCAGGATGTCATGGACATTGTCCCAGACATTCTCAATGTCATGGACATAATATTTTTCCAAAAGTGCCTGCGACATTTCAAAGACACCTGAGAGACAGATGTGAGACACGTGTATTAACATAGGCATTTTTCTTAGTGTCTGGGACATTTGTCTGCCACCCCAGAAAATGTCCTGGACATATCCGAGACGCTTGTCCGTGTCCTCGAGGGAGATTAATCGTGCGGCAGAAAATTAGCCCGTATATTGTCCTTTTCACGATCGCAAAGAAATAGGGTCACGGCGTAAAGTAGCCGAGAGCTAATGCAGTTGAAATATTTTTATACATATTTTCTTTTTCCACTCCAAAACGAAAGCGAAAATTAAAATATCTTTTGCTTTTGCTCTCGGGTCCTTCCCGCGCGCGCTCATGTTCTAATTATTATAAATTCGAAAGATTGCTCCCAAACGTCTTGCTATTCTATGTCATATCTATGCAGAAGAAGTCATTGCCTCAGTCATTTTTCATGTCCTTTTTTCTCTCTTATTGATAATATATCTATTTGTACATTTTGCGCGTAGCCTTTCTTTTTTGTTGCTGTTGTTGATATATGTATCTTGCTTCACTTGCCATGCATTTTTTTCTTCTTCTTCTTCATATATTTTATATTTTATGTATATCTTCTAGAGAAAAAGTTGGCATTGTTCCAAAAAAAAATGTTTTTCTTCGAAAACTGTCCTCTTTGCTTGATCGATCGCTCCTGCTTCGCATCTGCTCATCCACTAGTCAATATGCAATACTGGGTACAACTCGTGATCTCCAATTTCATTTTCGTTCTTTTTTTTATTTTCTTTTGTGTTTTTTAAACCGTCAAATGCATAAAACAGTTTGAATGAATAATTCCATGTTTTTTTTGGCAAACCGGATTTCTTAGACGTGCGAAATAGAACGAGGAAACGAAAGTGCGTACTTACAGGCTGAAAATATCAAGACCAACGCAAGCATGTTGTGGGAAAGAGGGAGTTCGAGGGTGTGTTTTTGGCACTTTTTGGCTGACACAAGGGCGACAGAATATTTGCTTTAGAGATGCAACTCAACAATGCTCAGTAAAATCCAATAAATGTGGGCAGCAATCTCAATGATAGAAAAGAAAAAAAACAAGCAGCAGAAATATTGATGTTCAATGTTGTACAAAAAAATTTTTTTGTTTGTCATCATTTCTCATTCTTTTCATTTTCATCGTATTATTATTTATATCTCTTTCTTTCTCTCATTCTCAGTCACTTCCTCTCTTCTTTTCTCGAAAGAGCGAGCGCTCACGTAAAAGTTATTGCCTCATACGAAACGGTCGAAATTGCCTCTTCCTTATCTATAACACATTGTGTCTTGTCCGTCTCATGCAATGGTTTTTCTTCTTCGTACTATCAACATGCTGCTGCATGTGGGAATTCCTTGAGTGTCTTCCTTGCGAGGAACGCTGACATTCGTGAGCTCCCTTTCAATTATTTTATCAGGACAAGGATGTAACTTTCCTGTATGCTGATCGTTATATTCTTGAGCTAGTATCGATTTAAAACTTAATGATCACTTATCGCAGTGAGTCACTGATAAGGCCGCCGTCTGCACCTGCTGATAGGTCTGATTGGAAGGGGCTCGCTTCTGCAGAATGATTCGGTATGTTTTATGAAACTTCTCGATTTTCCCCCAAATTTATCAGGCAGTACTTCGAATAATAATATTTTTTAACTATTCGAGCTATTATTGAGAAAGGACGAATCATTAAATAGTCATTAACATTTTTACTTCATGAATATATGACGGTGTAAACTTAAAAAAACTGCATTTTTCGCGTTTTCAAATGATAGCATATCTGTGAAAAAATGTGCATGAACTTTTTTGCATATGCTGTGCGAATCACTAATTGGTCAAAAAGTTCGTGTATCAATATTTTTGCAATAAAAAAAAGAAGAAAACTTGATGAAAACGCGAAAACGTGTTTTTTTTTATTTATATTCTGCACCGTCATATATGTACATATGTAAATCGAAGGGGCCGCGCGATCTTGCCATCGTTGCTGGCGGCAGGGATCATCGGTTATGCGTATGTCTTCTTATTCTGGAGCTTCGACCTCTCGAGTCTCACTCACCGGAGAATCTCGGATGCTCTCCAAGGCGCCGAGACTGTCGATTTCTATTGTTAGATCTTCTTATGACTGTTGACTACATGCCAATTCGTATTTTTTGTTTCCTCACATTCCTTATCACTGGAGGCAGTTGCTCTCTTCATCTCTATTCATCTCCACTAACTCTCTTTTTCGCTCTTTATTTCTCTCGATCACTCTCTCTCTCTCTCTCTGTCTTTGCGATCCTTGCTCTCTCCAACCCGTTCATGTTTTGTCAACTTTCTCAACGGTTCGAAAACTCTCTGAATGTTCAGCCATTCGTTCTCCGAATGACATTGCTCTACAAGAATGCCATCTGAAAGACTACGCCGATGGCTGGACAAAGGACGCAATCAACATCGTTGATCAGGACAGAGATGTGCTCGAGTTAGTTTTGCGAATTTTTATTTTTAAGGGCTTAGGCTTACAGACGGAGAGAAGCCTGCCATTGTCATGGTTAAGACGCAAAATTTTATTGCAAATGTATATATTAGTTATAAATGACTAACACCGGCATGCTATTTAAAATATATTTCAAGATGGCCGCGAATAAAATATGTATGTATGTAGTATACGAAAAATAGACAAGCTCTGTTTTGAGAATTTTTCTTCTTCTTCTTCTTTAATTTAACGCGCAAAATGTTGAGTTTATTTTATTTTTTTTAATTAAAAAACACTCTTTAACGGATGTGCTAAACTGCAGAAATTGTGACCGGACTTTCAAGCCACTGACGAAGCTGTTGGATGGCCGAGTTCGCGTCGTAGAAGACCATCCGGCTGCGAAGGAGGATGTTGCTTGCCGTGCTAGGTTGACCAATCAATCACTCCTTATGAAAGTTAAATGAGGGCGGTAACCAAAAAAAACATTATGTGAGATTTCAAAATTGCCGCCGCCCTTGGCTCATTCGCGCGCGCTATTTATACACAGCGATTTTCGGCAAATACAGTAACGTTCGCCCGATCACCCATTCACCCACATTCACCCAAATGGCAAAATTCGTATGGATTTTAATAATTGGGAGAATGTAGAGTGAATGGTGGGTGAATGGTGGTTAAATGGGTGAATATTGCTGTTTGCCTCGGTTTTGTGCTACCTGCGAAAGCGTACTCACAGAGCGGAATAAAATGCTGCTTTAAAAATTTTTATCGGTGGTCACCCTTCTTTAAAGACTCACTTCTACATGCATACACGAAAAGTTGATTGAATTTCTGTGGTTATTTCTATTGTGTACAGAGCCGTCCTATGGAAGCACGACCGCGATTACAACACTGACAAGTGGAAAGACATTGAGACGGCGCGCTTCACAAGTGACGGCGTTCACGTTCAGTGTGCAAAGAAGCCAACCACCTTCGAGGAGAAGGACATCTTTTATAGCTTTGTTCATCAGCAAGTTTACAGGTCAGAATCAACTGTGCAGTCTAATTAGCATTCTTTTCAATCTCTTCTTCATATTTGCTTTATTTGCAGAGATCCGAAGGCCAAGGCAGATGCCAAGATCGAGGAGCGTGAGAAGAGCCGACCGAGGCCCAACGTTCACATCATTCTTCTGGATTCCATCGGCAATTCTGCCATGAGAAGGTGGGTTTCTCCTTCAAAAACACATTAAATTATTTAATACAAAATAGAGCAATTTTAGACTACTAAGTAAGAAGTTGTTGCTTTTCATAGTGTCATGTATGAGATCTTTCATGAAGATTTTTATTTAGGCTCATGCCTCGCACGGTTGCCTTATTCAAGGGCGAATTTGGCGCTGTAGAATTTCGGCACCTCAATAAGGTCGGCGAGAATTCGCGACCAAATGGAGTCGCCTTTCTACTCGGTGAGAGAATTAGACATCTTCTATTTCTGCCTTGAGCTTCTTTTAAAAGAAAACAAATTTGCCTAGTAATTATTAGAAAGCAATATAAATTTAATTCAAATAACAATATAATTACAATACAATTAATTTTCAAGAAAGATGGTATTAAAAGAGCAGCGTTTTATTTTAAAAGTCGAGTATGTATTTACTAGGAAAGCAGCTCGTCGGATTTGACCGCTCGCTTCTTGGAAAGCCCTCAGTGCCGCCGGACTACAACAGCACTTTCTTCTGTCATTCACTTGATCTTGATCAACAAAAGATGGTCATTCGAGAATTTCAAAAGGCTCGTTTATTTTATTCGATAAACCATAGTTGACTTGTTCCGAATTCGTAGATGAACAAGTGCACAAGCTTTTTATGCTTTTCTTCCTTTACAGCAGCGTGGCTATGTGACATTGCTCTCGGATGACTGGTCTCAGGGCGTCTTCAACTACCCGAACTGCAAGGGATACCAGAAGATGCCGGCCACTCATTATAATCGGTTCGTAGACGGTATCCAAACATGATCAATCCCAATTAATAGCAATAATGATTTGTATATTAATGCAGTTTCTAGGATCTCTGCAGTTACATACATATATACCAAGACCGGATGGGATGATTTGGACAGTTCCAAATGCATCCTTGCAAATAATTGGTAATAATTCTTTCACTTCCAGACCGTTTCTGATGCTCCGTGAAGATGACGAGCTGGTGAAGAGATTAATGAGTGAAGAGAACTGCATGCCCATTTGGCATTCCCAACTGGACTATCTGCAGCAATTTTTCAACACCTATCCTGGTACTGTTTTGTTTTTAATCCATATTCTCTTTTCTTCTATGCCTCTCTTTCTCACTCTCTTTCCCTCTCATATCATCTCTCTCACACCGCTGTCTCTCGCGCATTCTCTCTACCCACTCATATCTTCCCCGTTGAGACCGTCCCAAGGCTTCCATAACATGGATAACGTGGCTGGCCCACCAGGACAACGACGACGCAATTGGTGCCGATGGCACGTTCTTCGACTTTTTGAGCAATAACCGGGCCGAATTCGACAAGTCCTTCGTATTTCTTATGAGCGACCACGGTATTCGATGGGGCCGAGTACGATTTACTTCCCATAGGCCACTAGCCACTTTTTAGTCATTCTAGATTTCTAGTCATCTGTCTAATTCGCTTTGTTAAGGTTGAGCATAAGCAACCGTGAAAGAAAGAAAAATTAAATTATTAATGTAAGCAATTTGAATTGTCCAGATTGCGAACACGCCAATCGGCGAAGCTGAACGAAACAGCGCAATGCTCATGCTGTCAGTGCCGAGTTGGCTACGCAAGGAAAAAGTTGGTTTCTTTTTTTTTAACTATCCAAAGGCGAACGTTTGCATGTACCTATGTCGTCGATGTTTAACCCACGAATGAAAACGTAAAATAATTATTGGGCACATCTTTTGTTGTCTATGACAATGTTCATATCCTTCCCATCAGTCTCTGATGAACAACATGCGTCTGAATGGCGACAAGCTTATCACGCAGTTCGATGTCCACGCCACTCTGCTTGACCTCGTCGAGGTTAGCTATCTGTATTTTTCTACTTACATTCGCAGAATTCTTCTTTGGGCTTCTTATTATAATGATATTGACTCTTGGAGACCCTGCCCGAGTCAAACTTCGCTTCCTTCTCTGCTCTGCCACCAAATCCAGAGCTTCGCGGCTCTTCCCTTTTCCGTCCGCTGCCAGAGGGACCAAGGAACTGCTTCACTCTTCCCATTCCATTCGAGTACTGCATGTGCACCATGGAGTATCTCGTTGTCAGGTTTTGACATTTGGCTGACTTCTCCGATCTCTGCTCATATGACTCTCCTTTCCACACTCTTTCTCAAAAGAGAAAGAGTTAGTTCTAACTTTGAGAGATGATCTACTTTTTTAAGAAACAACTTTTTGAGTACTGTTTAAGTATAACTTTGAGAGATAAACTTATGAACTTTGAGAGATAAACAAGTAGAAGCAGCCGCTGCTCAAGAGACCGTGACACGGATTAACGAGATTCTTCAATCAAGCAAGTTGGAGACTCTCTGTCACGAGATCAAAAGCGCGACGGTGAGCCATTTTTTGACGATTTTCTGAGTATCCCTCAATGTATGCATAATCCGCCTCCTGCTTCCGTTGACTCTTCTTCTATTTTGAAGCTTCTTTATTTTGGCAGGTCAACACAGTGAAAGCTGTAAAAGGCACAGATGGCCTCTTTTGGGCACGAGTGGTAACCGAGCCTGGCAACGGCGAGTTCGAGGTTCTTTTGAGAAGATTATCAAACTCACGGAACACATCCTCCGATTATAAGTATAATTATGCCGTGAGAATAACTTGAAAAGGAAATTCTATTGTGAGGTGTGGCTGCGTGACATCGGGCCCCGTGGCAGTCCCTTCTTTGTGCCTGGCTCCGCTTCATTCGCCAGAGTCAACGAATACGGACATGATGCGGACTGCCTGATGAGCACCGGATTCGAAGACATGAGACCCTATTGTTACTGCAAAGTGGGGTTGTTATGGTAGGCAGGACTTGTGTAAGATGTACTCCAAGATTCCGTGAAATATGTTTATTGATCTCATTTAATTTACAGGTCTATTCCTAGAACATATCTACTTCGTAAGCTCTTGCCTTTTTTATCCAATTCCTCTTACGAAGTTTTTGCCACGAAACATGAATGTTTTTTTTGCAAAGTGTTGATTACTTCTCTATAGAAACATTATTGTCTGATTATAAATTATGGAGGCAACGATACGTCTTCTAAAGGCGACTACAAGCAGCATGGCGCAGACAAAGCGTGCTGGGCCGATATCCCACACTCCTGTGGAGGACCGTTTCATCGATTACAGAGGAGCAAATATCCAAGTGAAATATGACAGACAGTGAGATCAGACAGAAACTAAAAAAAAAGGCGGCACCATTGAGCAGTGTGCCAGGTGATTAGTTGAATTAAACACAGGCATAGACAATACTATCAGAAAGGGAAAATAAATATGAAATTTTCCAGACCCACGTAATTCTAAGATTTAAAATAAAACAACTTCTTTGGAGTCATGCTAGAGAAGCCGCCTCGGTTTAGACTTGTGGATAATCTCGCACCGCTTCCTTAGCCACCGCTCAAATTCCTCTAATTTCTTGACCAGTTTGCTTCTTAAAGCTGAGAAGAGAGACACCCCATTTTATGAGAAATGTATATGCAAATCTAGTGGACGGTGATGTTACACTGTATTTTCAGGTTATTTCGTTGAAAAAGGTGATTAAATAGTTCGAACAATGCACGCTTTATGACTCTGAATGTGAGAAGTGTCTCCGAGCGATACAGCTCCTATATTCAGGTTCCATCTCTATCCCATCTTTTGGTGCTAGAACTTGCACCTACATTTGATTTCAATGTTCATTGTGTCGTCAGATCCTTTTCATTAAGCAACAATTAGGCGCTCTACTCGATTTGTTAATTTTGGCATTCACTGCGCAGAATTATGCAATTTTCTGAATTAGGGAAGCAATTTTTAAAATTAATCCTCTAACAATAACAATAGGAATGAATGTTGTAAACGCTGTAAATAATATGTCCAATCAAGAAAATAAGGACTTTAGGACTTTATCCGGTTAGTAAAGGCATTATTGAATAGGCGAGTGTGCAAAGATGCTAGGAATTCCGGCAAGCGGCGAATCTTCGAAATCTTCGAAAATACAAGCGCCCTCTCTAATATCATCGCCGCTTTTTTTCTATTATCATTTTTGTAATTGGAATCAATTTTGCAAATTAATTAACAACGAAGATGTATGCCATTGTGAAGAATAGGCTCAGCGAAAATACAAGCGCCTCTCTAAAATCAAACTAGACTCATCGGATCATCGAATTGCGAGAATTCAGTACTTGCACGTTGACCTCGAACAAACTCATTTATTCATAAATGTCTTAGAACGGAGCGGTGGCCACAAGAGAGAAGAGAATGACGGAGAAATCGAAGACGAAAACGGCGGAATTCGGGGTCGTTGACTGAATATTATAATGAGTTAAAAAAATATATGTACATATATAATCTCAGACTAAAGAGGAGGATGAGCTAGATTTTTGTCAAGGGTCTGCCTATATTTTCAATTTGTGATAAAGTTCGCTATAAAAAACCTAGCTATCGAGAAGAAGAAAAATTAGTTTGGAGCATAAACCTTATAAGTAGTGGTATCTGCCTCATTTGTAGTCGTTACTGTCACTGCCTCAATAGCAGTAGTAGTGGGCTCTGCCTCATTAGTAGTCGTAGTAGGCTCTGCCACATTAGTAGTCGTAGTGGTCTCTGCCTCATTAATTGTCGTTGTGGGCTCTGCCTCATTAGTAGTCGTGGTGATTTGTGATTCATTAGTAGTCGTGGTGGTTTCTGACTCAGTAGTAGTCGTGGTGGTATCTGCTTGCTTCAGATCCATGCAGCAAGCATAATTATTGTATTCGGATGCAGCAATAATTCCCGACTTGAGGTTTATCCACACCGACATATTCTGGAGGTTCTCAAGGCTCTCTTCCGGTTCTCCCTCATCCCAAAGCTCGTCAGGAATGACCCCAGCGTGCTTTCCATCGAAGATCCACAGGAAGCGACTTCGCTTCACTTTGAGGTCGTTCGGATCCTCGCCAAACAATGGAGTCGGACTGCCAACGAAGTCGGCAGACAATGAACACCAGAACCCCAAGAACATCATCGGGAAGATGAAAGACTCCTAAACTGTCATTATCATGTTGGAGTAAGTGGAACACTATTGTGTATGTACCTTATCTGTGACAATGGCTTTCTTCATCCCGTCCGGGCAAAACTCTTTTGCGGCGTATACGTACGGAACATTCTTGTACTCATGTCCATTGATTGTGACGTCGTGACGACCCATACCGAATTCCGGCCATTTCGGATAAGAGGGAGTACGAGGGGCGGGGAGGTAGGGATGGCGCATGCAGCAGACTGAATATATTGAGTAGTCGTCTTCGACAGCTCTGAGATGATCGTGAAACAAGACGAAGTAGTAGGCCAGTTTGAGAGCCTGAATATTCCCAAGACCCACGCTAAAGGGGTCAGCATGAAACGTCTCGAGGCGCTTGCCATCTAGGTTCCTAGAATAAAAACTTTTTCAAAACAAACAAAAATAGTGCAATTCATATATTCGATTTATTCAAACTTTGATGAATGCTACATTTTATTATTCTTAAAGTGATGTAAACATCTTTCACCTTAAGCCTGAATATTAAGCGACCGACCAGTGAAAGTCGAGCTCCTTGATCTTCTCTTTGACGAATGTCTCATTGTTCGCCTGCTCCTGAGTCAACTCCGGTTCATTCTCATTCGCTTCGTGATCTACTCCAATGCGACATTTCACTGTAACATCCTCTTTAAAACGTTTTTTTTCTATTATGATTGCGCACTTGCTAGATAATTGAATATCTTTTGTTCGAAGAGTGCAGTTGACTTACGATCTTGAAAGATATCTGGGAACGCATTCATTATGCTTGGATGGGCGGGTACAAACCCATCCCGGCAGCTTTCAGAGCTCTTTCCACCGGTATGATTCACAACGACTTCCAAATTCTGAATTCACATCTACATAAGAAGCATTGTTGCACTCATTAGAACGTCAATAGTTTTTTGTGCCGCACACGCTAGATATCTGAAACAGATAATAAAACCGAAAGTAGGCGTTTTAATGAATGCCACTGTATGTATGCCCATAAATTGAGCATACTGTTCACATGATCGCAAGTTTTAATTATTATCGAAGAAAGTCCTTATTTACCATCGGGTTTCTAATCGAGAATTGTTAGTACTACTGGTAATTTCGCTTCTTTTATTTAATGTTCATCTTAATTTGATTCGGCTTGGATTTAGAACTTGCTAGAACAACAGTGCGTTAGGACACCCAAGTGGAAGACTATATATTACAACAGAAAAATTAAGTACAAAGTTCCCAGGCTGGAACCCAAATAGCAGCAGTTGCTCGCTGCTCTAGCACTGATGACAATGACAAAAATTATGAGAGAATTTGAACTTATCAGAGAGTACAATCTCTCTCATAATGTGTAGGAAAGAGACGGCTCTATTACTTTGTAAATACGACAGAAAAAAACAATTAGTAACTGATTTTTTTTACATTAGGGCGCTTTGTTAGTTCAAATATCTTACTTTATATATCGTTCTGTTGATCGTCACATCTGCAAATCCTAAGCTGGTCATCTCCACATCATATTGCATCGACAGCGATCCGCCAATTTGCGTTGCTGAAACATTAATTTTAAATAATAATTGAAGATTAAGAAAATATATCTCTTCTTGCTTTCTAACCCATGAAGACTACGGCGAGTGAGAAAAAGGCGACAAATGGGTTCGAGGACTTCATTTTGCGTCAATCCACTCTGAAAGAAGACGGACTAAAAAAAAATCATCTAAAATTAATCAGTACAAAAAGTGGGAATTTATTGTGGCCGGTGTATCGCCAAGAAGAAGAAAAGAGAGTGGGATGACAAGCGGCTATTCCTTTCCGCCTATAAATGCTCCTCATAATCAGGCAAATGATTCACCGCCTCTTCCTGCTTTGCTTTCCTTCCATCTGATTCACCTTCAAATCTTGTAGAGAATAGAATGCGCCTTTAAACTTCTTCCATGCTTAGTAATATGTAGATGAGGAATGCTCATTGGCAAATTTTCCCCAACTAGAATAAAGATTTCCTCTCCTTCTCTCGTTCTTCTATTCCTAAAAGATGGAAGTTATTAAACAAGAACTGGAATAAAAACCTGAAGAATAACGCAGGAGAATAAGGGAAATATATTATTACCTTCGTATATTATATGAAATATATTATTAAAAACTATCTTCGCGCTCTCCGCGCAGAATAAAATGCCCTCGAGAATAAAATGCCCCCGAGACTACCGTCTTCTTGTTTATAAGTGCTATTTGTGACTTCTCTGCTTATATTCGAGTTCCTCTGCTGTCGGACCGTAGTGTGTCTCGCCTTATACTGTTGCCCTGGCCGGAAGCCACATTGCTTGATATCGTTGAAGTTTCGGAAAAAAAACATACAAGAAAAACGTTGAGTCACCACCTTTTCCTGTTTTGCCTTCCTTCCATCTGATTCACCTGCCCATCTCCAGCTTCGCATTTACTCATCCACTTGTCACTTAATTTTCGTTTTTTTCTTCTTTTCTTTCCTTTGTCTTTTTCGGCATAAAACAGTCTTGCATGAGTAATTCCATATAATGTTCTAAGCAAACATTGAGACGGCAATCGATGAAGACGCGACAGAGTAGAATGGTTTTATGCCATAACATTTTGAAAAGTTGCAAAGATTTTAAAGAGGTACTTGATAAAAGACGATTGTACGAGGTGGAAAGGGGGAAAAGTGATATATTCGTTGTACGTGTGTATAGATCTTTTAAGAATTTCACGAGAATGTTTTTTAACGTCTTAGAAGGAAATGAGTGCTCTTGGTCTCCATTATAGCAGAGATGGATCTCGCACGTTTTTGATGGTCAGCTGCAGCGATGATGGAATTGTAGTGATTCCACAGCCTAAGTTTAAAACCATTAACCACATTTCAATACTGCTGAAATCGTGATAATTGGTAGATTAATATGCCCGAAAAAAATTAAATTTCCATGATTATTTTAATTTTTTAAAAATTATGCAGGAAAAAAACAATAAAATTATCCAACCGGCTCATTGCGATTTCAGCAATGAGAATGCCAAACGCGAAGGCGCAAAGTGCACCACAGATTAAGAATAGAAACTGTAAACAGTCAAACAGTAAATATATTTGGTTTTTTTAGCTCAATTAATGCAACTTAGTTTGAAGTGGAGTAAAGAAATGACAAAATGACATAAGAATGACGAAGAAGCAAAAACAAAACCTGAAAATGTGCAAGCTGAAAAATAAGCTTGATTGGCGACACGGAGCGAACGAATCTGAAGTGAGAACGATATGAATACACGGCTAAAGAACACGTTTGAGAAAGTAGCGCCAATCTACTATTTTAGTTATTCAAAAAGTTTCGATTCCCTTGGAAGCTATTGTAATTTATATGGAAAAGCAGTCTCTGTTGTGTTTTTCAATACTTAGAATAAACAAATCCACTATTTCTAATGGCTATGCAAGATATATGCATGCAAGATATATGCTCTGTTTCGAAAGAAGTTTGTGGCTATATTTTCAAAACGCGGTTTTGTGGTTCAAAAGAGGACAAGAAAAAAGACACTTGTCATAGGGTAGCTCATAGCGCCGCTTGATATGAGTGTATGACGGCTGAGTCAGTGCGACGGCACGGTTGACACGCTCGAGTATGCGTGCAGGGAGATGTCTGCAAGAAATAAAAAAGAAATATGGCCAAAAGAGATGGTGAATTAGAGACCTGAGAGAGAGAGAGAGCAATGAGAGACGAGAGAGAAGAATAGACTTGGCAACAGAGCAACAGATTATCGATTATTAGAGTATTGTACCGTAATGAACCAGATCATATTTGTCAATGATTATGATATACTCACATATTTGCCCACAAGAGATATAGAAAACGAAATTGAAATGACCAGTGGAATCCGTAAAAAAAGTGAGCGTGCTCTCCTAAGTAAGTACATGCTGACTTTGAAATGGCGATCGAGATGTACTGCTCACGCAAGATGCGATCTTTGATGAAGAGAAGACGACGGCGTCGATCGAAGACGACAGCATTAGCGCTTTAATTCATCTCGTCGTTGAACATTTGTATGCTCATATATCGCCTTTTTGGAATTCTTTTGCTGATTATTATTACAGTCTGCTTGATTAATTTTCACAATTTTCCACATTGTTATCGATTGATTGTCTCTTTTCTGCATTGATTCGATGAATACAAGGCCGAACCCATTGAGCATGTCCGCCTGGACGCCGCCGTAAGTGACTTGTCGTGGCCGCGCAACCGAATCCCTCAGAACGGCCTCGTTCGACTCAACCCAGTAGATCCTTCAACAACGTTTTCATAGACGAATACATACAGTACCGCCCAACATTTCAAGTACATAAATTAATTAGATTAATTAGATTAATTTAAATAATTTCAATTGGAATTTGACCGATACTAGGCACTTTTAAGCAGTTTCTTGTGTTTGTTAGGGTGGTTTTTGACATGCTGAATAAGTATATACAGTCAGATTTTAAAAAGAATCCGAAATGACTGCTTAAAAACGAATTCGGCCGCTTTTAAAAGGGCTCATGGCCGTGTTTTAGGTGCCTTCGATAACACAAGACGACAGCACCTAAAAGACGGTCATAACCCTCCTAAAACGGCCGAATTCGTTTTTAAACGGTCATTTGAGATTCTTTTTAAAATCTGACTGTATGTACTTGTTCAGCACGTCAAAAACCACCCTAACAAACACAAGAAACTGCGTAAAAGTGCCTAATATCGCTCAAATTTTAATTGAAATTATTTAAATTAATCTAATTAATCTAATTAATTTATGTACCTGAAATGTTGGGCGAGACTGTATTGTGGTCAAACAATAGCCAAATAACACATTTTTAATACAGTTTTTACAAAATAATAAAAAAAATTATAATAAATACAATTCCATCATTAATCTGAAAAAAAAGATTAGTAGTTTTTCAAAAACTTTGTTTGGCAAAAGAAAATTGACTAATTGATTAAAGGCTGACTGATTCTCGAGAGCCTTGAATCGCGCGCACTCCTCCGGGCGGCACATGTCTTCGGGCTTGTAGCCGACTTGCATGATTGGCGACCGCCAGCCACGCTCCATGGCGTCGGCGACCTTAGAGTAAAAGGCGATCACGGAAAAGACTTCAAATTGCCTTCACACACTCTCATTCTGGCTGGCGCTATGCGCAGACGCAGCAGATTTGTGAGACTTGCAAAAAAAAACAGCACTCGAGGATGATGAAAGTGCATAATCCCAGCAATTTGTCCCAGGGGTGTATCGGAATTCTGAATTCCGAATCCCGTTATGAAAATTTTTATTCCGATACATCCCTGATTTGTCGTCTTAGAGGACGATCACCGAAAAGTATTGATCAAGCATGCATCAATTTTTTTTTGTTCTCGATAATTGCCATCCTTTAAGACAGCAAAACACATAAACAGGTAAATATCCGAAAAATTAATTGCATAAAAAGGGAATCTATAAACGAGCAAGCATCACCCCGTTCATCGTGTCGAACTCGTAGCCCTTGTAGTGGATGACGGTGAGCATGGCGCGCATGCGGCTGTCGTAGAACATGTTGAGATGGAAGCTGCCGATGATCCAGAAGGCGAACAGCACGACGAGCGCGTACGGACCACGGTAGACTCTGACAGCATTTGTAACTCTTTTTTCATGGCTTATTATAAGCTTGAAGAAAAGCTTATGGTTAATCTTTTCTTCGTAGGGATCAAGAAAGCGCCTGAAATCGAATTAAAAATTATTCATTGTAAACAATGCGCCAATTCAAGATGAGTATCGACTGATTCTTCCAACTGACTGACGCGTGACCTGCTTGAAGAGCAGCCCGAACAGGATCCACTGCCAGTCGCGGTACTCGTGGAACACGTCTGTCAGCCAGCCCGGCTCGCCTGTACGGATTTTGGTACAGGTCAGGAGTTTGTCTAAGCGGAAAGGCTAAGGTTTAAGGTTAAGTGTTTTGTAAGATTTGCCTCGTTTAGCTGGTCGCTTCTTCTCGGCCAGTGCTCCGCCGAGCACCACGAACGACCGCAAGCTGCTACAGCGTGTGTAGAGGAAGAGAAGAAGAGCGACAATGATGATGAGGATTACAGTCATTATGTAGACTTCCGGCTTGAAGACGCTCAGAATGTAGTCCTGCAGACGGAGTAATGAAGCAATACAATGTAGAGCAAGCAAAAATACCAGTTTAGGCATAAATAAGATATATAGTAATTTTGGGTAATTGAACTAAATAAATGAACAAAAATTCTGGAAGTTCAGCTTTTCTTTTTTTTTTCTTTTTGAGCTGGCCATGGTGACCTCGCAAACAAGTGGGCCTTTCAGTATTGTTATGGTAATCGATTAATTAAAACGATGCGTGAAGAAAAGTTGGTTATCGATGGACTTGCGCGAAAGAACGCGCAAGTAAGAGAAGAAGGAGAAAAAAGTGTGCCATGTGCCTTCTGTTCCATTTCTTCGATCTCGCGAACAAAGTAGCCGTAGAAGAGGTAGTTGAATGGTGTCGTGAAGTGCGCGAAACGGCGCCTCGTCGCATCCTGGCGGATTACGTTGAGGCTCATGTCGGCGCTGCCTGAGCATATTTTTGAAAGTCAGAATCCGAATCCGGTCTACAAACGTAAATATATGTAGACTGAAATATTTCGCAATCAATTATAACGGTTTTTCGCTGCTTTGTAATTTTACGGTTTTTTCGAACTGTAATCCACAGGTTTTTTTTTTAAAGTAAATTTGAAGGTTAAAAGAGCGGGAAAATGATGCCAGCCATTGTTGAGCATTTGGAGCGCGACGAATGAGTCAGCGTTCTTCTTGAGGAGCGTTGCGCGCAAGCCGGCAATTTTGAGTGTGAGCATCAGAAACTCGACGTCGGTTCCTATCAGTTTTTGCACTGTATTTTATTCTTTTCTTTTCTCTTTTTAAGAGCGAAATAAATTTTATTTTTTATTTTTGTAACAAAAAAGCAACAATATTCGTCACAGTTCAAAGATAATTACCTATTATTATTATTATTAGTATTATTCTTGAGATTAAAATGCAAAATAATACCTGGATGCGGGCAGTCGAGCGACCAGCACCAGTCAGAGAAGGAAGAGTACGGCAAGAAGTCTTTATGGCCGACAAGTCGAATGACGGGCGGCGGAGGCGGCGGTGCCATTCCTGGTGCTAATTTATTTAAGCCAAAACTCTTGAAATCGCGCCTTTATTTAAAATGGACTACGGTTGAGCTTCATGATAATTTAATGCGCTAAATATGTTATTCTTCACCTTTTTTAATTCAAAATATTTAATTAAAGTTTGATGTTAATGTTTAGTAAACTATTCTCATTAACTGAACATGTATCATGTATAGTAAACGAAGATAATTCCGTTAAAATAAAAGGAAAACACAAGTTTGGGGATACGAAGTCTATTATTTTTCATCCTACTTCCTTGTCTCGTAATAAAAAGGCTGACAAGGACTTTATGCATGTAAACAAAGAGAAGTTCCCAACACGACGTGGGTTCAGACATCTTGAAAGTATGCAAGTATGCATATGGCTTGTATGCGTTTTTGGAAGGCGGAAGAAAGGCTGGAACAATATCCTTTACGTCATATATACGTCTTTTGAAGGCGACACACGCCAACCATCATGGCTGAGAGCTGCTGGGCTCAGTCTCATAAATTATTAGCGATTTCTTGCTTATTGTGCACACATTCACGTGAGCGGCCAAAGGCGAGGTGCGCCCCCGTGCCTCCCCGGGAATAGGTTGTGAATAATTTCTGCCAGCATAGAAAGGAGAGATATGTATATTGACGAAAAAGGTGGTGATACATAGGGTGCGGTGTAAAGAGAAAGACAAGGAAAATGTCACATAAAGAGGAAGCGAAAGCAATAGACATTGAGCGAGACTGCGAATATGTCCCGCTACATATATTTGGCCCTGGGCAACTCTCAGCATGCACTAGACAAACTTTCTGCAGCAAGGCTCTTCGAGCAAAAATTATGTCTTACTATCAAACTTCCAATCGATGCTGCACGTCAATTGTATTCACTTCTCAAAGTATGATAGTGATAATTAAGGCAATCAAAGCTGACACACAAGACAGCTGAAGAGTATGGGAACACTGATTTGAATTCTGAATACTCATCCTGAACACTATGACGCTCAGAGATTGTTTATAAATTGGACGGCCGGTTCTTTTTAGAAATTTAAGAAAAAAGAAATACGTGGCGAAAGTCTGGGAGAAGCTGATAGATTACCTTTTCGTTGTGGCCGTATTTAACAGTTGCAAAAAGTGTCTGAAAAGTTCACCCTCGCTCGCCGCTTCATACTTGGTCATAACAAATTACGAATGTGGCAAGATTTTTATCAGCAAGTTGATAAATATATAAATACTTAAAATGGCTTCTTGAATTTGTCTAATGGCATCCACATAGAATTATTACTTACCAAAGTGAAAACGGTAAAGATTGAGGTGGACACAAATGAAAGGTCATCGCAGTTATAGATAAGAATGGGTCAACAATTTTATATTCATATATGTATGGAATGAATGCAAGTCTTACTTCGTAATCTTTTCCATCCGAAGTACGGTTGAGATCGGCATGAGAATGGACTTTGGCTGGTGTTCGAATGAAATCGGTGTTCCATCCTCGAGTGGCATGATTCGGTAGTGCTGAATTGTCGCGACGAGACACAAGAAGAGTTCCATGCGCGCGAGGCCCTCGCCCGCGCACTGGCGCTTCCCGAGCGAGAACGGAATCGTGCGCTCGAGGACGGCCGGAAAATGGATAGTTTATTTCATTATCTTGAACGAGATGTTCGCTGAATAATTAACATATGGTTTTATGAACTTGTAACTATTCGCGTCTCTCTAAAACATACATCTAGAAAGTTTGAACCATTTTTGTCCACTTGCTACAAAGTTAAGAGCGCGCAAGACCAAAAGTTTTAATCTAGCTGTTAGACACTCTCCTATTTCACACGCTCTCTAACCAGCAGAAGTGCCAAATATTTGAGGGCGCGCTTTCAAAATGGTTTTAATCTACTACTGTTGAATGATTCAGTGCATGGTTACTTTAATCATTGTAAAACTAGCTGTTTCTTTCATTTGTTGTTCTATTTCTTACTTCCGTCATATGTACCTTATTCGGTGACCCGTTCTCGTTGAGATACCTCTCCGGTCTGAACTCGCTAGCATCCTTGAATACTGGATCGTGGCGGAGAACGTAGTGGAGGTCGCCGTTTATAAATGTTCCTTTGGGAATCTTCACGCCCTAAAAATGGTGAAAGATACGTTTTTACACTTTTGAACTTTGAATACCCGTATTTCAGTGTCCTCCTCTGCTCTGTGAAGAACATTGACTGCAAGGATGTTCGCCACTCTCTGCAGCTCGTTGACGACTGCGACAGTGTAAGGCATGCGCTGCTTGTCCGCCATGCAAGCTATGCGCTGCGTGCCGACGACATCGTGGATCTCCGCGCGGAGACGGTCCTGAATTTGGAGTGTTCTGGGTGGCCTAGAGGTTCGTGAGCAGAATTTCGGATCCATTCAACGCGGGTTCGATTCTTACCTGAACATCCTGGTGTTGTGCCAAGTAGAGTGTTGCCCATCTCAGCGTCGTCGCCGTGGTCTCCTGACCGGCGAGGAAGAAATCGTGCGCCGTGCTGCACAGCTGATCATATCTATAAAAAAAGTAATTTAGAGGATAAACAGCGTCGTTATGCAGAACATATAATCAATTACACGCTGCACAAGGTTGAGGTCTATCTCAGCTGTCTTGTCGTTCGTTCATTGTTAATAAACGTCTTGCCAATCTCTTTTCTTTTCAACGCTCTCCAAACCGACGTCAGCATGTCGTTAGTGATCATTCTCTGTGCGTACGCGTGCACAAAACACGTTGGCTCATCTTCCTTTGGGTCGAAGTCGGCGAGGGCGCGGTCAACGTGGCGGCGGATAAAGGCGAAGAGCTGTGCAAACATATTGGGTTAGAAAACAGCTAATAGCGCTATGCTTCAACGATTGCTTCGCTACGTTTTCTACGAGAACACCTTGTCGTTGTTATTTTTGTGAATGGTGATAGCGTAGTAGCCAATGATGGGGATATGTCGAATCCACGGAAACATGATGGCGACGAAGAGAAGAGGCGACCTGCTAACATCCTCGGCCAGCTGAAATGCAGCTGACATATAGTAAGCCCACGTTAGTTGCCATCTGTCCTAACCTTATTGACGCCTTCGACATAATCGATTAGCTCATCACAGTCGTCGTACTTGTATCGGAATCCGAAGAGTGTCTGATTGATGACATTCGAAATCATCTTCTGCAAGCACAAGAGACGAAAATGCAGGATGCCGTAATTAAATGCCACACATACAACAGCGATTTATTGAATGCTAAAGGAAATATAAATTTAATGCATGAATATAGCCGTCAGCCAACCTGTATCGGCCATCTCATGTCAACTTTTCTCTTATCGCTGATGTCCTCCAAGCATCTTAAGTACTCTTCAATCGATTCTTGCACCTGAGAAATATCGGGAAAACGTCTAATTAAAGTAGCACGAAACCCAACCGTTATTTACTTTAATTCTACTGAATATTGCAGCCATTTCTCTCTAAATCAGAAGTGCTCTCTCTCTCGATTGTGTCTGGTAAAATGAATGAGTTTTTGGCTCTTTTACGGACGCTATTTGAGCTTCGTTCTATATGGGCTACGACCTGCTGTTCCATGAGATTCTTGCCCATGCCAAAGTCTCTAAGTATCGAAATCGCCGTTCGTCGCTGCTCCCTCCACTCGGGCCCATTTGCATTGATGACACCGCCGTTCGGCGTGAACGTGAACAGGTCATGCACGGGCGAGTGTGGCCGGCCCATGAAGATGTCTCCTGAGAGAAACGAAAATTAGAAAAGTGAAAGAGAGACATGAAAGAGGCTACTGGAGTGTGAAAAAGGATTATTAAGATGTACCCTTTGTCACGAAAGCCTCCTTAATGTCTTCATATGTAGCAAGGACAACGGTCGGAAACGGGATGTAAACCGTGTACACGCTACCGTAGGTTGCACTACACTTTTCGAAAAATTTGTAAAGCCTCTTGATCGACTTCTGTAATTTTGCATTTATAATAAAGAATGGTTCTGTTCTTTAGGTGAAACCATATGGTTTAGTTAAATGGATTCAGAGCGATTCGTTAAAATAAACAGAAGTGCGTTATAAAAAAAAACTCTTGAATAAAACGTACAGCCATTTGGAACATATTGCCAATGAACGGTAGAGGAGTCGGACCCTTTGGAAAGGTAGCGACGTAGCGATAGTAGCGAATAACGGAATAAGCGAGAAAAACAGTCACAGCAGCCAGAATAAGAAGCATCGTAGATCTGAATAATATTCATATATTGACATCAAAAGTGACTAACTTGAACTTTAAAGCACTGATGAACGTGGATTTCTCTTGACTGTCGCTACGATAGCTGTATTTGGTTAAATCAATGGCGATGAATAGATATATAGGAAAAAGTGGTAGAGAGCTCTGCAAATATTTTTAAACTACGTACATATGTTTGCAATCCAGTGTAGCCAAAATCTAAAACATAAAAGTGCACTCGAAGAAAAAGAGTGTGACAGAAAGCACAGAGAACAGTTTGATACGAATAAGTGAGTGAAGAATGATTGATAACAGTAAAAGGATGCAGTTAGTTCATGCAAGACTGTGCTTGAGTGGTTGATTGTGACATGGTAGATCTAGGGCAAGAATATAACGAAGAGGTCTTTGAAGGTAGCAACCTACATCAGGGGGGGACAGGGGTTGAGAGAAAACAGCCGAGCGAATGCTGCACATTTCGCAGTCTGTTTCTGCTGTAGAGATGAGAATTGTGTTCTCGAGATCACGATCACTTGTTCGCATTTTCTGCGTTCGCTCTCCTCTCTTCTGTCCCACTCGCGCGCGCTTTACTTTATCCGCACGGTAAGCCGGTTTTGGTACTTGCAGCTTTGAATCATTCGTTCTCGCAAAAAGGTCGATCCTTTGTAATGCCTGTCGCAAACGAATTTGATGGGAGACAGCACAAAGCACAAAACACAAGCATTTATCGCAGAAGGCAAAATAGAAATTTGCACACATTTCGAGAACATATTATTCTACTTGGAGGTCATTTTATAAGGAGAGAGCATGAAAAAACGAAAATAAATCGATTATAAAATATGAATGAAAAACGATTTCGACAAGGTGATTCAAAAAAAGAGATTGAATATGGGAGTTCCCGGCATAAAAGGTATTTATGCAATATTTTTGAACTCTATTTCTGAACCTTTTCAATCCGGAGTATGTTTGAGATGGGCTGGAGAATGGTCTTTGGCTGGTGTTCAAACGAAATGGGCGTTCCATCCTCGAGTGGCAGGATACGGTAGTGCTGAATTGTCGCGACGAGACACAAGAAGAGCTCCATGCGCGCGAGGCCCTCGCCCGCGCACTGGCGCTTCCCGAGCGAGAACGGAATCGTGCGCTCGAGGACGGCCGGAAAATTATGTTAATATTTTAGATATGTACATCTTTCAATATCATTAATATGAAATCCATCAGCGTTAGTTAGAAGTCATTCTTTGCATGACAACCTTATTGAACGTTCCGTCTTCGTTGAGGTATCGATCAGGTCTGAACTCGCCGGCGTCCTTGAAGATGGGATCATATCTGTGAATGTAGTGGAGGTCCGCGTTGACGAACGCGCCCTTCGGAATCTTTATGCCCTTCAAGGAATCTTTGCTTATTGAATCAATATCAGAAATCGGATTTCGTTAAAATTCCTTTCGCATTAGACTGTTGTTTAACGAATTGCCTTCGTCTTGTTGCCTAACTCTCCAAACATTTCCCTTCCTACTCTAATATCCGTGTCCTCCTCTACTCGATGAAGAATATTGATTGCGAGAATGTTGGCGGCCCTCTGCAGCTCGTTGATGACAGCGACAGTGTATGGCATGCGCGGCTTGTCTGCCATGCAAGCGACACGATCGGAACCGACGACGTCGTGGATCTCCGCACGCACGCGGTCCTGAATCGAGGTAGTCTAGGGTGGCCTAGAGGTAAGTGAGTATAGTTTCGGATCTATAGGTGCTGGTTCAATTCCTACCTGAACATCCTGGTGTTGTGCCAAATAGAGAGTCGCCCATCTCAGTGTCGTAGTCGTTGTCTCTAGGCCAGCGAGGAAGAAGTCGTGAGCCGTGTTGCATAGCTGGTCGTATCTAAATAAATAGGGAACATTTAGCTTATAGTTAATTGCTGTTTTGAAGAAGTCTTTTGATTATTGAAAGGGTCCGAGTCTTCGATCAGTAACTATATAAACTATCCATCCCTCTCCATTCGGCCCCCACTGACGTCAGCATGTCGTTCGTGAGCATTCTCTGTGCGTATGCGTGCACAAAACATGTAGGCTCGTCCTCCTTCGGGTCGAAGTCGACGAGGGTGCGGTCAACTTGGCGGCGGATAAAGTCGAAAATCTAAGAATATTGATGAAATATTATCCTGATAGTTTTAAACTATCTAGTTGCACGGTTGTATTTTTATTTGCTTTGTATAGATCACCTTATCCTGTCGTTCCTTGTGTACTGTGAGAGCGTAGTAGTTGAGGTAAGGAATGTGCTGTATCCACGGGAATGTTACTGCGAGGAAGAAAAGCGGAGATTTAGCAACGCCTTCGAAAAGCTGAACAGAATAGTTAGAAATTTGGGGAGATCCTAATCAATTGGCGAGAGATGGGAGAATTCAAATTTTGGTTCAGATAAGACCGACCTTGTCGAGGCTGTCAATATAATTGATGAGTTCATCGCAGTCGTCGTATTTGTAGCGAAATCCGAACAGGGTATGGTTGATGATGTTCGCGATCATCTTCTGCAAGGGAGCGAGGAAATTGTTAGAGGAAATAGTTAATGAGGAGCAAATTTCATTTAATTCGAATTATGATTTTTTTTTTGTTGCTTTTTTGACTGATTAGAAACATTACATTTACGTACTTGTATCGGCCATCTCATGTCGACTCTTTGCGTGTTCTCGATGGCATTTAGAGAGCGAAGATATTCTTCAATCGATGCTTGCACCTGAGGAACAGCCAAGGGACTATGTACACATTGAAGAGAACAAGGTTATAAGCGTGTTTTTGTAAAGTATTACAAACGATATACATATGCATATCTATCGATGCTTCTGCTACTCCTTGAATTTAATGAGAAAGCAACGCAACAGCGGAGCCAAAATTGTGCTAATTGATTGTGCTAATTCTATAAGGGATGTTGGAAGGCATTGGAAATTGAAGAATAAAAACAACGCTCACTTGCTGCTCCATGAGATTCTTGCCCATGCCAAAGTCGCGCAGAATTGAAATGGCCGTTCGACGCTGTTCCCGCCATTCGGGTCCGTTTGCATTGAGGACGCCACCATTTGGTGCAATAGTGAAGAGATCGCTCAAGGACGAGTACGGCCGACCAATAAAGATGTCTCCTGATGGAGAGATTGATTGTAAATGGAATGGGAGCGAAATATGAGCAAGGAAGTGGTGATTTGGATAGCAAATAGAATACAATTAATAGAAGAATCGAGTCGTTGAAATTTTAATGCGTATGTAATCTTTGTGGGAAATATGTCTACTTATAGTAGGCTGTGTTATTTCTCGCACCTTTAGTGATGAACGCTTCCTTGACGTCCTCATAGGTGGAAAGGATTACCGTCGGAAACGGTATGAAAACGGTGTAACAGCTTCCGAATTTCGGTGTGTTCCTTTCGAACATTTCGTAGAACTTTTTGAGCGAAATCTCAAAAGCGAGTATTCTCGGTTGTTCTTTAAGATTTACGATGTTGCCATGTCAAACATGGCTGATGTTACACCGTATAAATACACTGACTGATTGATTAGGAAAGATGTGTAAAAGAAAGAATAGAAGATATTTTGTGAAACTAATTAAGGCTTCTTGTTTTTCGGGCTAAGTAAAAAAAATTTGCGATTAAGAAGAAGAAATACAAGAGTGCTCCGACCTGGTGCAGGTTGCCAATGAATGGCAACGGAGTCGGTCCTTTTGGAAAAGTTGCTACATAGCGGTAGAAGCGTATGACATAGAAGGCGAGCAGCCCGAATACTGCGAGCAGAAGAAGGAGCATCACGTGTGACTTTTAATTGTCTACAACTGAACACTCAATTTGAGTCTTGGTGATTTGATTTTCCAGCTCTTTCAACGTAATATAAGTATAAGAGAAAGAGAACTCCTTATATAAATATATATATAAATTTTTTTTCAATACATCATTAGTATATATATTTGAGTATATTAGACAACATTCGTAGATATTGATCAAAATGATTCACGAGAAGCAGACGTAAAAATAGAATAGAAAATAGTACATATCATTTGTGATTTCGCCAGACATCATGCTAACACAGTTGGGAGGGCCGTTTTACTGAGCAAACAAGTGGTTCGCTAGAGATATCTTGTTCTGTTTGGTGAAAACCACATGCAAAATGCGAACGTGATGAGTCCACTGTGTATAGGGTGCTGCCAAAGTGCAAACCCCTGATATCACCTTCATTCCTAATCCTCTGCCAAGCGAAATGGTCGCCTAATCTGTTTGCAAAACAGCAACTAACAGTGAACCAGGCATTTAATGAAAACGAGAGAGACAAGGAGATCTTGAAGTGTAGGAAAAGTTAAGCGATCAACTTAAAGCAAGGATTTGGTTTGAATCATGGGAATTTATTCCAGATAATAGCAAGAAAAGATTGAACAGCTCGAGAGAACACATTTTCCATCAGATGCACGTGAGATCAAACTTGCCAGAAGAACACAATTGAGTTGGTCATGGCCACGTTGGCAGGCGAGCAAATAAGAGAGAGGCTGACGAAATGACTGAGAGCGACAGGCGCAGAGAGAAAGAGAGAGAGAGAGAGAGAAAGAAAGAGAGGGAAAGAACAAACAGCTTATCTCGAGGTTCGACTGCACTCCAGTCTTGTTGTGATGTGCACCTGCCGCTTGATTTCTTGGCCTTTCTCTACCATGTTTTCTCCTTTCTCTTCATCTCTAATCCTGTCGCTCTTCCACGTCTCTCAATATATTACAATATCTACTTGTCCAATTATTTCTCATTTATGGATAGAGGAGGGAAGAAGAGACACAATGCGAACCAAAACACACAGCTGCTTGTTAGGTTTTCGTTTTGCATGCATACAACGGAAATTAAGAATGTATCATGAGTTCCGGATATAGTCACTATGATCAAAAACTGCCTATTTATTCTCTCCCCCACTACTTCAGTGCAAAATTCAAATTTCATTTCAGATCAAAGGTAAACAGATCAAAACATAATGAAAAGTGCACATCAACACTTCAAGCATGCAAATGCATGCATTGAGAAGTTAATAATTGATAAAAACGAATAAATATTTTCCACGATCGGCAGATGTCTTACATTGCACTTTATTTGTTTCATACATATCTTTACTAATGAATAAGTACATATGTACACACTGATTGTTATAAACAACCATAATAAAAATACATATGAAAAGTAACGCAAGTTCTACATCGTAATCTTCTCAATACGCAGTACAGTTGAGACGGGCATGAGAATGGTCTTTGGCTGGTGTTAAACGAAATGGGTGTTCCGTCCTCGAGTGGCAGGATACGGTAGTGCTGAATAGTCGCGACGAGACACAAGAAGAGCTCCATGCGCGCGAGGCCCTCGCCCGCGCACTGGCGCTTCCCGAGCGAGAATGGAATCGTGCGCTCGAGGACGGCCGGAAAAGTACAAAACTATTTATTTAAAAAATCATATTACATAAGCCTAAAAGATTTCAATGCAGTATAACAATAAACAAGAATGGATAATGAACTACCTTATTGAGCGTTCCGTCGTCGTTGAGGTACCGCTCTGGTCGGAACTCGCTGGCATCCTTGAAGATGGGGTCGTGGCTGTGGATGTAGTGGAGGTCTCCATTGACGAAAGTACCCTTTGGGATCGCTATGCCCTGTTAAAGATCTAAATTGTTTTGGAACGCCCGGAATTAGAATTTGAACTTTGTAAGTTCAAAATGGGCTTTATGTTTTACTGAAATTTAGATTTATATGTTTGCAACTTACCCTAATTTCCGTGTCTTCCTCTGCCCGATGGAGCACATTGACAGCGAGAATATTGGCTGCTCTCTGTAGCTCATTGACGACTGCTACAGCGTACGGCATGTGCGGCTTGTCCGCCATGCAAGCGAGACGTTCCGTGCCCACGATGCTATGGATCTCGGCGCGGAGACGGTCCTGAATGGAATGTTCTAGATGGCCTAGAGGTAAATGCGCAGCACTTCAGTTCCAAACATCCCGGGTTCGATTCTTACCTGAACATCCTGGTGTTTTGCTAGGTAAAGCGTCGCCCACCGAAGGGTAGTTGTCGTGGTTTCCTGGCCTGCCAGGAAGAAGTCATGGGCCGTGTTGCACAACTGGTCGTACCTGAGTGAAGGAATCATTCTTCTCAGAAGGAAATGTGTCAGGACATGGGAAAACAATATTATTTTCTTTTAATGTCTTACCACTATGTCTGATCGCCACTACCACATGCAATCTATTTCTCTCTGCTGCTCCTCCTGCTTATATTCTGTTCAATCCCCTCCCTCGCTCACAACTGACGTCAGCATATCGTTCGTGAGCATTCTCTGCGCGTACGCGTGCACAAAACACGTTGGTTCGTCCTCCTTCGGGTCGAAGTCAGCGAGAGCGCGGTCCACGTGGTTGCGGATAAAGTCGAACAGCTGAGAGACTAGAGATTGAATATGACTCTTAACTTTTTTAACCATATCTCAAAAGTATTTTGTCTGTTATTGCTAGTCCTTTAATCGTTTTCCATTTCATTTTGATGTCACCTTGTCATTATTTTTCTTGTGAACCGTGAGAGCGTAGTAATTGATGATGGGGATATGTCTCATCCATGGGAATGCGATAGCCAGGAAGAGCAGCGGCGACTTGGCGACTCCCTCGAAGAGCTGAAATTTAAATTATTATATTACCCGCCGAAACGGTTTGTTGGCTATATTGCCAGCCTTGTTGACGCCTTCGACATAGTCGATGAGCTCCTCGCAGTCGTCGTACTTGTAGCGAAACCCGAAGAGAGTTTGACTGATGATGTTCGCGATAATCTTCTGTAATCGAACGGAAGTTGTAAATGACGATGGTAAGTAAGGAGGAGAAGGTGTGACTACATGAAATATTCTGTTGAACGAACAGAATGGATTTCTTTTGACGCGTTCATATTCATTATTTACCCATGAACTACACATTTATGAATGTACTTGTATCGGCCATCTCATGTCGAACCTTTGCGTGTCCTCGATGGCATTTAGAAAGCGAAGATATTCTTCAATCGATGCTTGCACCTAAGGAAGTATGAGTCCATATAAAAAAGGAAAGAAAAAGAGAGATAAAGAGAGTTAAAGGAAAATAGGAAACAGCGGAGCCAACATCGCTGATTGATGTGCTAATTCGATCAGGGAATGAAAGTGACAGCGGATAACAAAGAAGAAGAAGAAAAAAGTTTTATGCCCACCTGTTGCTCCATGAGATTCTTGCCCATGCCAAAGTCGCGCAGAATCGAAATGGCGGTCCTTCGCTGCTCGCGCCATTCGGGTCCATTCGAGTTGAGAACGCCGCCGTTTGGCGTGAATGAAAACATGTCGCTCACTGCCGAATACGGTCGACCAATGAATATGTCGCCTGTTTTGAGGAAGAAATTCATTGAACTATCGACAGAAAACTTATGTGTCTCACAGGAAGAGGTATATGAGAATGAAAAAATGAAGTGCGATATTTAAATTGAAATTCAGGAAGAAAATGATCATAGAAATGCGATAACTAATAATTCTTAGTGTAGTGAAAAGATTTCATTGTCATTATGTAAATAAAATTACGGCTACAACGACGGTTTCATTAATTCATACTTTACCATTCGATGACACTCACCTTTAGTGACGAATGCCTCCTTGATATCTTCGTAGGTGGAAAGGACAACGGTCGGAAAGGGAATGTACAACGTATAACAGCTTCCGAATATTGGTGTGTACTTTTCGAAAACTTCGTAGAACTTCTTGAGCGACAACTGAAAACTGTTAATATTTGAACTTTTCTTTGAAATTCCCAAGCAAATGTTTCATAATCAAGCGCTCAATAACTTTATGATTATCATGAAATAAATTGTGCTTACATTATTAGCCTACCTGGTGCATGTTGCCAATGAACGGCAAAGGAGTCGGTCCCTTTGGACAGGTTGCGACGTGGCGGTAGAAGCGGAAGACATAAAAGGCGAGCAGCCCGAACGCGGCTTGGAGAAGAGAACAAGGAGCATCGTGCACGGCTCTTAATTTTGAGCAGCTCAAAACTCAATTTGAATTCGCGCGCTCTTACTAAACACAGTTCGAGATAGCTTTGCAAAAGTACATAGGTACATATGTCTACGCAACGAAGAGAAACGCGACCACAAAAGTCAGCGCAAAATTCGAAGAAAAAAATTTGATGAATAATAGAGTGAGTTTTAAAAAAAAGTCGCCTTTTTCACCTCGATTTAATAAAAAGTTAACTTTGACGCTAACAACACTCACGAATAGTTCCAATTTTAATGCACTGATGATATATTCGCTGGCAATGCTATGAAGCCTGTTATCAGTACTGCAAGTGCAACTTCCTTATTATCACCCCCCCCCCCCCTCCCGCTCATTCTTAAACCTCTGTCATAGGTTGCAAATCTTGGTTGGCATGGGAACATATAGTCAGGCAGATATTGAAGGCGAAAGTGAGAAGAATACAAAAAAAAAGTTGAAGGATCACACGGAACTAAGGATTTGGCGACAGTGAAGCAAGCCAATTAGAATGCCAGATATGATTCAAGCACATATTGTTGACAAATAAAAGCGCAAATTTGACTCTGAGCACATGTGCAGGTTGAGAATAGCAGTTGAAAGTAAAAGTGTAAGAGGAGAGACAGGCAGGGTGTTACAAGAGTAACAGAGAGAGAGAGAGAGAGAGAGAGAGAGAGAGAGAAAGAGAGAGAAAGATGGAGAGAGAGAGCTGATGTGAGAGAACTAGGGGAGAAGAGAGTACGTGGCTCTCTGCCTCCCTCCCTCCCTCCCTCTCTCTCTCTCTCTCTCTCTCTCTCTCCCTCTCTCTCTCTCTTTCTCTCTCTCTCTCTCTCTCCCTCTCTTTCTCTTCTCCCTGTTGATCTGTCATCTCACTTCAGTCTTGTTGTGATGTGCATCTGTCCTTGAGCCCGCGATCGTTTGCTCTCTTTTCCGGCACCAATCTTCGTTCTTTTCTCTATCTCTCTCATTCTCACACAACTCTACCTCTTCTTTATGGCGAGTCCGCTTGGCGACGGAAAAGTGGCAGAACTAAAGAAAAAAGCAAGAGAATAGAATAGAAAGACTAAACAACGTGAAGTTTGAAGGGTTGATTTGGTGGCAAAATAAGTATTGTGACTGGCATTCGTGAGCAAACTAGATAGAGAAAACTGCACACAGAGAAGAGTGACTCATGATCACGTTGGACGGGAATAGAGAGTCGAGAGTAAGAAACGAAGGGAGGAACTAGGAGGCAGATAAAGCATGCGAGACAGGGTAGAGAGAGAGAGAGAAAGAAACGCAAATACACACAGAAAAAAGTTTTCCTCACAAAACATTTATGCCAACAAAATAACATGGACAACTTACCTTGTGAAAAGTTGTCAAGTGTTAGCCCTCCACGTCGTCGCTTTCTACTTCTAACCATTGCCTATAATGACGTGCAACCACAAAAAAGTTATGGCACTGCCTCGTGATATGGTTGAAAGCGAATTCTCGCCGGTCATCGCTGTGTGTTCTTTCAATATATCTTTTTAATTAGAGAATCATTTACGGAAGCAAAATAAAGCAAATTTATCCGGCAGAGAAAACAAATGTTCAATATGAAATATGAATTTGGTGCTAGTTTTACTCCGTAATCTTCTCAATGCGCAGCACATTTGAGACGGGCATGAGAATGGACTTTGGCTGATGCTCGAATGAAATGGGCGTTCCATCCTCGAGAGGCAGGATACGGTAGTGCTGAATTGTCGCGACAAGACACAAGAAGAGCTCCATGCGCGCGAGGCCCTCGCCCGCGCACTGGCGCTTCCCGAGCGAGAATGGAATCGTGCGCTCGAGGACGGCCGGAAAGTAGAAAATTATTTTGTTTAAAGGCGAGTAAATCATAAATTTCCGATAGAAAATGTTATCGTCGCTCGAGTATGGCCGGATAATATTGAAATGGCTCAAGAATTGTTCAAAAGTGTAAAAGATATATGAAGAAAAAAAGACACGTTGCAAGTTCTTCTCTATCTTGCCCCGATAGCATGGCGTTGTTCCGCATTATTTTCAACATACTGTCACAGTTTGCAAAGACCGTTGAATATAGAAGGAAACAAAGTAAATAAACAAACAAAAAACAAACAAACAAACAAACAAATACATTAACATGGATGGCAGCAGCGAGTGTAACCTTATTCAATGAGCCATCTTGATTGAGATATCGTTCTGGTCTGAACTCGCTGGCGTCTTTGAAGACGGGGTCATGAGTATGAATGTAATGGAGGTCTCCGTTCACGAATGCGCCTTTGGGGATCTTGATGCCCTTCAAAATTGGAGATTATTTGACAACCTATGTACACATACTATATTAGCGGGAGTGGTCAATGCTATGCCGGCAATCAAATGGGCCACGTGGAATAACTCGCTGCAGATAACGTTTTCAGGCAAAGCACCTACCTATATGAGATCTATAAACGTTTCTTCAATGTCGCTTTTACACTTCGCTGTTGAACACTCTTTGTTAGGAACTTTTGAATTGCTTCACAAACTCGCCCTAATATCCGTGTCCTCCTCTACCCGATGGAGCACATTGACAGCGATAATGTTGGCTGCTCTCTGCAATTCGTTGACGACTGCGACAGTGTAAGGCATGCGTGGTTTGTCCGCCATACAAGCGAGGCGGTCCGTGCCGACGACGTCGTAGATCTCCGCCCGGAGACGGTCCTGAATACGCCTACTCTAAGTGGTCTAGAGGTAAGTGTGCAGAGCTTCGGAACCAAGCAACTCGGGTTCAAATCCGACCTGAACATCCTGATGCTGCGCCATGTAGAGCGTCGCCCATCTCAGTGTTGTTGTCGTGGTTTCCTGACCGGCGAGGAAGAAATCGTGCGCCGTGCCGCACAGCTGGTCGTACCTGGGGTAGAACAGTTATTGATCACGCTCATTTACTATACCTCAATGCCTCCACGTTCAGCGAACAAAGTTAGTTTCTCTTCTGATCTCCTTTAGTCGTCCCCTCACTGACGTCAGCATGTCGTTCGTGAGCATTCTCTGCGCGTACGCGTGCACGAAACACGTTGGCTCGTCCTCCTTCGGGTCGAAGTCGGCGAGGGCGCGGTCCACGTGGCGGCGGATGAAGTCAAAAAGCTAAAGAAAATCGATGGAGAGGTTTTGAAATAATTCAGTACATTTGCTGTCTTATTCAGTGATAACAAGAACTTTGCCAACGAGAGAGAGCATAACAATATTTTAGAGTAGTACATGAAGAATGTGCGTGTGATTAATTGACCAAGACAAAGTATTTTTGACTTATTGATTGATTGGTTAATTGAGCACAATACCACACTTTGTCATTGTTGTTCTTGTGAATGGTGACGGCATAGTAGTTGATGATAGGAATATGCCGAATCCATGGGAACATTAGCGCGGCGAAGAGAAGTGGCGATTTAGCGATGTCCTCGAAAAGCTGAAAAGAGATTCAGAATAATCATAGATTTAATTATTTGTATTCACTAAGATTCTGGTAAAGAATGAAGGAGATTTTGTATTCGGTGCCTCTCCATGGCGAGGGGTCAATGCAATGTCCGGACTAGCGGACGCTGCCAAATATGCCAAGTTTTATACCTCGCTGCAGAAAGAGTTTTCAAACACTTCGCCTATGTACTACATCAGAATCGGGAAACTTTCATAACTAATTTCGAAAGAAAAATCTTGAAAATCTTTGAAAATATGGGAAATATGTGTTTTCATGACGCATGCTTTCACAATCAAACGCTATTTGTCCTCACACGAAATATTTCATCTTTCGTCTCGAAACTACAAATTTTAAAGCAAATTTGGAGGATCGCTTATTGATATATGATTTTCCTGAAAACGCAATCTTCAGTCACATATTCATTAAACATGCACATTTGAAAGTCAAATTGACCATTTGGCCGCTGTCGGTGTATCTATATATGTATGTACATGCAGTTGAGCGGTACTGTATAGTTAAACGCCAACCTTATTGACGCCTTCGACATACTCAATAAGCTCATCGCAGTCGTCGTACTTGTAGCGATAGCCAAAGAGCGTCTGATTTATGACGTTCGAAATCATCTTCTGTAGAGATAAGGCGGAATGTTATCCCCTGCCTACAGGGAAAGACAACCAAGTTGGAGGAAACGGTTCTTGTTTGACGGATAGCAATTTCGATTTACAAATTTTGAGAATATAAACATACCTGTATCGGCCATCTCATATCGACTTTTCGCTTGTCTTTGATCTCGTCCAGGCATCGCAAGTACTCTTCGATCGATGCTTGCACCTGTCAAATGACAATATATTCTCGAACCTGCATCACGCGAAAAAAAAAATTTCAGCGCCTAATTACAAGAGTTTCGCTAGACCCTGTTAATTTAGTTATAAGCGTACATATGTATGTATTTATAAGATGTGTGCGATTTCGTTCTAATTTAACATAGCCGATTCTTTTTTGTTGCGATAAACAATCTGAGTTTTTCCCAAACAAAATTCGATAAGTTGAATAATAGCAAATATGTATCTTGAAACACCTGCTGCTCCATCAGATTCTTGCCCATGCCAAAGTCTCTGAGAATGGAGATGGCCGTCCTTCGTTGTTCTCGCCATTCAGGCCCGTTTGCGTTGATGACACCGCCATTCGGTGTGAATGTGAACATGTCACTTACGATCGAATGCGGCCGTCCAATGAAGATATCTCCTATTGTAAGAGATGGAGAAATGGAGAAAGAGATCAAGAAGAAAAATAAGAAATTAATATTGACAGAAAAAGGATGGCCAGGGACATTAAAATCTAACGTAATACCCAAGAAACCAGGTATTTAATCTCGTGTATCATAATCCCGATATAAACTTTTAACTTTGCTCCTTTGCTAACAAGTTCCCTTGACATCAAGAATGAAAATAAGATATAAATCTTCATGTAATAAATAGCATACATGCACATATGAAAGTCAAATTGATTAACCTTTAGTAACAAATGCCTCCTTGATGTCCTCATAGGTAGAAAGTACTACTGTTGGGAATGGAAGGCAGACGGTATAAATGCTGCCGAACTCGTTGCTTTCGGAAATCTTCTCGAAATAGTCGTAGAATTTCTTGAGTGATAGCTAAAATTCGCAATTGTAATGGGCTTCAAAAACGAGAAGCGTACATTTGTTATTTTAATTAATTCGTTTGTGAGATTCAAGTCTTTTTGAACATCTTAATCAATATATTTAGATTTGAAAGCAAATAAGGAAACAACTTTTTCTTCATGTATACATCATTATTCGCCAAACTTTAGTCTGAAAGGTCAGCAGAAGCTCACTCACCTTATGCAAGTTGCCAATGAACGGAAGGGGAGTCGGTCCCTTGGGAAAAGTGGCAATGTAGCGATAGTAACGAACGATCAAATAAGCGAGAAATGTAGATGCAGCCAGTAAAATGAGAATCATTTTGGATCTGTACAGGAGGTGATCTGATTGTAAACTGAAGTTTTTAAATTAACAGGTTACATCCAATGGTTTGAGTAGAGCGACATATGTATGTAACTGCGTTGTTGCTTTCTTCAGATAAAACAGAAAGCAACCATATTAACAGGAATAACCGAAAAAAAAATACATTTTGCTCGTTGATATATATATATACTATAAAACAAAACAATAAGAGTTCTATGAAGATTTCTTTAATTTATCCCACTGAAGAATTTGTTTCATTACTACATTTCTAATGAAAAAGAAAGAGCAAGCGTTCGAGTAGCAAACACTGCGCAGGAACTGCGTCTTTATGAAACATCACCCCGCCTTACGTTTAGCCCGTCACATGTGCTCTTGAGCGAAATAGAGAGAGCGAGAGAAAGAGAGATAGAGAAATGTTAGAAGGAAGCTGAGAGTGTAAAGAGGGAGGCAAGAGGAGTGAGGCAACGAGACAGAGAAATAGAGTAGGGCAGTGATAGCTAAAGATAAAGTGCGCGCAAAGAATTGTGAAATGCCGTGTTGAAATGGGCGCAAACTAGACAGAAGGAAAGGAAGTAGAAACTTTGCAATCGATATCACAAGAGCACCGCTAAAAATACATATATACGAAGCAAGAAACAAGAGATAAGGGAGATCGAAAGCTCATGTTTATAGGGACAGAGTAAAGAAAATGTTAGACCGAGAGAGAAGGCTCGACAGTCAACGAGAGATATGTGTGATGTGTCAAAGATTGATGCAAATGTTTGACTTGTTCACAAGTTCGATGTAAATACGAAATGAATGGGGAGCAGGCGAAAGATTGCTAAAGAGAAAGAAAGGAGTAAACAAAGAGACAAATAATGGGAATGAGAAAGCAGTCTCATATTGGTTTTAGATGAGATTCGATTTTCCAGTTCCCTCCTAGGATTATACAATGATTTCATAATCTACGAATGTCACGAATGACATATGAGAGGATTTACTGGACTGGGCAAAATGACCACATCGTCTGAAATGCGAAATCATTTGTGCGTAAGACAAAGCCAACTCAAGTGATCATATCCAACTCATAATAGATTTAATTATCCTAGCATTTACGGAAGCAAAATTAAACAAGTTTTTTCGGCAGAGAAAAAAATCAACAAATGAAATATGAATTCTACTCCAAAATCTTTTCAATGCGCACGCAGGAACTGTGATTTTATGAAACATCACCTCGCCTTACGATTAGCCGGTCACATGTGGTCAGAGCGTGCGAGAGAGAGAGAGAGATAGGCCAGTAAGAAGGAGAAACAATAAATGTGGGAAGTGAGAGACGAATGATGCCGAGGGAGAAAAATAGTGACAGCAAGCATGAGAAATGCGTGATTTGTGCCCAAATTCGATGGGCAAGTTCGGTGGAAATCTGTGATTTGCTCCTCACAAGCATTTCGATGTACATACATGCAAACTGACTCGGGAGCTTGCTAAGAGAAAGGAAGGAGTAAACAAAGGTTAGCTTCAAACAAGGGAGGGTTTGAGAACGAACGCTGAATTTCTTATAATGCAAACGTATCACTGCTAGTTGTCAACGCGTTTTCACAACTACAGCTCTATAAATTAGCTTCATTTGATCTTTCTAAAGGAGATCGTAGCGGGATAGACAATTTGAATTACAATGAGACAAACAGATGATGCTAAGAAAATGACAGTGACCAAAACATTTACAATAAGCTGCCAGCCATGTCCTGTGACGAGAAAGAGGAAATGAAATCGGAAATGAAATTGAAGTTCATTCTGCGTCAACCCACCTTGAACAAAGATAGGATCTTCAAATGTTTTTGCGTCATCGAGTGCGGAAGAGGAAATACCGCATCTAAAGCTGTCAATTTCACAACTTCACAATATAAGCGGGCGTTTCGAAGGCTCGCGGATATGCAATTCAATCCTTTATATTGTTGTTTTCATCACATTCTCTAAATTTATCTATCGTTTTCTTTTATTTTCCAACATGCTTTCACTTGAGAATTACCTTTTTTCCATATGTTTTTAGTTGGTGAGTAAATAGAAAATCAATCTCCATAAAGTTCAGTATTTATATGCCACTGCTCTTGACTAGACGATGTGACCCAGGCTGCAATGTAAATGTAGCATTCGGCAAGCCGCTCTTCCTCCTCCATACCTCTCTTCCACACAATCTCCTCCTACTTCTCATTTCCTCTCCTACTTTACCCCGCAAAATTAATTACCTACCCGTAATTAATAGCCCTTACTGTCCAACTCTCGTAATGCACAATTCCATGTGGCATCAAAGACTTTTCGTCTATGCTCCGATTACTTTTTTTATATATTTTTTTTAAAGATTTTTGTTGTCAAACAAGCCCCGAATAGGAAAAACTAATAATTACATTTTTAGCCAAATGTCTTTGCAATTTTTTCTTAATTGTTATTATTAGACTTATTAAGATTAGCTCATAACATATATTAGGTCAGGTGTATAGTTGAACAATGGCATCAATCTAAGATTATCAAACTACTAGGTTGTTAAACGGACAAAGATCAAATATCCCAGATGAGGGATGCGACTTATGCCATTCTGTGTGCGGGGCTGGTCGGCATAGGAAACATTTCGATGTTTGCTGGATACGATGTACAGGTGATCAATTGCTGGGTGTTCAGGTGTGCTATTTGTTTGATACGGAATACAGGCAAATTTAGCACCTGGATAAAGTATCTAACAAATATAGCACCACTATCTGTATATATGTACATATGTACATACATGTTTGTATACATATGTACCTTTTTAGAATAATTTTGATGCATACAATTACATATTGGAATGCAAATATGGATAATGAAAAGATAATGAAAAAAATCAAAATAAATAAATAAAAACAAATGTTTAGTCTTACATCGTCGAATCGGTGCTTCATTCAGTCAACGACCGCGAGCCTGAGCTGATCGGAGCCTTTGATGGATTCTACGGGTTCGAAGAGATCTCACTTCTTTGTTCGTCCAGGAATTTTAGCTTGGAATTTTTTTTTCATTTATTTAATGAACTCCTTCTTACAGACAAGCCGTTTCATGTATCACAAACTGTTTTACAAATCTAATCATATCTTCTCTCTTTGTCTACTTTCGGCCAAAGGTGATCAATAATTTTGGGTTTTTTGTAAAAACTACTATTAATTATTATAACTTTTCAGTGGATTCTCTTTCTGTCGGCAGTGCTATTCACCTTCTATTTCTGGTCGTTCTTCTACCTGAATCGAGTGCTCTACTTTGTTTCATGCTGTGCTCTCGGCGCGGTAGTCACTGGTGCAAATTTTTTTTTTGAATTTTTCTTTTGCAAATTACTTATTTTATAACATTTGTCATAGTCGAAAATTGAAATAAGAAGATAACTACTATAAAACTAAAAATGTGGGCAGAATTGTCTTAAGGAAATTTAAAAAAAAGAAAGATTTGTTTTTGCATCTCGAGCCAATTACCGCCGTAATGTATGTAGTACGTATCAGATGAAACTCGGTTCTACAATGGAATAATCAATTTCATAAATAATATAATTTAGCATGGCGCTCCGGATTCACAGGATACGTTCTCGAGTACTCGACAAGAAAGACACTGTCACAGAACCAGTCCATCACATGGTCCATCTCATGCCTCAGGTCATTTGCATGTCCACTTTGCAATTGAAGAATCTGAGAAGGTGATAGGGCGCATTCCCCACCACCCTCCCCCCCCCCCTTCCAAATTTTGTTGTTTTCTACCAAACATTTTTATTTCACTTTAAAAATTTGACAATGCACTGAAAGAACTTGAGCTTGAAAGAATTATGTAGCTAGTATTTACGCTCTTCTTTTCAAAAGAGAAGGAAAAGGAGCTTGTAAATAAGCCTGACTCCAAAAGTGCACACAAACAAGGCACTGTTTAGCTATGCAGTGTCGGGGATCGTATTCGCCGTGATTACCATTCTAACGCTGCGAGACGGAGGCGCAGAGACAGCATCAGCCTTTCGCGTTTACTCTGTCTCTGATGTCAGGTGTATGTGCATAAGTGTGTGTAATCGAGCAAACAGATTTAAAAAAAAATGAGAACCGGAACAGCTATTTGCATAAATCAAACTTTCGCCTACTCTTTTAATCAATTGGCAATTTCTGTTGAGGCAGGTCACAAATTCGACTAATTAACCTTTAATTGATAGTCTTAAACACCTCATAAAACTAAAACAAGGCGAAAAATGCATTCATTAGCTGGTTGATGAAACAAGAAACTAATGTTCATTTGTCGTTGATTGCTTGAATGAAAAAAGTGTTGTTCAATTACTATTGGTTGATAAGGTCTGAAAGTTTTGTTAAATTAATATTGATTGATCTGATGACAAAGCCTTTATTTAATGTATTATTGATTGCTTTCTGCAGATGGTTCTATGGTGCATTTGGAGCGTGCGCATGCGTGAGCGCCTTCGTGTTTGTCGTGCTGCCAAACCACGCGCTGCCCGGCAGCTAGCGCCTCGGGCAAGCAGGAAACGCTTCTCCAATCACTCAGTCAGCCATTTTCTTACATTAGTCTCGTATTAAGAGATTATGATTATAAAGCTGTATCCGACTCAGTTTTAACTGCTCTTTCTTTTAGAATAAATATTATGTGGAAAGGCGGTCTATAGGACCCATGAATGGTCCAAAGAGTGAGTATTTTAACTCCTGAAATTGGCCAAAAACACAAAAAGTCAATTTTAGGCCTTTAGACTAATTTCTTTTCAGTACAAAGTATATACCATTTTAAAGAGGATGAAAAATTAAATAGGATGGACTGTTCCGTTTTAAATTGATGAAGTTTGAAAGAAATTATGGTTTGTAGCCAAAACCAAAATTTGCACAGAAATCCATATTCAAATGCAGATACCCAAAAAAGTATCGGAGATTTTTCTCGTAGACACATGTTATGTGTAGTTTTTCCTCCTCTTTCTTATGGAAGATTCAGTTTTTGGAAAGTAATAGTAAAAAAAATTATTGCCCGGAAACGAAATTTCAAAAAATTTAATTGGTCAAAAGGGATATAAATAAAAAATTTCGAAAATGGTCACAGTGGACTTTTTTGTGTAGTTTTGAACACGGAATAGAATATTTAAAAAAATTTCCCGAAATATTGAGTTTTACGGTAATTATTGTCTTTCAAACTTTTTGACCATTTCGAGTTATATCTAAGAGAAAAAAAATTTCTAAACTTTTTGACCACCTTAACTTCGTTATGAACACTAGATGTATCCCTCACAATGTTTACAAAGTTAAGCTAAACAGAAATTCCTCCGGGCAGGTGCTCCTCAAGCCTTACAGAGAGGTTCTCTTAATGCAAAGAAGAATCATTAAGAGTAATTTTTATTAATGTTAAGTAGATATAATTTTGATTATTTTCTTGATTAAATAATATAAGGAAATTTTTTTCTCTTTATTTGCAATTCATGGCACAGCTATTTTAAAGAGAACATGGCGAGATGTATGGTTGATCCAAGGATGCTCTGGCTATCGCCGTACTACTTTTATCAGGTTGACAAAGAAACTTTGCTCTTACGAAGAGAAAACTACTCCCGCACAAAACCTGTACAGAAAAATTCATGCTTACTTTTCAGGGATCATTCTTCCCGTTCTTCGTCTCAATCTACCCGACAACGACACAATTTACAAATTCTCTCGCCTCCAATCGCTTTCTGCCATCGATTTATGTGGTTTCCATCTGCGCAGGGATTGTCTTGAGTTGGTGCTTGGATTTCGGCTTGGTTTTCTTTCAACACGCTTTTGTTTCTTCTGATCGTCTTAATTATAGTGTGTTCTTTCATTTATAGTGGGCTTCGTGTCGACGTTTCTGAATAGGCGACTGGTCAACGGCTACAATCTCGGCATCATCCTCCGCGTGCACGTGACGATTCAGACGTTGATCTACGTCATCGTTCTGCTGAGTGTGCCCAACCGATCGATGCACACGCCAAACGACGACGCCGCGCTGCTCATTCAGCCTCAGTTTGTGGCCCTTGAAATACATCCATATGGTGCGCACAACCAACATTTTCCGGGTTTTGCTTAACACGTTGGTTCATGTGCCAGTTAAGCTATCAACAAGTTTCTGAGGAGAGAGGCGGGGGCAGTTGCACCATTTCTATTTATTCTTTACACCGTACTTTTTTTTATCTGTCAGGGACTTTGCGGTAGGAATTTTTCCCTTAAAGGTTTACTCCGGCGCCCGTTTAATAATTGGTGTTTGAAAAAACCAACACTTCTAAAATTCTTACAGTATTCGGGAGGGTGGAAATTTTTGGAACGTTGTGATTGTGTTGAATGTGTTCGAATTGCAACACAGCGCTTCCATTCCTTTTATGTCTCTCTCTCCCTCTCTTCTACACTCTTTCTCTCAGATTGAACAATCGATGACATTCATATCATCCCGTGCCCTCTTTCTCTGCCACGCTTGGCATGGGGAGGGAGGGTGGATTAGCCATGATCATGAGCTCAAAGAACGATCGCGGGCGGAAAATGCACCGTAATCCCGATCAAAAACTGTTAATATTTAAGAAACTAAACATTGTTTTGAAACGGGACCACTTCTAATGGATGTTTCTGGCCGATCTTCATCGAATAAGAACATAAAACGAGAACTTATATATTCGCCGGAGAGGTCCTTTAAGGTCTTCTTTAAATATATAAATAATTTTTTAAGTAAAAAAAGGCTCGCTCAAAAGGACATGGCTGTGCGCCGTGATGGGCGTCCTCTTCGGGATCGCCGACCACACGAACAACATGGGCATCACGATGATCACGACGACGCTGATGCCCGAACGCAGCAATCATGCCTTTGCGACCTTGCCTTTCAGAAGCACATTGTTTTTTTTATATTCTCAAAGCTATAATATAGACGCACAAACAGTCCGATCTCCTTTAAAGAAGGTCTCCGGCGAATAACAAACATGCCATTTGTAAATTTCATCTTATCACTCCAGAATTGTAGTCATTGTAAATCTCACGGGTTAAGAATTAGCTACTGCAGATCGTATCACCCTCCTATTTTGCAGCGCTCGATCGAATCTAGCAAGCCAACTCCGGCCATCTTCAAATAAAAGAAATTTGTGTATATTAAAACCATGGAAACCTGAATCGTATTCTTGGAAGAGTGCATATCAGAGCGCGCAAACAATATTGGCCGGATTTTTTTTTTTAATAGTCCTCTCCCAATGCAATTGTGTCAGCACAAATTTCTCTGGAGTGAGTAGGAAGGGCAGCAGCACTGAAATGGGAAGATCTCAGCATTCCAAAAACTTGACGGGTAGAGTTTTTCAGAGAACTAGGCGTACTCCTGTGACAGCTAGAGGTTATTCCATACTGCACGGGTCAAATGCCTATTTTGAATTGTTTGGACAAAAATTCGTCGGAAACTTCCTTTAATATCTCTTACACTCATTACAGAGCATGGCTGGCGGGATTCTCTTCTTCGTGTCTCCGCTCATGTCGACGTACTCGTACGTCGCCATCATGGGCACGCTCATGCTCGTCTCTTCGGCGCTCTTCTGGAAGTCCATCCGAGGGGTCGACATTGAGAGGAAGCAGGAGAAGCAGCTATCGATCGACGCATCGAACATGGCCAAAGTTGGCGATCATCAAGGAGACGACGAACAAGTAAAACGATGCGAAAGGAAGGCATGGACGTAGATATCGATACGCTAATCGATATTATTGACTTCTACAATAGTCTTTATTGTTGCATTATGCAATAGTCAATTACTCATGACCAGCAAGATGTGATAACCGTTTTATTCATATTAATTTTCACCACATCTGCCTTTCTTCACTATAATTGTTTCCGCGTTGTTTCCTAACTCGCTTCGATCTCCTTTAGACAGAGTTGAGGGTAATAAAAAATGTTCGTGCATGTACATTAATGCCTCTGTGGTCGTTTGGAATTAAAAATCAGCAGCCATGAAAACTGGATCCCTTACCTCGATCGGTCAACGAGAAGAGGAAATACCACATGTAAAACAGTCACGTTCATATGTTCACATATAAGTGCGTGTTTCGCAGGACTTGCGGATACACAGTTCAATTATTCAAATCCTTATTTTCATCACGTTCTGTCAATTCCTCAATCGTCACCTTTTACTTCCAACTTATCTGCTGTTTTCACTTCAGAATTACCTTTTTTCCACAAAATCATTTATTCATGAAAATCTAGAACGCAGCGAAGGCCGCAAGAAAGAAGAGGATGGCGAAGGAAAAGAAGAGGCGTTCGACGGAATTCGGAGTCGTTGTCTGAAGAGAATCACGCCTTTTCTAACATAGTATAACGCCAGTGATCTATTCGAGGGTTTCGTATAAAACTATGAAACGATAAAGCTTCTTAAAAGCCTTGATCAACGTGTTTGTCGACGCAACGAATAGATTAGCGGTGAATGATGAACTGAATAGAAACCACAGGGGCAGGGCGTACCGCGGTAGCAAAAGCCGTAGCAGAGAGTGTAGTTGTAGTAGTGGTCTCTGCTTGTGTCAGGTCCATGCAGCAGTGCTGACCCCAACGAATTCCGACCTCAAGGCCTTCTTCACTCATCCAGATGGTTGCGTATTGGAGCGATTCAAGGCTCTGAGAAGGTTCATTCGGATTCCAAAGTTCGTCCGGGATCTTGCCAGCGGGCTTGCCGTCGACCATCCACAGGAAGCGACTTCGCTTCACTTTGAGGTCGTTCGGATTCTCGCCGTGCAGCGGAGTCGGACTACCGACGAAGGCAGCAGACACGATGCAGGAGAAATCGATATCACCGGAATTTTCAGGCCATATCTTAATCGCTTATGATTAATAATCACAAATACATGCGCAATAATAATATTTCCCACCTTAAACGTGACTACGGCATCCTTCATTCCGTACGGGCAGGCACCGAAAGTAGTGAAGACATAGGGGACACTTTTGAACAGATGATCCTTGATGATCACGTCGTGGCGACCAGCACCAAATACCGGAAATTCTGGGGCAGATGGAGCTCGGGAAGCAGGAAGGAATGGATTGCGCATGCAGCAGCACATGTTCTCACTGAAACCGTCAGGCACAGCAATCATGCGCCCATTATCAAGAATAGTGCGGTAGGCCCTCTGGAGCACCCGAGTGCGTCGCTGTTGTAGATAACTTCGCGAACATCATCAATATTGTTTAGTTCGATTCTCTTGCCATTCAGGAACCTAAAATAATAATTTTTTAAGCCTAGAACTTTTTAAAATAATAATTACATGCACTTCGCCCTTCAGCCCGATTTATTCGAATTTTTTTTACCAAGTTTTGTATCTGAAAACGGCGAAAATGCAGTCTCAGCAGACGCACAAATATTACACGACTGACCAATAGAAGTCGAGCTCCTTGACCTTCTCGATGACGAAGGTATGATTGCTGGCTTCCTCCGCAGTTAGTTCCGGTGCACTCAAATTCGCTTCGTGTCGCACAATAAGAGACTGTAAATTCGCTTCGTGTCGCACAATAAGAGACAATAAGAAACATCTTCTTGATTAAAATCTTCGGGTGGTTGTCAAACTCTTAACGACATACATACATATGTTCAGGCACAATGAGAATTGGCGACCAACTAGGATTTGGCAACTGCAGAATATCAGGAAAGGCGCTGAGAATTCCTTTTGAGGCGAGAACTAATTCACTCGGGCAGCTTTCAATTTGATTGCGATCGGGTGTAATGACGAGCTCCACATCCTCAATTAACGCATTCAAGTGTGAAAATGTTATGAAAAGACTTTTATGATATTAGTGAAGAGTAAATATTTTTTATAGGCTTGCCTTATCATTGATAATAGATTAGAGTGATTTTCCTAAAACAAGCTTAAAGGACCTCTCCGGCTAATATACAAGTTTTCGTTTTATGTTCTTATTCGATGGAGATCGGCCAGAAACATACATTAGAAGTGGTCCCGTTTCAAAACAATGTTTAGTTTGTAAAATATTTACAGTTTTTGATCGGGATTACGGTGCATTTTCCGCCCGCGATCGTTCTTTGAGCTCATGATCATGGCTAGGCCACCCTGCCTCCCCATGCCAGGCGTGGTCGAGAAAGAGGGCACGGGATGATATGAATGCCCTCGATTGTTCACTCTGGGAGAAAGAGTGTAGAAGAGAGGGAGAGAAAGAGACATAAAAAGGGATGGAAGCGCTGTGCCGCCATTTCGAACACATCCAACACAATCACAGCGTTCAAAAAAATTCCACCCTCCCGAATACTGTAAGAATTTTAGAAGGGTTGGTTTTTTCAAACACCAATTATTTAACTGGAGCGAAAACATTCGCCGGAGTGGTCCTTTAAAATAAATAAAGACAACTTTTTTCAATGCTTCATACATTGTACAATGTCCGGTTGATTGTTAGGTTTCTAAAACCGAAGCTTGACGTATAGAAGTTCATCGACAGCGCCCCGTCAATATCGATTGCTGAAAAATAAACAGTAAATTCGTGACATAATTATCATTTGATATTAAGACTATTGTCTCCTTCAAACTAACCCATCAAGACAACGACGAGAGAGCAAAGGGAGACGAATGGATTTTTGAACTTCATTCTGCGTCAGCCCCCACCCTAAACAAAGGTAAACAGAATATTAAAACAAATTGAACATACGCTTCACACATTTTTTTGCGCAATAAAAAGTGAACACCAACAAAGATAGGCAGGTTGGCAGGTGAGAAAACGGGAGGAATGATGCAGGACAATGAAGGGACGGAATAAATGGATGATGATTGAGAAAATACTGGAAAAAAGCGATTGAAAGTGTAAATGTGCTTGTCTTGCACTTAACAAGTTTTCAATACTGTTAGTACACTGTTTGAATTATCTCATTTTCTCGCACTCTCAACGCTTAGCCTCAATAGGAAATAATTGCACTTCTGAATTAACACTTTCTTGGTAAAAGCGTTCTCCATTTGATCTTTCTAAAGGAGATCGTAGAGGGATAGACAATTTGAATTAGGCTCGCGGATATGCAATTCAATCCTTTATATTGTTGTTTTCATCACAATCTCTAAATTTATCTATCGTTTTCTTTTATTTTCCAACATGCTTTCACTTGAGAATTACCTTTCTTCCATAAAAACCACGTTTATACAAGAATATCTAGAAAGCATCGATGGCCGTAAGATAGAAAAGGATGGCGGTGAAGAAGAAGTGGCAGACGACGGAGTTAGGAGTCGTTATCTGAAAGGATCAAACTGTTTTTAATATAAATATAACACCAATAATCTAATGGCGGATTTCGTGGTGAACATAATATTTTGTGTTATATTTTCAAGCCTTAATTTATAAATTTGGTTGTCGACGTATAGAATTGATAAGCGGGGAAATGATCGGCTGAATGAAAACCTCAGCGTCAGGGCGTGTATACACAATAGTGGTCGTAGTTGTAGCGGCGGCGAGGTCCATGCAGCAGCGTCCTTCCCTACTATCGTAGGCATAGAGGCCACTGTCACCGGTCGAGATGGTTGCGTTTTGGAGCGATTCAAAGCTCGGTGAAGGTTCACTCGGATTCCAAAGCTCGTCTGGGATGTTGCCAGCGGGCTTTCCATCGAAGATCCACTGGAAGCGACTTCGCTTCACTTTGAGGTCTTCCGGATCCTCGCCAGGCAATGGAGTCGGACTGCCAGCGAAGGCGGCAGACACGGGGCAAAAGAACGGGAAATCCTAAGTTGCATAACCGTTATTTCCAATGACACTGTGGGATCTGTATTTTTAACTACATTTATGACTAATAAATACATTTTTGTACCTTAATCGTGACAATGGCATCCTTCATTCCATACGGACAGACACTGTCCATTGTGGCAACGTAGGGAATGTTTTTGTAAACATGTTCCTTGATGACCACGTCATGGCGACCAACACCAGCTGCCGGAAATTCTGGATAAGATGGAACTCGGGAGGCGGGGAGGAATGGATTTCGCATGCAGCAGTTCATCGGATAAGCGCCGTCGGGCACAGCAATTATGCGGCCTTCTTCCAGTATAGTATTGAAGGCCCGTTGGAGCACCCGGGTGTCAGGGCTCTTGTAGATTCTGTTGTCAATGTCGTCAATATCATTCGCCTCAAGACCCTTGCCATTCAGGTACCTAAAATTTAAAAAAAATGCATTTTGAAAACCTAATAAACGCCTTTAGCTGATCATGCCAAATAAGCATGTAGTGTCAGCAGACGAATGAAAATGACACGACTGACCAGTAGAAGTCAAGCTCCTTGATCTTATCGATTACGAAAGTAACATTGCTGGCCTCTTCCTCAGTCAACACCTGTTTACTCATATTCGCCTCGTGACGCACTCCAAGACGACAATGCCCTGTAACATTTTCTTGGTTAAAATCTTATGCCCTTCTCTTAAAAAATGTTCAGTCACAACCAAATTATGTATGTATTTATATACATACGAAATAGCGTTCTAATTTGAAATTCTTTATTCGAAGATGAAGACAATCGGAGACTAACAACGCTCCTTGAGCTCCTCCGGGAATATCGAGAGAATGCTTTGTGAGGAGAGAACAAAGTCCCCTGGGCAGTTTGTCAGTTCTTTGAATGCACTCATAATGAACTCCACATCCTCAATTAACTGATGAAGTGTGAAATTAATATTGTTAAAAACTTTTCAAGTATAAATGCAGAGCAAATGTGCTTTGTAAGTAAATATATCTCATTAATAGATGAATGGTTTGCCAAAGATATATTTTTAAAAAGTAGTTAATTCAATTTTTTCCCTAAAGCTCTTACATTGTACATCGTTCCGTTGATAGTAATATCTTTAAATCCAAAGGTTGTGGTAAAGAAGTCATAGTTCATTGACAGCACTCCGCCAATATGGATTGCTGAAAAATGGACATTATTTTCAGTAAATGTCCATCTGTTTTGTCGACTTATCACTAACCCATCAAAACGAGAGCGATTTGTTCGACAAACGGATTCTTGAATTTCATTCTGTATCAACACAATCTGAATAAAGAAAGATCATGAAATGATTTCGAGCAATAAAATAAAGGCGAACACTAACAAAGAACAGGCCGGCTTGCAGGAGAGAAAACGGCAGGAATGATGAAGGCCAGCGAGTGGAAGGAATAAATGGAAGATGAATGAGAAAGTGCTGGAAGAAAAGTGGTAGAAAGTGCAAATGTTAAGTGCAAGAAAAGCACAAGTTTTCAATAATGTAAGTACACTGTTTGAATGTTCCCTTTTTTCACACATTGCACACGAGAAAAAAATAATATTGTGAACACAGGTGTCGGCGATGGTAAATACCATCGCCACAAAACTTGGGGTAAATACTCTAAAAACGAGCAACTTTAAACTATTGTTTCAGATCCACTCTCGTCAAATACCATAAAATGCAGCTTGGATTAAATAAACCTGCTGCAATAGTATATTCTGAGCCCCCCTCCTCCCTGTCGCTTCACTATCCAATCGCCTCACTGTCCAATATTCTCGCCTCTTTCATTCCACTCGGCATTGCATACATTTTTTTGTTCGGTTCTCCTCGAACCTGGTAACAAAACGCGTGCCTCGAAGATTTCGCAGCCAACCACAATCGAAAAAGCCTGAAGAGACTCATTGGGCAGCCACGACCAAGACTCTTGTGTGTGCATGTTTTGTTTCAATAATTGCACTTCAGAGAAATAGAACTTACTTTGTAAATCATTTTATTCGAACATTGGGAAGAGTCTATTCATAATGAAGCAACGATTATATGTATGTATGTATTTATTCCTCAACGAGAATTTTGATACTCTAAACTCTGTCTAAAGGAGATCGAAGCGAGTTAAGAAACAACATGGAAAAAATTTTTTGTGAAGAATGACAGAAGTGATGAAAATTAATATGAATAAAACGGTTACCACTTCTTGCTGGCAATAAAGCAACAATAAAGACAATGGGAGAAGTCAAGAATATTCAATTAGCCAATCGATATCTACGTCCAGGCCTTCCTTTCGCTTCGTTTTACTTGTTTGTCGTCTCCTTGATGATCGCCAACTTTGGCCTTGTTCGATGCATCGATCGATAGCTGCTTCTCCTGCTTCCTCTCAATGTCGACCCCTCGGATGGACTTCCAGAAGAGCGCCGAAGAGACGAGCATGAGCGTGCCCATGATGGCGACGTACGAGTACGTCGACATCAGCGGAGACACGAAGAAGAGAATCCCACCAGCCATGCCCGGTGATGAGTTTAAGAGTGTTTTAAGGAGATCAGACTGTTTGTGCGTCTATACTATAGATTTGAGAATATTGCCTGTATGTGAGTTTCATTTCTTGCTTACCGCGGCGTTTGCCACGCAACTCATCTTATCAAGTCTCTGTTTTTGATAATTTTTTTTTGTTTAAAGGAGGGCGATCACCGAAAAATTAAGAGATGTTTCAAATTGCCGCGGACCTTCGCACTCTCATTCGCGCGTGCTACTTTCACGCAGCGATTTGGCCGATATGCAAAATAGCACGCGAGAATGAGAGAGTGAGGAATCACAGGACAGACGCGGCAATTCGAACTTGCATTAAATATTTTTCGGTGATCGCCCACCTTTAAGGGATCAAAGATAAAAAACGATATATATATAATATATGTAAATGTATTATTTATCTTATAATATTACTACTTTTGTGTAAGTAAAAAACAAATGTTCTTCTGACTTGAAAGAATCGCGCAGTCACAAAGGCGTGATTGCTGCGCTCGGGCATGAGCGTCGTCGTAATCATCGTGACGCCCATGTTGTTCGTGTGGTCGCCGATCCCGAAGAGGACGCCCATCACGGCGCACAGCCAAGTCCTTTTCAGAGAGAGACTCCTTTTTTAAAGTTTTATTTTTTTATTTTTACATTTTTTTATGTATTTAATTACTTTTAATAGTATAGTAACCTTCATATATAAATTTTTTACATTTTTGGCATCCCATCACATCTTCTAAATACTTTAAAGAAGACGTTTGAGTATTGTACTTTTTTCTTTGTTCGAAAACGCCATTATGAACTCTCGAAGGATTTCCCCATCACATCTTCTAAATACTTTAAAGAAAACGTTTGAGTATTGTACTTTTTCTTTGTTCGAAAACGCCATTATGAACTCTCAAAGGATTTCCCCATCACATCTTCTAAATACTTTAAAGAAAACGTTTGAGTATTGTACTTTTTCTTTGTTCGAAAACGCCATTATGAACTCTCAAAGGATTTCCCCATCACATCTTCTAAATACTTTAAAGAAAACGTTTGAGTATTGTACTTTTTCTTTGGTCGAAAACGCCATTATGAACTCTCAAAGGATTTCCCCATCACATCTTGTTTCCATCCTACCACCATTCGCCTCCTCGGACCATTTATCTGTATCCGCAAAAATAAATATCACCCATTCTTTCCCTCTCTACACTTTTGTCCGCGATTTCCGCAATGTAGATTACCAAGCCGCATCCGCTTTCTTACTTTCCCAGAACCTCCTCTCTTGTCACCACCGTACCACCGATATTGATGCTATGTATAGCCAACTTGAAACCGCCCTTCATCTGGTCGAAGTTATGTTTGTCCCCTATAAGCGTATCCGCCTAAATGGCGATAAGCTCCCGGATCATATTCATCGTCTTCGTACTAAGAGATTTAAGGCTTGGCAGGAATCTCTCATTCTTAAGACTCCCGAATCCTTAGCTGCATTCTCCCGTATTAATTCACGTTATAATTCGCAAGTTAGCAAGTATGCTAGGAGTGTTGAGAAGAGTATTATCGATTCTAAAAATCTTAATTTGTTTTACCGGTATGTACGTAAGCGTATTTCTGATAAGTCGCATGGAGTAGATCTTTTGATTGACAATTTAGGTAACAACTTGTCATCGGATATAGAAAAGGCTGAACTCTTGGCCACTACTTTTGCACAATCATTCGTTACAGACAATGGCCATTTTCCATCACTTTCTTGTAGTAATAGTAGGCCTCCCGATTTCTCCCTTCATTTTCCTAGACATGTTATATGTAATGTAATTGAACGATGGTCGAATTCATCTTGTAAAACCCCAGATAATTTTAATGTGCATTTCCTTAAACAGTTGGCTCTTCCTATAAGCTTATCCTTAGAATATATATTTAATTATTCGTTTTCCAATTCCGTAGTTCCTCAAATCTGGAAGCACTCTGTAGTAGTCCCCATTCGTAAAAAGCCTCCTTTCCATGACCCAATTAATTATCGGCCTGTCAGCACAACGTGCTTCTTTTCTAGAGTTTTTGAAAGAGTCCTCTGTCGTGAATTATATAAGTGGTGCGATTCCTTTAATATTCTTCCCGATGAGCAATTTGGTTTCCGTAGAAAGAGGTCCATTGAGTTGCAAATGTTAGATGCCGTTGAATATTGGACCCGTTCCCTTTCCTTTTATCGAACTAGCGATGTTGTCTATTTTGATCATTCTAAAGCCTTTGATAGAGTCAGCCATCCTAAGCTCATATACAAGTTACAGCAATTTCTTTTCCCTCCTCTAGTTATTAAGTGGATATCTGCTTTCCTAAATAATCGATCATTCGCCGTACGTGTAGGTAATTCTATCTCTCGGTCGCGTATAGTTGAAAGTGGTGTACCTCAGGGAAGCGTCATTGGTCCACTCCTTTTCATAATTTATACTTCTGATCTTCCTTCTGTCGTATCCCAATACGGAGTAATAGCCAAATGCTTCGCAGACGATGTCAAAATTTATAAGGCATTTGCTAGAAATGAAGATAGAAGCTCGCTACAGAAAGCAATAGACGCTCTTTCTTCTTGGGCAGATGATTGGCAGCTACCCCTTGCCCTTGATAAGACTGCAGTCCTTCATATTGGTAGAGTTAACCCTAAACTCCCCTATTATATTAACGGCAATCGCATTAAGTCTGTCGAGTATATCCGTGACCTAGGAGTTTTCGTAGATTCCAATCTCGCTTTTTCTAGGCATTGCAACGTTATAGCATCCAAAGCCATGTCTAAAGCATATAGCGTTTTTCGAGCACTTCGTACCCGTAAACCGTGTGTATTGATCTCTGCCTATAGTATTTACATAAGATCTATTTTGGAATTCTGTACAACTGTTTATTCTCCATATCTTTTAAAAGATATTCGCACTCTTGAGAAAGTACAGAATTATGTAACTCGTCGCATATTTCATAGGTGTCTTGGTTATGATTATAATTCTATGCCTCATAGCGAGCAGCGAAATAGAACCCTCAATCTTCCTTCGTTAGCAAAACGTAGAGAAGTGATTGATCAAGACCTCATGCGCAAGCTTATATTTGGTCGCACTAAGTTATCTAATAAGTGCCCTCACCATCTCGTTTTCAAGCACTCTAGGACCCGCGGCCTCTCATTTAATCTCCATATCCAGAATTCTAAACTTCAATGCAGGGCTAATTCATATTTTGTTAGGGCTTCCATACAGTTCAATGCTCTATGTAAGAAATCTCCACAGTCTCTCACTTTCGCTTAGTCCTCCTCTTCTTCCATTATCTCTTATTTCCCTATCTCCTCTGTTTTTCGGTTTTATTATGTTTTCTTTCTTTATTTAATAATTGTTTACCACGTGTGTTACATACCTTTGTTCCACCGTATAAATTGATTGATTGATCTTCTAAATACTTTAAAGAAAACGTTTGAGTATTGTACTTTTTCTTTGTTCGAAAACGCAATTAGGAACTCTCAAAGGATTTCATCATCATTAAAAAAAATTAATTAATTAATTAAAGAAAGACGCCACAAACTGAGGCTGAATGAGCAGCGCGGCGTCGTCGTTTGGCGTGTGCATCGATCGGTTGGGCACACTCAGCAGAACGATGACGTAGATCAGCGTCTGAATTGTCACGTACACCCGAAGCCGAGATTGTAGCCATTGGCCAATCGCTTATTCAGAAACGTCGACACGAAGCCCACTATAAATGAAAGACGTCAAACACACTATAACTAAGACTGTCAATATCATGAAGAAATGGAACCATTTAAGAACTAACTCAAGACAATCCCCGCGCTGACGGAAATGACATAAATAGATGGAAGAAAGCGATTGGAGGCGAGCGACTTTGTAAATTGTGTTGTTGTCGGGTAGATCGAGACGAAGAACGGGAAGAATGATCCCTGAAAAGTAAGCATGAATTTTTCTGTACAGGTTTTGTGCGGGAGTAGTTTTCTCTTCGTAAGAGCAAAGTTTCTTTGTCAACCTGATAAAAGTAGTACGGCGATAGCCAGAGCATCCTTGGATCAACCATACATCTCGCCATGTTCTCTTTAAAATAGATGTGCCATGAATTGCAAATAAAATGAAAAGAACTTTTCTTTATTTCGTTACCATTGAACAATAAAAAATAATTATTTCTTTTTCGCCGCTTTAAAGTGCGAGCAATGAGATGACTTACTTAGTGATTGGAGAAGCGTTTCCTGCTTGCCCGAGGCGTTCTTCTCCGCTGCGACGCTGCCGGGCAGCGCGTGGTTCGGCAGCACGACAAACACGAAGGCGCTCGCGCATGCGCACGCGCCAAATGCACCATAGAACCATCTGCAGAAGGCGATCAATAATAGTACGTGAAATAATGCTTTCTCATTATATCAATCAATTATTAATCTAACAAAAATTTCTCGTTTAGTCAACAAATAACAAACGAACAATACTTACTTATTTAATCAACCAGTTACTGCATACACCAACGTGGCGCCTATTTTTCGCATTGTTTTTATTTTTATGCGGTGTTAAAAACTGGTAAATTAAAGGTTAATTAATTGAATTAATGAGCTGCTTCAACATAAATTACCATTTGATTAAAAGAGTAAGCGAAAGTTTGAATTTTGAAAATAGCACTTCCGGTTCTCAAATGTTTTTTTTAAATCTATTCTCCTAGTAACACACATTTATGCACACACACCTAACATCAGAGTCAGAGTAAACGCGAAAGGCTGATGCTGCCTCTGCGCCTCCATCTCGCAGCGTTAGAATGGTAATCACCGTGAATACGATCCCCGACGCTGCATAGCTAAACAGTGCCATGTTTGTAACCTTTTAGTGTCAAGTATGGCTTATTTACAAGCTCCTTTTCCTTCTCTTTTGAAAAGAAGAGTGTAAATCCTACCCACCTAATTCTTTGATGCTTAAGTTCTTTCAGTGCATTGATACTTTTTCAAGTGAATATAAAGAGGTATTATATTGTGAGGTGGACGCAACAACAAAGTTTTGGAAAAAGGCGCCTAATCTCTCTGCATAGCTTAGTTAATTGTGAAAAGTGGACATGCAAATGACCTGAGGCATGAGATGGACCATGTGATGGACTGGTTCTGAGTCAGCGTTTTTCTTGTAGAATACTCGAGTACGTATCCCGCGTATCCGGAGCGCCATGCTAAATTATATCATTCAAAAATTATAAAACTATCCCATTGTTGTCCAATTTCCATCTGTGGTGCTATTAATCTAGGAAGAAAACAGGGCGAAAGTTGAGCTCAACTTTTTAACAAAAAAGATTGAGAGTGAACTCTGAAAATAGCGGATTAGTATGGAAAAGAAGAAAGATGGGCCCAACTTGCTCCAAAAAAGATCCCATCTTTAAAAAGCAAGCTCAGCCAAAAAGTGGTCAACGTAATGGTCAACTCTTTTTCTAACAGCAAGAGTGTGGAAGACGAGAGAGGGAAAAGGAAGCTATAAATCATTGCTCCGTTTGGTCTCTCATTTTTGCGTACTCTCTCGCCGAGAAAAAAGGTTCACCTTAAAATGCCAGAGAAAAAGAGCCATTGCGTCTCGATGCCTCCGTTTTCGTCAATTAGTCCCAGCCTCTCACCTCGGCCTATGAGCATGCTATGGAAAACCCACCCGACATCGGTTGCTACCGAACCCTTGGCATGCTTACTGCACTGAGCCGGTTTAATTACCCAAGTTTGAGGTATGCATTGAAAGCCTAGAAGAAAACTCGACACGATTGTATTGAGAGTTGAACTCACCTCTGAAAAAAGTTCCTGACAAAAGAGTCGAGCTCAGCTTTCTTTCTTCCTAGATTAATAGCACCACTGATCTTTTTAGTTTTCTTAAAAGTTATCTTCTTATTATAACTTTCGAATATGACGAATGTTATAAAATTAGGACTTTGCAAAAGAAATATTCTAAAAATTTGAACCAGTGACTCCTGCTCCGAGTGCAGCGCATGAAATAAAGTAGAGCACTCGATTCAGGTAGAAGAACGACCAGAAATAGAATGTAAACAGCACTGCCGACAGAAAGAGAATCCACTGAAAAGTTATTCCAATTAATAGAAGTTTTTACAAAAAATCCAAAATTATTGATTACCTTTGGCTGAAAGTAGACAAAGAAAGAAGATATGATTAGATTTGTAAAACAGTTTGTGATACATGAAACGGCTTGTCTGTAAGAAGGAGTTCATTAAATAAATGAAAAAAAAATTCCAAGCTAAAATTCCTGGACGAACAAAGAAGTGAGATCTCTTCGAACCCGTAGAATCCATCAAAGGCTCCGATCAGCTCAGGCTCGCGGTCGTTGACTGAATGAAGCACCGATTCCACGATGTAAGACTAAAAATTTGTTCGTTTTTCTTATATGATTTCTTGTTCTCAAATTTATTCATATTCCGTTTTCGCTGTCCAAAATATAATTAATTGAATACATCCAAAATATATTTTTTTTAACTTTAAATATGCATTCACATATGTTGGTGCTCTATTTGTTAGATACTTTATACAGATGCTAAATTTGTCCGTAAACCGTATCCATAACAAATATCACACCTGGTTACCCAGCAATAGAATACCTGTATATCGTATCCAGCAAAGAGCGAAATGTTTCCAATGCCGACGAGTACGGCACACAGTAACGCATATGTCGCATCTCTCATCCCTGATTTTTGCCGGTTTAACAGCCTAGGAATTTGGACTTCTTAGATTGATATCATTTCTCAAGTTTACACATGAACAAATATATGCTCTGAACTAGTCTTCATACGTGCAATAATAACAATCAAGTAAAAATTTTGCAAAGATATTTGGCTAAAAATCGAAGTATTCATATTTCCTAATCGGGGTTTAAAAAAAAGTTTTCGGAAAAAGTTAGACGAAAAATCTTTGATGTCTCATGGAATTGTGCAATACGAGAGATGGATAGTATGGGATATTAAATACGATTAATTAATTTAGCAAGCTAAAGTAGAAAAGGAAATGAGAAGTGGGAGGAGAATGTATGGAAGCGAGATATGGATGAGGAAGAGCGGCTTGTCGAATGCAACATTTGCATGGCAGCCTGGGTCACATCGTCTAGTCGAGAGCAATGGCATATAAATACAGAACGCATCGTTCTGAATTGCTAATGACATTTCATGATTGCGCAATCTATAGTATGTACATGTGTACCTAGGCAATCTTCTTGATGGAGATTGATTTTTGGTCTGATTAGACTTAGTGGGCAAGTTGAGGCACATATGAATTATTTACTGCAAATCTAGGAAAAAATCGTCTAGTTGTAGTCTATTTGGCGGATATTAAGACAATCGATATTATTATAAATGATTGAAGCTATCGCATCATCATTATCGCATTCCTAAAGAAAAAAGGTTTCTGGTAACTCGGCAAGGGCCAGGAAATGTGCTGCAAAAAAAGGAAGAGGAATGACATTGCTGGCCTATCTGTCAATCATCGACACATTCCACAGTGGCAGCCTCTTGCGATAGCAGCGAGCATGATTTGGACAGAAGAAAGCAGATTAGAGCGACGGTCATAAAGGCCAGAGTAGCGTTGCCCAAGTGCGCCCTTTCTCTTCATGGCTCATTCATTCATTTGCATAGGAACATCATTTTTTGAGATATGTTCATTTATTGTGCTAGACAGCACATACATTCGAAAAAAAAACAACATTTTCATACCACCTAAAGTTCCGAAAAGGTAAAGCATCAGAGGAATCAGATGATTTCATTGAAAAAAGAATGCTAAAGTGTAAAACCATTGCTAATAAGAGCTAAAAAGGGAATTAAAAAGTTGAACCAAACCAAGAGTTCTTCTTCAAGATCGCTCTTCATTACCGCTGCACCTCCTTCAACTTTTTGCTGCTTCAACAAAGTCTCAATCTGAAGACAATGGTTTTATTTTCTTTTTACTCTCAAACTAAAAACCATTGTTCATATGTGCTGCATACTTATGTACAATCCAGTGCTGGCAATGCGTTCAATGGTGGATCGGCCAAGTGTTCAGTAGGGGTATTATCTCGGTGTTTTATTTCAGACGAAGTAAAGAGTAGGCAATAGATTATGCAAATTACCACATCGTTTGCTGCCCTATCGATGGCCTTAATCTCGTTGGCTACACGGCAGACGAAGACGGTCGAGAGGACGCAGAGGACGGCGAAGGCTACGAAGAAAGTCGTATGTGGAGAGCATCGGAGGGGGCACGAGGAGCCCACTGCCTATGAGGGCCTTGAGGGAATATCAAAGTCAGTTGTGTTTGTTATCACCTAATTTGTTCCCTTTGCTTTACATCTATGCGATTCTTATGCTTCGCAACCTCTCTTCTTCTCATCCCTTGATGGTGGCTTGACGCATCTCACCTAATTATCACATTCTTTCTTGAAGAATGAGGGTGTGCATAGCGAGAAAATTATGACGTCATTCCTTAAAGGAAGTCTCCGGCGAATGGTTGGCTCAGCAATATTCAAAATACGCATTTGAAACATGAAGTGTCCCGCACGGAAGAGACTCTCGCTGCCATTGGCTAACCATAAATCACGTTTTCAGACGGCTGTGATCCTTGCATTTCAGCTTTTGCAGCATTTCTTTTTTTCCGTTTTCGTTTGTAAAAGGTGAATCGTGATCAGTTTAATCGAATAAAGTCAGCAAAAGTAGAAAACTGGCGGAGTCCGTGGAGTTGTGCTGGAAGAAGTAGAAGTGAAAATTTGCCACCATTCAGGCGCAAGTGCAAAAGAGTCAGAGAAAACATTGCGCGCTCTTTCTCTCTCTCTCTCTCTCTCCCTCTCTCTCTCTCTCTCTCTCTCTCTCTCTCTCTCTCTCTCTCTCTCTCTCTCTCCTCTCTCTCTCTCTCTCTCTCTCTCTCCCTCTCTCTCTCTCTCTCTCTCCCTCTCTCTCTCTCTCTCTCTCTCTCTCTCTCTCTTCACTTTCGAACAATCTCTAATCCTTTGGTTGAACGTCTATACTTTAATGTTTCTCTCAAGTAAACATGAAAAAAGGAGTTTGCCTTGCTGGAAAATAGGCAAGGCATCGCCGACTCCCAAGATAAACATGCTCAAACCTCTTATTTTCTCCCGTCCATTTTGGGTGCATTCTACATACGCCTCTTTTATGTCAGATGGTTGCAGAGATCTTTTCAATAGGTGCGAGGGTCCTTTTCTCTGACAACTCTGTTCGTCGTTTGTGTGAGTACTTTGGTTGGCCTGGAGAGAATGGAGTCATGCACGTGACGTCCGGCGACTTCTTTTTTCTCTGCCCTGTGCTATTTTGTTAGTGACGAGCCGAAGCAGCACCATAACAGAGCTTTTGCTCGTCACAACCTGCGTCTTCATCTTTGCGTTGCCTCTCCATTTTCGTGCTTGTTCCGACCAAGTGACCACTTCAGAAGTTCGAAACAGGAATTGCGCACAAGTGATCACATGCTGGATATATGTATGTTCGGAAAACATGTGTATTAAGATACGCTGACAAATTGTCGGACATATTTGAAGCAAGATTCGAGCATGTTTCTAACTTTTGACAAATTTTATGCGTGGCAGATTTTCACTCTCTTAAACAAACCCTTCCCCAAACATTTTACATTTCTGCTTTCCTGGCATTACACCGTCGTAAGGGCAGTTCTAATTAATGGCAGAGCAAGTAAGGATAATTGTGTCCTTTTCTGCCATGACAGGAAATGCTGTAATAGTCGCATACCGTTTATTTCATGATGAAGAGAAGCAACCAAAGATCTAGATTCATCGGGATATAGATAGTGAATGAAACAGGAAGAAAGATAGCTGAGAGAAAGAGTCGGAGAGAGGGAAAGAGAAAGAAAGAATGAAAAATGATTTTTGAACACCTTCCATTGATCGGTCACACTCTGTCATGTCCATCTCTGCTTCGCCGTTTTCATTTATTCTATTTACAATACGTTTCATTTGATGTCTCCTTCTCCATCTTATTTCTCTCCATCTTATTTCTCTTCGTCTTTCACTCTTTCGCTGCACCCTCTCAAAATTTAAAGCGCTAGCATTCCGTTCCTCGGTGTTGTGTAATGGAATTTTAACTGCCCTTTCAACCTCAGCGATTCAGCTAATTCGCCGAGTGGAGTTTCCGGGTTTGGGGATGGGAGGGGAAGAGAGACTTTTAGTTCCGCCTATTTCTAATAGGTATTTTCTCTCATAGATGACATGCGGCTACCTAACAGAAGACGTCATTTTTTATTTCATTTTTTTATTTTTATTTTTATATTTTTATTGGAAGTATTCTTTTTGAAAATGAGCTTAAGGAACTGCTTTTTCATCCTTATCTTTTTCACGACTTTGGATAGCAAAGGCAACAATTTCATTGGAATTTGCCAGGACAAAATTAAATAGTCCAATTTTTAAATGATTTTATTTAAATAGTAAGTGGTCGTCCTCTGCGAATTTATCGCTAGCTCAGTATCTACGCAGATTCTGTAAAATCGAGATGACAACTTCGTGATAGATAAATACGGCTAGGTATACTCGCCTGAGCTTGTCACAGTTGAGATGTTGCGAATAATGCGAGAAGATCTCTTGCCTCTTGGCTGCCATGTCCAATCAGCATTCGTCATCCTTCTTCTGCTCGCTTTGCCCCTGTCGTCGGCAGTCGATGTCACCGTGTCCGGGCAGCTTCTTTGTAGAAAGGAACCAGTGCGAGATGCTCGTGTAGTCCTCTGGGACTTTGATGTGCTCAGTAAATCATTTACTTTTTACTTCTTCGTTATTCGTTTTTCCCCCTTTCTTCACGCGAATATTAATATTATTCGCGTGAAGAAAGGGGGAAAACCACAATGTATTAGGAATTAATAGATTTAACGTGGTATAAGTTTATAAGTTTCGAGATGTTTTGTATGTTTCCATCTCACCATCAGAGGACGGTAGTTTTCTGAACACCCCCCCCCCCCCCCTACTTTGCATCATCCTTTGGTGTAAGAACCGCTCACGGGAACTGCATTCGGTACATATTAAGCCGCAACCTGGTTGGCTAGAGCAGTGAACTGCCTTCCTTCATACATACATAGTATTCTTTTCCAATGACTGTAAGAATCTTCTGAACGTTATTTAAGGCGCAATATTAGAGCTCTTTTAAAATGCTAGTTTAATAATTTTAGAATTTTTCTTAAGCAGAAAATGACGTCGTGAGCGAAGTGTCCTCGATGGATGAAGACGGATCGTTTCACATGGTTGCGAGCTATGTCGACGGTCTTTTGGTAACGGTTGTTTTTTTTTTCTCTTCGAGAAGATTGGCTACAAATTATTCCAGTAGAAAGTGAGAAAACAAATCTTAGAAAGCCGACTGGTCTGATTCGATTTGAACGAAAAAATATGTTTGTAGTATTTCGAGAGAAAAAAAAAATCCTTTTTTATTATACTAACTTACTTTTCACCGGTGTTTTATAATGTTTTATCTGAAATATTTTTAATTAAGGAAACCGAGGACTTCTTTCTTGAAGTGCATCATCGATGTCAAATTGCTGGCTGCCATCGCGCATCGTACTTTAAGATTAGGAGTGGAGAGAACTTGCTAGGCAAGCTCCAGCTGGCGGGCAAGCACGACGTCTCGCTTGCGCCCTTCACAACCTACACCGACCGAGTTTACTGTACAAGGGCGGATGTCGCCGCTGGACGAAACAACTCTACCGCGTGAATTCTAGCGAATCTCATGCAATACGGAATGTTTTCTGTAATTTGCTGTATATATTTTTCTATAATTCCCCGCCCCCCCCAAATCTCATGTATTGCCTTTTGCTTTTTAAATGGCAAATAATCACGAAAAAGACAATAAAAATGTTTCCATTTGGAATCTACACGAAAAGTACAAGGCACAATTGTTCAAACTGGAAATAACTTGTCAGCCGCCAAAATGACGCTCGCGCAAATACATGTTCATTTGCTGAAGAAGGGGAGATATCACTAGACATTTTGTCAACAGCTCATTCAGACTTGGTCTCAATTAACGTTTCTGACACAACGTTCATTCCTTCATAGCGACTCTTTTCTCTTATGTACATACATATTTGTATATAAATATATACTACATGTATATCAAGAAAACTGTAGACTACAGAGCCGAAAATGACCTAAGTGCAAGCGAGTGTCCAAGAAGCAATTAGGGGCAAACTGTCCATGACAATCCACAACAAACGATGATAGATGTTAAATGAACTATTCTCCGAAACCGAGCTGACTTGCATAACTAAGAATGTTCAAGTGGAATATCGTGAGTGCAAAGCAAAAGGAGGAGAAATAAGTGACTTCATCGAAATTTCGTCCTTTGAGAAGATCATTTAGGTGGTGAGTTTGATATTCCAGCCAAAAGGAGATATGACATGATGAAGCATTCGTTGTCATCGGGGTAGTAAGTCGACCAGCAAGGCCTGAAGAAGCCGGCGCGGCCCATCGCGCTCTCATTTGTGCGTATTACTCCTTTAGCAGGTTTACAGATTTAGCACTTTTATTTTTTTGGATATTTCCATTCCAGTGTTTGATGCCGCAGTTGGGAATAACTAACTAACAATCGTGTTATTCCTCTTGGTAGAGAAAAGACCCAGGATATTCTGACACACAGAGTTCGAATTACGAAGAGTTTCTTGCAAGGTACAGAAGAATCAAGAGATGTCGCGTGTCGTCACCAGGAAAAACACGATAAATGGTATAAAAGCTGTTCTTCACTACCGAACTGGTGTGTAGAACGTAGAATGTTTAAGTGGAATGTCGTGTGCACAATTGGGAAAGTGGACAAAAAGAAGCTTTATCCAATTCATTGACTTTCGGACAGATCAGGCGGCATTTCCCACCATAGAAAAGTAGGAGATGATGCAGCATTTGTTGTTCTCTTAGTGGAACGCCCAGCAAGGCGTAAAGAAGCCGGCGCATTTTGCCTTGCACTGCTCGCTCGTGAACGGAGAGAAGCAGCCCTGAAAATACATCGTTCATACCCCCCTGCTCTCAATTTGTACGACCCCCCGATTTTAGGTTCACGATCCAATTTTATTTTCTGCCAATTTGTTTTCTGGCTCTCGTCCTCTTCTAAAGTGGTTTGACATGCATATTTAATATCAGATATAAAGATTTACCTGTCTAAATTATGGATGCTGACATCTAGTGTTGGGAATAACTTCAAAAATCGTGTTATCCTCTTGTGACTGATTGTGAGATCTAGAAGATGCTCACATTGCCTGGCCACTGTGCAATGCTGGTGCTTGCAAGCGCGAGAAACAGGAGCATCAAGAGAAGTCGCATGTCGTCAACAGGAAATGATGTTCGCTCTTAAATACTTAGTCATTAAGCTATTTGCTAACTAAAAGATGGGAAAGAGTCTTTGGCGGAAACAGTAGTGCGAGAATATAGGGGAAGGAATTCAAAGGGAAGAACGGACCGAGAGTCGACTGATCGCCAGAGGAGAAGCAACGAAGAATGACAATGAGATCAGCCATTTTCTCACTTTTATACGACTTTCAACGGAAAAATTAAAGTTCATTACTAGTGCAAAAATAGAATTACCTAATACGCGCATAAAATCAAATATCTTAGAATCAAAGTAAGAATAATGCCTCACCATTTTTGCCTTCCCTTCGGGGGATTCTTGGTTGTTGCCACATATGAAATTAATTCGCACTTCTAATTAGGTTAATTTTGAAAATATGCACTCCTCAAGCTAATAGAGAGCCTAATCGAACACTAAAAACTTTTTTTGTTGTTGTATGACTATACTATTAGAAAAAATTATCATTTTGCCAAGCTTCACACCGTTCACGCGGTCGCTCTTCTCATTCTCTCTGGCTGAAGGATGTCTTCTTCTCTTTTTACCGCTGCATTGTTCATCTTTTTGTCAGACTTTTTTTTCTACTTTTTAGGTCTGAATCCAAGCGCTGCTTAAAATAAATCATATCAGAGAAGTTCTTGTATGAAATATTAGAGCAGCGACTTTCAAAAGATACATACATATGTATATATCTCAATTTCTTTATCATCAACAATTGCTCGTGTAATGAAAATCTTTCGCCAGGGGATAGAGTGGAGTGAATGATGGGAATTGAAAAGAGTCACTTACTTCTTGCAGCGTCCTCCTGCTCGATGGCTCGCTCGCGTTCACGACGACTGAAGAGATTGACAGCATCGATGCGGGCAATTCGATCACAACGACTCAGTTCTCAGAGGATATCAAAATTTCGACTGTGACCGCCGAAGACGTCAAAATTTCGTCATCAAGGACTCCTGTCGATGACGAAACTAAAACTTCGCCGCCAACAACTCTTCTAGATGACGACGTCAAAATGGTTGCATCGTTATCTTCCGTTACATTATTGAAAAAGAACTCCATTATTTAACACGCGCTGTTATATTCTGAATCGAGAAAATTTTTGGAAAATCCTAATTAATTACCATTAAATTTATTAATTTTATAATTAAAAAGACGAAAATGCATGAAATGATCAATGAATAATCAATCGATGATCAAAATCGCTAATGATCTAGGCAATCGTAGCGGGCGCATCGTCGGTGGCCGCGCTGCTGCTCCTCGTGGGCATCACGGGCTGCTGCGTCTGCATGCTCGATCGGGAGGAGCGACTGAAGGTTCCTCTTTTCTTCTTTTGCTTAGAAATATAAGTTATAGCAGTATTGCGGTAGTATAAGGTCAGGGTCGTAACCCTGACCTTATACTACCGCAATACTGCTATAACTTATATTTTAAGCAATATCGTAATATTGCTCGGACTTTATAATACAAAAAAAGTAGGAACGGTAGATCTGAGGTTGAGAACGAAATATAGAGAGAGAATGATCACAGACTACATAATTTTACTTGCATTCCCATAACATCGCCGCAAATTTATTTTCATTTCAAGGGCAATGTTATGCCGAATAATTCTACATCTTTATAACTTCTCACTTTTTCATTCTATGTGTTATTGTGTAATTGTACATTTATTATTGCAGGAAAGTCTTGCAAAGCTGCAGTAGAAGATATGTAACTGCAAAAATCGGCTGGAACTATGACGTTCTCTGGAAGCGTCAACCACTCTTATTGTATGGCTATCTCGTATAAAATGGTTTAAAATGGCGAAAATATTAACAATCGGTAACGTGTGCTGACTTTTAAAAACGAGGCAAGCTATTCATGCAAGGTTTAAACAACTTAATTGATTTAATATCTCAAAGTGAAAATAATAGGGAAGAGGCGTCGGAAGGATCATTGGAAGCACCGGGAATTGAACCCAAAGGTTTCCTCCTCACGGGCGGAGCTGCGCTAAGTTTGGGAAATAATTTCCATCCTTTAACAAATTGAGAATATCGTCATGATTATAATATTAGCATCTGAAAAGAGCCAAATGTGTCATTTTCCTATTCCATTCTTATTTACTAGTCGATATGTCGATACAAATAAACAAATGATCGGATATATTAAAAAGTGAATTGAAGAAATCAACACGCCATTCTAACTTAAACAAATTTTGTTTTATTTATCTTGGGTCTCCGTTTATCGCACGTTAATATTCTGCTGCTTCACAGAACTCGACAAAATCATTCATTCGTTAATATCTAGAAAGTAGAGAAGGTCACAAGAGTGAAGAGGAGGACAGGGAAAACGAAGGGGCGGACACCAGGATTCTGAATATGTTCACGATTGTATTTAGAAGCAAATGGAGCGTTTCGTTCGCTATACATGTAATATTTATTTATTTATTTATTTATATTTATATACATATGCATTTATACCTGAATTGTAAGGCAATTAGTATTCTGCCTTTGAGCTGAGTATGGATGCTCGAACGGAGATGTCTTGTACCGGGACAGCCAGAGGCTACAGTCAAAGCAGCAGTTACCGAGAGGCACTCAGTGAGGAATCATTTGTATTCACGTCGTGTTCGAGTGTTTTTTCTGCCCTCTAACGTCGGCTTCTCTCTCCTGAACATGCACACTCACACTCGCACATCACTGATTATGGTCGAAACGCTCAAGGATAACATTTTTGATCCGGATTAGCTATGTTCAGAGCGCTGCATGGCTCTCGGCAACTGCCTGCTTTGACTGTAGCCTCTGGCTCTCACTGTGCAATACATGGCCGTTTGAACATCCTAACTCAGCTCAAAGGCATCATACTAATCGCCTTACAATTCAATAACGAAAACCGTGCTGGGAAGGAGAGAGAAGAAGACTTTGTTCATCGAGGTAGGAAGACAATTGTTACAACACAATGCGCTCGAAGGTTTAAAGATTCTAGAAGTGAGAGAGGGTTCTATAATATTTCGGGTCGCTTGCATCACCTTGCCGTTTGTATATTGGTCTGACATAGACAGAGAATTGCCATGTAGTAGGAATCTATTTAACAGAATAGTAAGGGGAACCGAGATTGCAATAAAAGTGCCTTTGAAGAAGGCATAGGGGACTCCGTCAGGGGTGGGGGTGCAGTACTTGCGTGTGGGCAATCTACGAATCATATGATAAATATTCTGGGAAGAAGAATCGATATAATCAATTCGGGCGGAGGTCCTGGGAGGGACAGTGGTTGCTGCACGCTGATGGGAAGACGGATCGGAGGGAGAGAAGGAATGCTCGAAGAATCTAGAGAAACATTGAGCCTTGTCACTGCTGTTAATGAGAATGCGATCGGAATATACATAATTACTCCGAATGGTGGCTTACTTTTAAGTCCAAAGCTGAAAAAGGTTCGGTCATATCCAGAGAAGGCGCGCTTTTCTTGGCTACGCTGGAAAGATCGAATAGAGCGCCTAAGCTTGGCGGAGGAGCGGAAAAAGAACTGAAATCTTTGGTTTTAAGAGGTTTCAAAAAGCTTCCGACACTTACGCAAGATTCTAAGGACTCTAGAAGGGATCTAACATTTATAGGCCTTATTTTAACGGTGATAAATTGGTTGTAGAGAAGGTCTCGTTCAGTTTGATTATTGAAAACTATATTTCAGTCATAAGAGAGATCATATAAGACGCCAGTTCAAAGTTAGCCTTTGTGTAGTTCGGAATAACAATTTCGGAAAGAGCAGGCGGCGGAAAACAAATATCGAATTTAACAGGGCAGTGATCGAAGGAGGGGAGGGTGGCATGTTTTTGCAAACGGAGACGAAACCTGGATTACTAGAGAATGCTAGATCAAGCATGTGATTATTACGAGTGGGAGTATAACACGCTGCTTAAGACCGGCGGTGACTGATAATGATAGAAGCTGGGAGGATGGATGATTCTGGGAAATACGGGAAATTACGGTGGAGGAAGACCAATCAATTTCGTGACAGTTGAAATCGCACATAGGAGAAAATGGCTACTAGAACCTTAAAAAATAGAATAAATATGCTCTAGGCAGACTGCAAAATGATCATTTGAGCAGGAAGGGCGGCTGTATACTGTTACTATGGTGATTTAGTTTGAAGAACGGGCAGTGGTGGTAACAGAGATGTCAAGGAGTTAACAGAAGGGTGAAAAGGAACCGGAGGAGATGACAAATGCAGGCAAATGGGAGGACACAAGAACTGTTACTTGACTTGTAGAGTTATGATCAGAGCGAAAAACTTGTTGTTTACCATGTAGAGATAAGGAGCAATCTTGTAAGCGATTAGTTGATAGCGAGCTTCCGCTAAACAAATAATGAAGACATTAAATTTCTTCCCGAACAAAATTTGTAAGGCTCCATTTTGTTATTGAGCAGACTACATGCATATAGGTACCTAAAAAGGGAGAGAGACACCAGAAACAGAAATTGATAGATGAAAAAAGAAGTAAACGTCAGCCTTTCAGCCCTTTTTTCGTTCGCCGTTCATTTCTCCCATTCGGAAAAGTTTGTCGTTCCTGAATTGTAAGGCGATTAGTATTCTGCCTTTGAGCTGAGTAAGGATGCTCGAACCTGAAGCAGCAGTGACAGAGAGGCACTCAGTGAGGAATCATTTGTATTCATGTCGTGTTCGAGTGTTTCTTCTGCTATCTAACGTCGGCTTCTCTCTTCTGAACATGCACACCTCACACTCGCACATCACTGATATGGTCGAAACGCTCAAGGATAACATTTTTCATCCGGATTAGCAATGTTCAGAGCGCTGCATGTCAAATGAAGTTCATTCGAACGAAATTAATATAAAAGTCCACCCATCCAATTATGTTCATCAGTTGCAAGAGCATTTGCACTACTCGCCTGCGGAACAGCTTGGTTTGTCTGGTTGTGTTCCAAGCCATTTAGTCCGGATTTAGATCGAAAGCCTACTCTTTTCTCAGCAATTCCAGTCGATCGGATTCTAATGAGAATGCGCCTTCTGCTGCTCATCTTCGTTCTCTTCTTCCTCGTGGCTTCCGTGCAATCCGAATGCGAAGACCAAACTCCCGCGTAGGGAATCTCTCGCATTTTATGACTATCATTTACGAAAAAAAGATACTTTGAAATACATATCAATTTCCTGCCCAATGTACAAGAGATCAGCCTTGAGTCTTGAGGGTCTCACGACGTCTCTCTCTCTCTCTCTCTCTCGCTCTCTCTCTCTCTCTCTCTCTCTCTCTTTCTCTACCTCTCTCTTTCTCTCTCAATATCTCTCTCTCTTAATACGGAATCAGGTCAATTATTTGACGTTCTTGCATGCGGAAGAAGAGCGGGAAGCTTAAGAAATATAGTGATCCTTTGAGCTGTGTCGAGTGGCAGAACCAAGGCCTCTGCAAGTACCTCATCGATATCAGGATGCTGTGCCCGGTTTCCTGCCATCTCTGTGATTAATCATGACATCATGGAGATCATTCACACTCATGTCATATTAATTTTTTCATCCACTTCTTTAATACATTTGCATTGACGTTCAGCCAATTAAATAAACGGATGCCTTGTTTGTAGTATGTGGAAGCAAAGTTTAAAGGAGGTATATATAATTAACCTAAGTTTTTCTCTATCTGAACTTGTTCATCTTGGCGTAAAACATGTATCCAGAAAGTTTGAGCGATTTTCTTCCATTACATTCTGAGCAATAGAAACGTGAAAACTGGCGGGAAGAGAATTAGTTCTCTCTCTCTCTCTCTCTCTTTCTCTACCTCTCTCTTTCTCTCTCAATATCTCTCTCTCTTAATACGGAATCAGGTCAATTATTTGACGTTTTTGCATGCGGAAGCAGAGCGGGAAGCTTGAGAAATAGAGTGATCCTTTGAGCTGTATCGACTGGGCGCGAGAAGGCTACTGCCGGACCATCAATGATATCAGGAATATTTGCCCGGTTTCCTGCCACATGTGTGATTAATCATGACATCATGGATATCATTCCCACTTATGTCACATTCCTTTTTTCATCCACTTCTTTAATACATTTGCATTGACGTTCTGCTAATTACATAAACGGATGCTTTGTTTGTATATTCGTATGCGATACAAATGGCTGGTTTATATCAAATATGTACGAACGATTTTGAAAAAAAGAAACAAATTAGACAATAATTTCTATCCAGCGCATCATTATCATCTTCTCCATCCTCCTCCGTCGCCGCGCGGAAATCTTCCTCCAAAGCCTCCGCCGGATATGCTCCTTAAACATGAAAAAAGTGTGTGTGAAACAATATGGTACGAAATGTAAGCATTTGCTTTGCACCACTTTCACGATTTTCCAACCATAAATTTATACCCTTAAAACCGTACTTTCTAGGTCATTATTGAGGTTTCTGAAAATTTATGCAAGGCTTACTCGATGAGGACTATCCAAAAATGAATCGAACATGTTTAAAAGCTTTCGCCACACGAGACACTTCCCTTGTTAGTATGAAGGAATAGCTTATTGAGGCGGCGGTAGATCAATATCAATCATATTATGATTGCAGTTGTCTATGGATTCTAACGATAAGCATATTGCAAGGGTCTGGCTTTCTTCTATAACGAAGTTTTCATATTATTCGATTTTCAAATCTCTCACTGAAGATCGCTGAAAGAAAAGCCTCTTACATAACAAAAATTTCAATTCATGCGAACCACCGAACGTGGAGTATGTGGAAGCCAAGTTTAAGGCGTACTTCATTGAATACCAAGCATATTTTGTTAGTTGTCAAATTTTGTCAGGAGCGTTAGGATAACGCACAGTACGGAGAACACAGATTTTCTCGGAATAAAAAAGAAATGACGTGGTATTCTACTTATTTGAATATGTTGTCATATCTTTAATTGATGCATGAATAAATAAATAAATAAACAAAAGTCTGACGGAGCTTGTCTTTTCCTGATTTGGACGAAGCATATTCTTCTTAGGTTAGAATACGATAAATATTGCAAGAGGTTTCACTCATATGGAGCCCTCATGGTGAGGTTATTGCTGATGAAATTCGTTACAACACTCGAACCAGAACTTCCCCCAGCGGCCTGACTGCAAATAAAAACGACTCCACCCACTGTCTCTGTAATGGAATGTCTGATTCCACAAGTATCCTTCATTCCTGTCCGTCCTCTCATTAGCACTACCACTTGTATATTTTCATTCCTGTTTTTGATCGCATTGTATTGCTAGCCTGTGTCCCCTTGGTTGCTCTTCGTGAGCGGTTGTTTCCTCGTTATTGTTGGCCTGGTGTTGGCCTGGTGTGAGATAAACCTGTGAAAACCCTCCCTCTCCCTCGTCTTCTCCTACATCATATCGCAGAGAAGTGTTCAACAATAGCAACATCTTGCTATTATATCTCTCCCCTCGAGAAGGCTGAAGAGCCATGTCATGTTCTTTTCTTGGTTAACTGGCCTTCAAATAGAGTCTAACTTTATTCATAGGCTGCCAACAAGCGTAGTATGCAGCACTTTCAACGGTTGCCGCAGCATACGTTGGAGTTTTGGCACCCAACTCATTTAATTGTAAGCTTACGTTTAGACGGAGAAAATCATGTAGCTATTGCTTAATGTTTGTCCATCTGTAGAGTTCCTCAAAAGTGGAAACCAAAACGATTACCACCTGCAGGAACCTGCGACCATCGCTTTACGAGAGCGGCGCTCTGCCTCTGAGCCAATGAGGCATACACGTGAAACATTTGGGAAATTTCTGAATCGCTCCCTTTTCCGATATCATTGCATACTGATTGCCTATCTATAGCATTCATCAGAAACGAAAACCAAGAATTTTGGTTACTTCGTTAGTTTTAATTGTGCGCTTTTATAGTCTGAATCGAGAAAATTTTGGAAAATCCGAATTAATTACCAATAAATTTATTAATTTTATAATTAGCAAGCTGAAAAGTGCATGAAATGATATCAATCAATAATCATTCAATGATCAAAATCGCTAATCATCTAGGCAATCGTAGCGGGCGCGTCGTCGGTGGCCGCGCTGCTGCTCCTCGTGGGCATCACGGGCTGCTGCGTCTGCATGCTCGATCGGGAGAGGCGACTCAAGGTTCTTCTTTTCTTCTTTTGCTTTTACTTTCTCCGATTAATAAAGAGACGAAAACGGATAACTTAGCTCAACATATCGCAGTAAACTCGCGCGCTTTTGGTGTTGTTTTTAGAAATGGGCAACAAATTTAGGAATAGAGGAAAGGAGAAAGACAACATTTAGAAGATTTGCAGTTGAGCTCGCCAAACTGAAACCATGCCGCAGCGTTTTTTCTAAGGGCATTTTATGGAGAGGAAAAGTTCTGTAATATAAGAATTTAACATTCATCGGGCAGTTTGTTCCACATCAGTATGGCGTTGCAAGGTCACGGTTATGATATTACTCGGACTTTATACTACAAAAAAACGAAGGAAGGGTAGATCTGAGGTTGATAACGAAATATAGAGAGAGAGTGTTCACAGACTACATAATTTTATTTGCATTCACATAACGTCGCCGCAAATTTATTTTAGTTTCAAAGGCGATGTTATGCCGAATAATTCTACATCTTAATTACACAATAACACATAGAATGACTATTACACAATAACAAATAGAATGAAAAAGTGAGAATAACTTCTCACTTTTTCATTCTATGTGTTATTGTGTAATAGTACGTTTACTATTACAGGAAAGTCTTGCAAAGCTGCAGTAGAAGATATGTAACTGCTCAATCGGCTGGAACTCTGAAGTTCTCTGGAAGCGTCAAACAATCTTATTGTATGGCTATCTTGTATAAAATGGTATAAAATCTCACAAATATTGTCAATCGGTAACGTGTGCTGACTTTAAAAAATGAAGCAAGCTACAAATTCATGCAATATTTAATCAATTTAATTGATTTAATATCTCAAAGTGAAAATAATGGTGAAGAGGAGTCGGAACGATCATTCGAAGCTCCGGGAATTGAACACAAAGCTTTCCTCCTCACGGGCGGGCCTCCGAGCTATGTTTGGGAAATAATCATCCTTTAACAAAGAGATAACATTACGGAATGAATATACCCACCGATGTCGCGACCTATCGTCATGATTATAATATTGGCATCTGAAAAGAGCCAAAAGTGTCATTTTCCTAATTTATTTTTATTTACTATAAAGTGATTGATATGTACCTACAAAACAAATGATCCGAGCCATTCCAACTTAGACAAATTTCGTTTAATTTATTTTGGGCCTCCGTTTATCGCACGTTAATATTCTGCAGCTTCACAGAACTCGATAAAATCATTTATTCGTAAATATCTTGAAAGGAGAGAAAGTCAAAAAAAGGGAAGAGGAGGAACAGGGAAAACGAAGGGGCGGACCCCAGAATTCTGAATATGTTCACGATTGTATTTAGAATCAAGTGGAGCGTTTCGTTCGCTATATATTATTGTGATTTCTGATACAATTTCTATCCCCAATTTTCTACGTGATAACAAAATTGTCAAAGAATGAGCTCACGCGGGCTTCTTTCACCCTATAATAAGTAAACTCACCAATTGTCTCTATTTGTATGTGCTTATCCATCCATGGCCTAGCATGGCTTGATGGTCCTTGGATCCATTGCGGCTGACTTTCTGGCCATGCCCGCCGGGTGCGCTTTCCGAAAGGTGCAATGATTTTGCGGCAATTGTAACTTTCACTCTAATATCATAACAAGCTCGGCGATAGATCGTCCAGCTCTGAGTGCTTAGATTGAAGATTGTCGACAAGTCAGCGCTACGTTGACCAAGATTGTGGGCGCGGCAGTACTTGAGGAGTGTGCTGGCGTCGCATACCAGGAGGAGCAGAGTGCAGCAAAGGAGAGTGATAGGGCGAAGAATAATATAGTTCATATACATGTAAGTATATATATATATATATATATATATATATACCGTATTTTCTCTATTACTACCCCCCCCCCTTTATTAGAACCCCCCCTCTAATAGTACCCCCCTCTCAAAATGCCATTGAAAAATAAAACCCCTCCCTCTAGTAGAACCACCCCTCCAATTGTACCCCCCCCTAACAGTCTAATAAATCATCTCTAGATGTACTTCGAACGGATCCTGGAGGCATGGGGTGCTCTTTCCAATGAACTGATGCCAAATTCATTCAAAGTATGTGGTAAAATGGATATTCCAGGAATGATTCCTATGAATTCGAGCTATGATTCTACTTTTTTTGGGAATAAAATGTTGTGATTAAACTTTTAGTGTCTCACATTGAAAAATAGTACCCCTCCCTCTAATAGAACCCCTCCCTCTAATAGTGCCCCCCTCTCGCAGGGGTATTGAAAAATAGAACCCCCGGGGGTACTAATAGAGAAAATAGGGTATATATATATATATATATATATATATATATATATATATATATATATATATATATATACATATATTCTTTTTTATTCCTAGAAAATCTGTGTTCTCCGTACTGTGCGTTATCCTAACGCTCCTGACAAAATTTGACAACTAACAAAAATGCTTGGTACTTTGCTTCCACATACTACAAACAAGGCATCCGTTTATTTAATTGGCTGAACGTCAATGCAAATGTATTAAAGAAGTGGATGAAAAAATTAATATGACATGAGTGTGAATGATCTCCATGATGTCATGATTAATCACAGAGATGGCAGGAAACCGGGCACAGCATCCTGATATCGATGAGGTACTTGCAGAGGCCTTGGTTCTGCCACTCGACACAGCTCAAAGGATCACTCTATTTCTCAAGCTTCCCGCTCTTCTTCCGCATGCAAGAACGTCAAATAATTGACCTGATTCCGTATTAAGAGAGAGAGATATTGAGAGAGAAAGAGAGAGGTAGAGAAAGAGAGAGAGAGAGAGAGAGAGAGAGAGAGAGAGAGCGAGAGAGAGAGAGAGAGAGACGTCGTGAGACCCTCAAGACTCAAGGCTGATCTCTTGTACATTGGGCAGGAAATTGATATGTATTTCAAAGTATCTTTTTTTCGTAAATGATAGTCATAAAATGAGAGAGATTCCCTACGCGGGAGTTTGGTCTTCGCATTCGGATTGCACGGAAGCCACGAGGAAGAAGAGAACGAAGATGAGCAGCAGAAGGCGCATTCTCATTAGAATCCGATCGACTGGAATTGCTGAGAAAAGAGTAGGCTTTCGATCTAAATCCGGACTAAATGGCTTGGAACACAACCAGACAAACCAAGCTGTTCCGCAGGCGAGTAGTGCAAATGCTCTTGCAACTGATGAACATAATTGGATGGGTGGACTTTTATATTAATTTCGTTCGAATGAACTTCATTTGACATGCAGCGCTCTGAACATTGCTAATCCGGATGAAAAATGTTATCCTTGAGCGTTTCGACCATATCAGTGATGTGCGAGTGTGAGGTGTGCATGTTCAGAAGAGAGAAGCCGACGTTAGATAGCAGAAGAAACACTCGAACACGACATGAATACAAATGATTCCTCACTGAGTGCCTCTCTGTCACTGCTGCTTCAGGTTCGAGCATCCTTACTCAGCTCAAAGGCAGAATACTAATCGCCTTACAATTCAGGAACGACAAACTCTTCCGAATGGGAGAAATGAACGGCGAACGAAAAAGGGCTGAAAGGCTGACGTTTACTTCTTTTTGCATCTATCAATTTCTGTTTCTGTTGTCTCTCTCCCTTTTTAGTTACCTATATGCATGTAGTCTGCTCAATAACAAAATGGAGCTTTACAAATCAACTGATTATTTACAACAACTGATCGCTTACAAGATTCCTCCTTATCTCTACATGGTAAACAACAAGTTTTCTGATCACAACTCTCCAAGTCCTGTTGCAGTTCTTGTGTCCTCCCATCTGCCTGCATTTGTCATCTCCTCCGGTTCCTTTTCACCCTTCTGTTAACTCCTTGACATCTCTGTTACCACCACTGCCCGTTCTTCAAACTAAATCACCATAGTAACAGTATACAGCCGCCCTTCCTGCTCAAATGATCATTTTGCAGTCTGCCTAGAGCATATTTATTCTATTTTTTAAGGTTCTAGTAGCCATTTTCTCCTATGTGCGATTTCAACTGTCACGAAATTGATTGGTCTTCCTCCACCCTAATTTCCCGTCTTTCCCAGAATCATCCATCCTCCCAGCTTCTATCATTATCAGTCACCGCCGGTCTTAAGCAGCGTGTTATTACTCCCACTCGTAATAATCACATCCTTGATCTTGCATTCTCTAGTAATCCAGGCTTTGTCTCCGATTGCAAAAACATGTCACCCCTCCCCTCCTTCGATCACTGCCCTGTTAAATTCGATCTTTGTTTTCCGCCGCCTGCTCATTACGAAATTGTTATTCCGAACTACACAAAGGCTAACTTTGAACTGGCGTCTTATATGATCTCTTTTATGACTGAAATATAGTTTCAATAATCAAACTGAACCAGACCTTCTCTACAACCAATTTATCACCGTTAAAATTTTTTTCGGGAGGAAATTTAATGTCTTCATTATTTGTTTAGCGGAAGCTCGTTATCAACTGATTATTTACAACAACTGATCGCTTACAAGATTGCTCCCTATCTCTACATGGTAAACAACAAGTTTTTCGCTCTGATCATAACTCTCCAAGTCCTGAAAACTCGCGCGCTTTTGGTGTTGTTTGCAGAAATGGGCCACAAATTCAGGAAAAGAGGAAAGGAGAAAGAAATCTTTTAACAGCTTTACAGTTGAGCCCGCCAAACTGAAACCTTACCGTCGCGTTTTTTTCCCAGGGAATTTTGGGGAGAGGAAAAGTTCACTAATATAACAATTTAACGTTCATCGAGCAGTTTGTTCCACTATGGTCTGACTACAAGTTACAGCAGTATTGCGGTAGTATAAGGTCAGGTTATTACTTTACTCGGACTTTATAATACAAAAAAGAAGGAACGGTAGATCTCAGGTTGAGAACGAAATAGAGAGAGAGTGATCACAGACTACACAATTTTATTTGCATTCACATAACTTCGCCGCAAATTTATTTTCATTGCAAGGTCGATGTCATGCCGAATAATTCTACATCTTAATAACTTCTTACTCTTTTATTCTATGTGTTATTGTGTAATAGTACATTTACTATAACAGGAAAGTCTTGCAAAGCTGCAATAGAAGATAAGAAACTGCTCAATGGGCTGCAACTGCAACGTTCTCTGGAAGTGTCAACCACACACAAAGAATATTGTCTTAGACAATAATTGTCTTGAAGCCATTGTCTTGAGATTTGTCTTAGACAAAATTGTCTTGCAGGGAATTGTCTTAACCTGTCAAGACAATTTTCCAAGACAATTAAGACAATTCGGGAGACGGCGCCGCCTCGCCCAATTGTCTTGATTGTCTTGAAGTTTCGCTGCAGACACGAAGTAGCTATCTCGTCCGATCTGGCGAGTTAGGCAACGTCGAGCGGCGACACTTACGGGTTCACATTCACATGCGAGTGAAAGTGCTCGAAAAAACCTTTTTGTGCACTTTTGCATATTTTAAATTATTTTCTTTTCGTGCAACATAATAAAATGTACATTATTTTATTTTTCAGCTGTTTCTCTACTATTGTAATTGTCTTGGAATAAAAGCGTCCGTCAGTCGCGTTTTAATTGCAACTCCTCTTTTTACAGAAATGTTTGTTGTGACAGTACGGAACGATTAAATAAAATGTGAAGATTTGAGGATGGTTCAGCATTCAAGTTATTCACAGGAATTTTAAAGGGGGCCCACGTAAGCTGAATAAGGGGCCACGACGTGGAAAAATTAGTGGCGACCCGAGCAGCTGTTTTGGCCCCTTATCGACCCAGCGTGGGCAACTTATTCCGCTAGTCGGGGCCCCTGATCAAGCACCTATGCTCCCGAAAGAGCGCGTCGTGGCCCCTTATACAACGAGCATGGGCCCCTTATTCTCCGTTGTCGGGCCCAAATTTTCCACATACTTGGGCCACCTATCCAGCTCATCCGGGCCCCTTATCCCACCATTCGCTGCTCCTTATTCGTTGCTGTTCTCATTCCTGCTTTCATCAATTTGACAAGTACCTTTATTCTCCTAGTTACCAGAATCAGATGACAATCAAAACGAGAATCCTAACATGCGGAAAATATACAGGCAAGGGGGCGTTATCTTTCCCAGCGGGAAGGAAAGATCGTAAGTCTTGTCCTAGTCAACACTTCTTGAGAAAGAGTGGTCTCCCTGCCTGTCCCATCATGCTGCGCAGATACCAGTCGATGTCATCACAGCACGCTGGAAGAGTAGCTTTGAAGTTTAAAAAAAAAAATCATTGCTGGAGCAGTTGACCTTGTGCGAACGCAGTGTCCACGCCGTTGTCTTCTTCCAAAACATCTTCGTCGCTGTCCTCATCTTCAGTGTCTCTCTCGCCGCGGAACAGGTCGCGCTCGATCTCGTCAGGTGCAGCACCGTCTTCAAAAAAATCATCGCAGCGAGCTTAAAATATACAAAACAGCGCTGACCTGTTAAAGTTACGCGACTAGTTGCAGTTGGGCCGCCTCGATCCAATCCTGTAGTCGCATTTTCGCTTGCAAGCCATCGCAAACCATGAAAAACAAACTAATTAAGTCAGAAGCTGAAATAGATAATGAACAGCACATACAAAAAGTTCATGGTGCCACTAATATTTTAGTGCAGCGTCCATCTCGTTTTTTAAAAACATCGGAAAAGCACTCAACCGTACTTTTGAACAAAATAAACCCCCTCGTGGCCCCATTTCGACGTCAAAAAACATTAGTGGCCACCACAAGCAGAATCAGGGGCCACGGCGAGGTTGCTCGGGTGAAGGGTCGCTGAGCGAGTGCGGAATAAGGGGCCACAGCGTGGTCGCACCCCCGTGTGGCCCCTTATTCAGCATACGTGGGCCCCCTTTAAAATTCCTGTGATTGTTATGCGTTTTAGTTTGTTTTGTTTCTCCTTATGTTTTTAATTCATTGTTGTTTAGACGCCAGTTCGCGTGTCCGGCTGCCTTGCCCAGTTCGTGCAGCGTCAGGCTGCATGCGTGTGATTCAAACAAGGTGGAGTTGTATTTTCTTTTTTTGTTTTGCTCGTTTTTGTTGTTCTTGTTATTTCGTTTGAGCTTTTTTTTTATTTTTTTTCCGCAATAATCTAAAGAGAAGGATATTCAACGTGTGTTGTAGTTACCAAGCTCCTGGCGACGATCGAGTCGGTTCCAACAGCGCGTGGATTAAAAGTGAACGTGGTTCCTTACGGCTTCGACGAATGGTTCCGCGACTTGGCCTCTCGCAAGGACGAGCTCTCCTTCGAGGAGATCAACGCCGTCGCACTCTCGACATCCACAGCGTAAGGCTTTCCTTTTCTATCTAAAATCTCTTCCCTAAAACCCAATTATCTTCGTTTTTAATCATTCTTTTTAATCTTATCAGAGTCAGTTTTAACTATAATTCCAGTCTTCGATGTAAATAAATAATTTGAATTTTTTTCCTATTTTTACAACAACAAAGATTGAAAAATCGATTTGAAACCGAGAATTCCACCATTTCCAGCGACGGCCGAACTAGCTCAAGAATGATGCTGCTTAAAGGCTACGGCAAGGAGGGCTTCACCTTCTTCACCAACTACAGTAGTCGCAAGGTGAGAAGCTTTCTGTTGTTTTATAGAAATTTCTTGTAGTATTTATTGGGATCCATTTCTTCGTTATGACAGTCTTAAGCTGGCGCTCTGATTTTTCGTTCAATGTTACTGTAGAATTCCAGGGTTCTCATTTTTAAATTTTTTTTCTGACAGCCGGCCACGCCAAACTATAAGCATATTCGAGTGACCTATCGTATTTGGATCTGTTTCTCCCTTCCCTCTCTCTCCGCCTTTTTCCCTCAAAAGAGGTAAAAGGCTCTCCCCATCTCACCTTCTCTCTCTCTCTATCCAGATGCGCATCGAGGGAGTGGTGGATCAGCTGCTGACGAGTACTGGGCGTCTCGGCCGATTGGCTCGCGCATCTCGGGCGCCACTTCTCCGCAGATTGGCGTCGTCCCGAACAGAGAAGTCCGAACAAGCTTGTCGATCGATTTATCAATTTTTTAAAGCATTTAATGTTTTTTTCAAAATCTAAAAATTTCTATCACGTTTATCATTCTTTTCATTTTGCTTTGTTTTTTTTAAAGTTAATTTTTTTAGTAAATATTTTTTAAAAATTCCAACTTATAGAACTTGCTGGCGCGGAAGGCCGAGCTGGAGACGGCCGAGAAGGTAGAGACAGCCGTCGCGTGTCTGGAGAACTGGTGAGGCTATGTTTTCTTTTTTAAATCTTCTCTTGATCCTTTTTTCTAACCATTTTTTCTCTAAATATATTACTTTAGATACAAAAATTTTTGTACTACTGCCCCTTTATCAAAATGACATTGAAATATTGATTAAATATGTTAATTGATTGAGAAATTCCTATTTGCAGGGACGGCTTCATGTTGCAGCCGGGCTACTTTGAGTTCTGGCAAGGACAGCCAAATCGACCGGCTGATCTTCGACCGACATCATTTCTATCGACTCGCGCCATTGGCACCACTGTCCTAAGCCATAAGCCCTATGACCTTAACCCTGTGACCTTAACCTAAGTCACCCCCTATCCCAAAGGTCATCCTCATGACCTGTCCAGTCGCTTCTGCCTTCCACGGAAGAGAGCTTTATCATATATTATCTTTTTGCTTTATTGATCTTGTCACATATTCCCCCTTTCTTGTGCGTTTTAACCCTTTCCAGTGACTGATCCCTCTTTTTTGCACGTTTTAAGAAGGCATATAAAAATCCTTGACAGTTGTTCAACTGCAATGAGGATTGAGTATGTGCAGTAGAGAAAGTGGGTTTTTTAGGGTGATGAATACATAAAAAAAAGTTAATCGATTAGAAGATGACTGCAAAATGAACAGTGTAGGATGATTCATTGCGACTCTCTCTCTTTCTCTCTGTCTGTATCTCCCTCCCTCTCACTCACTCTCTCTCTCTCTGTCTCTCTATCTCTGCCTCTCTCTCTCTCTCTATGTTTCTTCTCTCTTCAATCTAATTGCTGCGAATCGATACCAAGGATGGATTTGCGGTTATTAAATAGAATGAAGGTTAGAGGGAGTACTAAATGAACTGTGACCGCGGTTCAAGAGAGAAGAATGAACAGCGAGATGAAGAACACGCTGCAGCATTGCGCAAAATACTGTGGAAAATTGTAGTAAAAAAGCAGAATTTTAAAGAAACCCTGCCCTCTTAAGTACATCCAATTGTTCTGCTCTCTCTCTCTTTCTTTCTTTCGCTCTCTCCCTTTCTCTCTCTCTCTCTCTCTCTCTCTCCACAGGCAACCTCTGCCAGAATCCAAGCATGGAATGTTTTATGCCCTTGTGGGTGACGGCAGCTGTTCTCATGTTGTTAAACAGAACCTGTTTAATATAATAAAGCGTTTTGTTTATCGTTATAAAGCGTTTTGTATAATGAATACGCTTAAAAAGTAATGTTTCGAACTGCATTTCATCCGTGAGCAGTTAAAAAGATGAGAAGGGGGCGTGGCTTAGGCGCGCTGCGCGAGATTGTCTTGAGAGGTCAAGACAATTCTGCGACGCGCAATTGTCTTGACCGGGCAAGACAATTTCGTCAAGACAATAATTGTCAAAAGCATGCAAGGCAATATTGTCTTGAGCCAAATTTAAGACAAATTGTCTTGAGCGATTGTCTTGACCTCTCAAGACAATCTTCTTTGTGTGCACTCTTATTGTATGGCTATCTTGTATAAAATTTAATAAAATGGCAAAAACATTATCAGCAGGTAACGTGTGCTGACTTTACAAAAACGAGGCAAGCTATTCATGCAGGATCTAAACAATTTAATTGATTTAATATGCAAAAGTGAAAAAAATAGGGAAGAGGAGTCAGAAGGATCATTGGAACACCAGGAATTGAACCCAAAGCCTTTCTTATCACCGAGATATAAGAAAATGACTTGAAGGAATCAACACGCCATTCTAACTTAAACAAATTTGGTTTAATTTGTTTTGGGTCTCCGTTTATCGCTCGTTATTATTCTGCAGATTCACATAACTCGACAAAATCGTTTATTCGTAAATATCTAGAAAGGAGGGAAGGCCACAAGAGGAGGACAGGGAAAACGAAGGGGCGGACTCCAGAATTTTGAATATGTTCACGATTGTATTTAGAATCAAGTGGAGCGTTTCGTTCGCTATATATTTATTTTTTAAATTTATATTCATATGTATACATGTATAGTTATTTATGATATTATTTCTATCCCTAATTATCTCGCTATAAAAATGACTGTCGAAGAAAGAATTTATAAGCAAGGAAATACATCGCTGAATTTAAACCTCAGAACTGGTTGTCTCTGATTGCGTCAAGTCCATGCAGCAGCGCATATTCGTACTGTTGTAGACATGGAGGCCTTCTTCATGGATCCATATGGTTGCATTCTGGAGCGATTCAAGGCTCTGAGAAGGCGCATTCGGATCCCAAAGCCCGTCCGGGATGTTGCCAGCGGGTTTGCCATCGATCATCCACTGGAAGCGACTTCGCTTCACTTTAATGTCGTTCGGATTCTCGCCGGCCAACGGAGTTGGACTGCCCACGAAAGCAGCAGACACGAGGCAATGGGCCGAAAACGCCTAGGTACCGTAGCCGTTATTTCCAAAATATCAACAATGACAAGTGGGGGATTTGCATTTTATAGATGCTATGTTATTCGGTTGAGGCATTTACAACTAATAAATGCATATGCAACAAAGTTGTGCACCTTATCCGTGACAATTGCATCCTTCATTCCGTACGGGCAGACACTTTCTATTGTCGCGACATAGGGAACATTTTTGTAAACATGTTCCTTGATCGTCACGTCATAGCGACCAGCACCAAGTGCCGGAAATTCTGGATAAGATGGAGCTCGGGAGCGGGAAGGAATGGATTTCGCATGCAGCAGTTCATCGGATAAGCGCCGTCGGGCACATCAATTATGCGCCCTTCTTTCAGAAAAGTATTGAAGGCACGTTGGAGCACCCGAGTATCGTTGCTACTGTAGACCATTTCGTCAAGGGAGTCGATATCATTCAGCTCATGGCTTTTGCCATTCAGGAACCTAAAAGTAAAAATCTTAATCAAGAAACGCTTAAATATTGCAAATGACTGACCAGTAAAAGTCAAGCGTCTTGATCCTCTCGATGATGAAGTTGCATTGCTGGCTTCCTCCACAGTTAACACCGGTTCACTCAAGTTCGCTTCGTGCCGCACTTGAATGCGACATTCCACTGCAAAAAATCTTACGGTGGCTAATCGTCTTAAAATATGTTCAGGCACATCCAAAAGCACGCCCATTCAGCCCTTAAAAAGAGGTCATCATCCTGTATCGGATCATGGCTCTGGAGAAGTGGGCGGAGCTAGCCTGAATGCAGCCAAAATCGCATGCTTTATGTGCAAAATTCAAATGCGGGAAATTCAAAGCAAGGTTCGAAATGATTGATTTAGGTTCGGGGCCGTTGGTTATCATAGGACCGCGTTTTGTGAGATGCTAAAAGTTACCATACCACGGTAGCATTGGGTCAAGCAACCGCGGTGGTGCGTTGCGGTCATTTCAAGGCACTGCATATTGGCGTGACCATTTTTGATGACCGGGTTTGAATGGGCGTGAAATGACACACATGTGCTAATTTGAAATTATTTATTCATAACTTAAGAGAATCCTGCACTAATCCTGATAATTTGAACGTATTCATTCGAAACTGAAGAGAATCGTGCCCTAACAGTTCTGCTTCAGCTCTTCCGGGAACGCCTGGAGAACGCTGTGTGAGGCTAGAACAAATTCGTCCGGGCAGCTTTCACCTCGATTTTTCACGGATACGATCATAATGAATTCCACATCCTCAATTAATTCATTTAATGATGTATTGTTGTTTACATATGCTATGATTTCTATCATTAATTATCTCCGGGGAAAAGTTATTGTCGAAGAAAGAATTGATAAGCAACGAACTACAAAGCTGAATTTGAACCTCAGAATTGGTTGTCTCTGCCTGCGTCAGGTCCATGCAGCAGCGTCCTTCCCTTCCATTGTCGACATAGAGGCCACTGTCACGGATCCAGATGGTTGCGTTTTGGCGCGATTCAAGGCTCTCAGAAGGTTCAAAAGAACCCCAAAGCTCGTCCGGGATGTTGCCTGCTGGCTTGCCGTCGAAGATCCACTGGAAGCGACTTCGCTTCACTTTAACGTTGTCCGGATACTCGCCATCCAAAGGAGTCGGACTGCCAACGAAGGCGGCAGACACGAGGCAAGGGACAGGGAAATCCTAAGTTACATAACCGTCTAAAGTATCACCAATGACTGGGGTAGCAACTGTATTGTTAACTACATTTATGACTAATAAATACATTTGCAATAAAATTGCGCACCTTAACGGTGACAATTGCATCCTTCATTCCGTACGGGCAGACACTGTCCATTGTCCCGACGTAGGGGACATTTTTGTAGATATGTCCAATGATGTTCACGTCATGGCGACCAACACCAAATACCGGAAATTCTGGATAAGATGGAGCTCGGGAGGCGGGGAGGAGTGGATTTCGCATGCAGCAGTTTATCGGATAAGCGCCGTCGGGCACAGCAATTATACGCCCTTTTTCCAGAATAGTATTGAAGGCACGTTGGAGCACCCGAGTGTCGTTGCTGCTGTAGACCATTTCGTCAACGGATTCTATATCATTCAGCTCATGGCTTTTACCATTCTGGAACCTAAAAAAAATCTTAATCAAGAAACGCTTAAATATTGCAAATGACTGACCAGTAGAAGTCAAGCTTCTTGATCCTCTCGATGACGAAAGTTGCATTGTTGGCTTCCTCCACAGTTAACACCGGTTCGCTCAAATTTGCTTCGTGCCGCACCAAAAGGCGACAAGGCCCTGCAACATCTCTTTATTAGCTTTTCTTCTTCAAACATACATGTATGTTTGTTCTGGAACAATCAAATAATACACGAGATAACGTGCTAATTTGAAACTATTCATTCGAAACTAAAGAGAATCGTCCTAACATATCTGCTCAAGCTCTTCCGGGAACACCTGGAGAACGCTGTGTGAGGCGAGAACAAATTCGTTAGGGCAGCTTTCACCTCGATTTGTTACGGATGCGCTTATAACGAATTCCACATCTTCAATTAATGCATTTAAAGATGCTTTAAAAATTCACACTTTTACAATCCATCTTCTTAAGAGAGCCTCTCTGTATGCCTCCAGTAGGGCCTGCCCCAGATCCAGATGTCCCATTTCGAGAGCGAAAACGTTGTCGGACATGGCACCGGGCCGACAAAATTCTCTACAACATACCTCATTTACATCTGGATAGTACGTCCCCACCAATGACTGTATCGATTTTCCCATGGCGGTCGCGTCAAAGTGACAGATCCGCATTGTACAAATTGTTGCGCAATCTTAATGTTTCTTACTCATCCAATACACCATTCTGCTCCACAAAGCATCCTGAAGTCAGAACGGATGTTTATTTTGCATATTTCCCGTAGAAAAAGCCCGCAAAAGGGTTTGCATGTACGCGGAATTGAACCTGCGACCTATGACATTCGAAGTGCACAACCAATACGCAAAAATTACATTTAAAAATTCATTTCTCGAGACTCCTTGAACCAGTTTTATAGGTTAAACTATCAATCGATAGCTATTTTTTCGCTCTACCGAAATAAAAATATCCGCCAAAAAGTGTAAAATGATGGTAAGGCAAAATAAGACTCCAAAATATTCAAACACAAAAAAGTATATCAAACAATTTATTCATGAAGAAGTGATGTATGGGAAAGTTGTTCGTCTTCGGAAAGCTATCTAATAGTAATTTATGAAATGTGATGATAGGTTGCATATGCGAGAAATAGCGGCTGCGGAACTTGCCTCACAAAAATTAAATTTGCAAAGCCCCTCAGGGCACTTTTCCGGTACTATTATCAATATTGAGGACATACCATGTCAGCCACTATTTATCTTCCCATTGGGTACCGGAAAAGTACCCTGAGGGGCTTTGAAAATTTAATTTTTGTGAGGCAAGTCCCGCAGCCGCTATTCCTCACATATTCAACCTATCACCACATTTCATAAACTACTATTAGATAGCTTTCGTGAAGACGAACAACTTTCCTATACATCACTTCTTCATGAATAAATTGTTTGATATATTTTTTTGTGTTCGAATATTTTGGAGTCTTATTCTGCCTTACCATCATTTTACACTTTTTGGCGGATATTTTTATTTCGATAGAGCGAAAAAATAGCTATCGATTGATAGTTTAATATATAAAATTGGTTCAAGGAGTCTCGAGAAATGAATTTTTAAATGTAATTTTTGCGTATTGGTTGTGCACTTCGAAAGTCATAGGTCGCAGGTTCAATTCCGCGCACATGCAAACACTTTTGCGGGCTTTTACTACGGGAAATATGCAAAATAAACATCCGTTCTGACTTCAGGATGCTTTTTGGAGCAGAATGGTGTATTGGATGAGTAAGAAACATTAAGATTGCACAAAAAGTTGTACAATGCGGATCTGTCACTTTGACGCGACCGCCATGGTAAAATCGATACAGTCATTGGTGGGGAAGAACTATCCAGATGTAAATGAGGTATGTTGTAGAGAATTTTGTCGCGTACAGAATAGTACTATTCACATTCTGTAGTCTTTGAATTTGTCGAAAATATAGCGATTCGAATAGTTTTAGGTCATTTTCTGTCCACTGTAGAAAAATCGAAAAATGAGTTTTTTTCGTGGAAAATGATAGTTTTATGAATTATGATATATTGCTATTATGACAAGAAACATGCGCTGAATCGAATGAAGTGGTTCACTGTATGTTAAAACAAGAATTTAACCATTTCTTCACAAATTCCTTGAATCGTTCATCTCCGAGGTGCCCCTATTTGAGCCCATTTTTAACAGCTTAGGGGACATCCAGGCCAAACGAAAAGAAGATATGTTATACAGTTTTTAATGCTCTACAATTTGAGATATAGTACCCAAAACGTTTTAAGTATAAGGTATTCAACGGTCAAATTGAAATATTTAAAATAATTTTTTGATATGAAAATGAAATTTTTTTCCAACGACATCTTAAGGTCTTTTGTTTAGAATTCGACGGGGATGCCAATAAAAAAAAGAAAATTGAAAAATATTGCTATTATAGAAAGTTATGGCGAATTATACTTTTTTTCATGCTGGACAAGGAAAAATTTTTTATAACAAAATTGATCTACTAATTTTCCTTACAGTGCGTATAGGTACCTCTAAATAAATTTTGGATAACTGAATCGGAAATTTTTGCGCCGGGGCAGGTCCCCATTGAGGGCAGCTTGATCCTTACAGAGAGGCTCTCTTAATAGAAGAATGTAACATTACAGCGAATTAATATGTAGATTAACGCTACCGTCAAGACATATTTGAAAATAAATTAAATGTTTAAAAAATAAACTTCACACATTGTACATCGTCCCATTGATCGTTATGTCTCTAAATCCTATGCTGGTCGTTACGGCCTCATACTTCATTGACCGTGCACCGCCAATATGAATTGCTAAAAAGAAAAGAAATTGAATTCTCGACATAATTATCGCTAATTATTAAGATCTCTTAATATTAAAAAATTTTTGTCGATTTATAACTAACCCATAAACGCAATGGTGAAAGAGATGAGGATTTCGAACGGATTAGTGAACTTCATTCTACTTTAATCCACCCTGAATTAGGATGGAATATGAAGAAAAACATCAAATATATTTTCATAGATACAAAACGCTATGAGCTTATTTCTTTTATACCATGAACAAGGGCGGGCATCAACAAAGAATCTCCAGAATCGCAGGAGGAGGGGGAAAAGGGAGAAATGATTCAAAACGCTGACGAAAATGAATAACGGGAAGGTGACTGATTGTAAGCAATTTCTGCCAGGGTCGTCTGGGTTTCCCTTTGATTCTTTCAGAAAAGGCTCTCGCAAAAATCTTCTCTATCTGCTTGGGAAGCAAATATCTTGCGGTCGATTCCCATTTCGAGCGATTTCGGACGAATTCTTTCGAAGCTTGGTGTTCCTTCTGTAGAGATATTCGGACGCGCCCGTCGATTCGGCCAATGGCACTTGCCGCTCGGCTAGCCTCCGCATCCAAACCACCGCCTGTAGCTACAAACAACAATTGCATTTAGTGATTGAAATAAATCATGTCATGTGCACTTCTTCCAACTCGCAATGTTGTTCTTCTCTTCTAAAGCTTCTAGCGTCAATCCACTCCGTACGAAGATGGAATTGGAGTCAAAATTAAATGTATTCAGGATAAAAAGAGGTAAACATTTACGAACTACAATTGCCATCCGCCTCAATACACCTCGAGATATTGATTCACTACCTTTCCTTTTCTGCTTTTCATGCCAATCGCCATCTTGCCCATCTTGGAGAAAACAGAATGTATCATCTCTAAAGATCCTCCATTCTCAGTTATAGAAGAATGTTCGCTAGCCATCGCTCATATTTTGTCATCTAGAAGAAAGGACCCTTCTCTTTCTCTAGTTCTGTCCAAACAGAACAACAAGAATAGAAACCCACCATTTTATAATTCTTTCCTTGCATTTCTTGTTAGTGTTTGAGATTTAATTATCCTAGTTTGCGTGCGACGAAGTCGTCATTCTACTCGTTTCTCAACAGGTTTCTTCGAATAATGAAAAAAAGACATGTGCTTCACATAAAATAAAACAGGAATATCGGCGTATCGAGAAAGTTGAGAAATAACCAGCGACAATTATCTTCCAACTTCAATGATCTTCAAGCCTATGATTTCTTTTTTGCTTTATTTCCAACTCACTCATTTGTGCATCTTTGAATGAAAAGAATGCATCGCTAAACTTGCTCCATGCTCACAAGTTACAGAATAATGTTTATTATGTTAGTCATAGAAGAATGTTCATTCAGAAAAGTGCAACAGATAGATTATTGAAGTTGAATACACCTTGAATAAACAAAGGCTTCGAAAGGGAAATCGAAAATTAGTAGTGACATTATCTTTTCTTGCAAAAGTCGTAGAGGATGGCGGAGAGAAGGACAACTAGGAGGACGATGGAGCAAATCAAAACAATAACGGCGGAGATTAAGAGGAAGAGGGTAGCGAAATTTGACGTCGTATTCTGAATAAGATGAAATGCTTAATTACCTTTTTTGTCGTATTAAAATTCATTGTCGAAGAAAAAGTTGATATGCAAAAAACGCTCGGCTCAATAAAAAACCTCAGTAGTTGACTACTAGTTGAAGTCGCTGTAGGGCGAGTAGTAGTAGTCTTAGTCGTAGCAGGGAATGTTTTAGTAGTGGTAGTCGTAGAAGAGCTTCCAATGGCAGTAGAAGACGTAGCATGGAGTGCAGTGGTTGTGATCGTTGTATCAGTGCGAGTAGTAATAGTCTTACTCGTTGCAGGGCGAGTAGTAACAGTGGCACTCGTAGCAGGGCTTGTAGTTGTAGTGGCAGTCGTAGCAGGGCTTGTAGTTGTAGTGGCAGTCGTAGCATGGCTTGTAGTTGCAGTGCCAGTCGTAGCAGGGCTTGTAGTTGTAGTGGCAGTCATAGCAAGGCTTGTAGTTGAAGTGGCAGTTGTAGCAGGGCTTGTAGTTGTTGTGGCAGTCGTAACAGGGCTTGTAGTTGTAGTGGAAGTCGTAGCAGGGAGTTTAGTGGTAGTAGTAGTCGTAGCAGGGCTTGCAGTGCTAGTGGTAGTCGTAGCAGGAAATGTTGTAGTAGTGGTGGTCTCCTCTGCGTGTGTCAGGTCCATGCAGCAGCGCTGAGCCCAATGATGGTTGTCATGGAGGCTACCGTTGCCCATCCAGATGGCTGCGTATTGGAGCGATTCAAGGCTCTGAAAAGGTGATTCCGCGTCCCAAAGCTCGTCCGGGATCTTGCCAGCGGGTTTGCCGTCGAGCATCCACTGGAAGCGACTTCTCTTCACTTTGAGGTCGTTCGGATTCTCTCCAGGCAACGGCGTCGGACTTCCGACGAAGGTAGCAGACACGATGCATGGGAACTCCTAAGCAAGTAAGTTCCATAACTGTCATTTCAAGAAGGTGAGCAATGAGTGGGATTTTGAAATGATATCTTAATCCATAATAACGTTAATGATCACAAATACATGTGCACCAAAGTTGTGCACCTTAACCGTGACAATGGCCGGCTTCATTCCGTACGGGCAGACGCTGTCTGTTGTCGCGACGTAGGGAACATTTTTGTAAACATGTTCCTTGATGACCACGTCATGGCGACCGGCACCAAATGCTGGAATTTCTGGATAGGATGAAGCTCGGGCAGCGGGAACGAAAGGATTTCGCATGCAGCAAGGTTGCATAAGGAAACCGTCGGGCACAGCAGTAATGAGCCCTCGATACAATATTGTACTGTAAGCCCGCCGAAGCAGCTGAGTGTCTATGGTGACGGTGATCCATTGGTGAACTTTGTCAATAAAAGACTGTTCGATTCTCTTGCCATTCACGTACCTAAAATAAAATTTAAATATTCAAATAATTCGCATGCATTTGGATCTTCAGCATGGTTTATTCCGCTAATATTTTTCAAGTCTCATCTTGTGTCTCAAAATGACGAATATTTAAATATCTTATAAAGGGATATCCAAATTGGCCGCTTAAGGGCCGGCTCCTACCGGGTCCTGGTTGGTCCCTGCTGCAAGATGTTAAGATGCAGGAAGCAATTAGAGCACGAAAAGCCCGCTCAACCTTGTTTTATGTGATTTTAGCATTACTATTAAAATAGATGTTATATAGCAGCAAATTTAGAATTTATGACCAAAGGGGACAGGTAGTCGCAGACATTGTATTAAAGAATTGCATCTGTAACTTTAACTTAACTTAATAAATAGTGATATGCTAAAAAAAACATAACCAAATAAACTAGAATATCTTGTTTGATTTACTCTATCCAATGAAATCAAGTCTGTACTGAAATTAAGTGGACCTGGCCCAGCCAAACCATCAAGGAATTCAACGGGCCCAGGACCGGCCCACCTTAATTTCTTTACCCTTGGCTCGGCCCGGGCCATGCCCGGCCTGCAAGGAAATCGGGGCGGGTCGGCCGGTGCCTGGATTTGGAAATCCCTGGTCTCAGCACACGAATGAATATTACGTAACTGACCAGTAGAAGTCGAGTTCCTTGATCGCCTCTATGACGAGCATTCTTGGCCTCATCCTCAGATAACTCCCGTCCATTCAAATTCGCTTCGTGTCGCACTCCGAGGCGACAAGAACCTGTAACACCTTATCGATGAATATCTTTCCGTGCTTTTCTCCTAAAAATAAATGTTCAGTCACAAATTTTTTTATAAAAGTGAAAATATGAACCAATTGAAGTTAAAGAGAAGCGGTGACTAAAAACCTTCATTCTGGTAGGCCGGAAACGCTTGGAGAATTCCTTTTGAGGCGGGAACAAAGTCGCCAGGGCAGCTTTCAGAATCGTCAGAATTGAGTGCAACATGTACGAATTCGACATCCTCAATTAAGGCATAAAAGTGTGAAAGTAATATTCACACAATCAAAGTTTTCAAACATATTAAAAAAGAATGAATGAGCATTTGTAGACGTTTTTTTCTTAATAATGGATTAATGGTGTTATCTAAAACATATTTAAAATAAAGACCATTTTTCTATTCTTCATACCTTTTACAATGTCCGATTGATTGTTATGTTTCTAAATACTATGGTTGAAACAAAGGCATCGTAGTTCATCGTCAGCGCCCCGCCAATTTGAATTGCTGGAAAGTAGGTAAATATTGAAATTGATGCCATAACCGTCACTTAAGGAGACCATAAGGGAAATACTCCTACCACGAAGTCCCTGACAGATTGGTAAAAAGTACGGTGCGAAGAATCCACAGAAATGGAGCTACTGCCCCTTGCCTCTCTCCACAGAAACTAGTGGCTTGAGCATCGTAGACATGTTAATGATCTTGTCACTACTTTTAAAATTATGCGTAATCTTACACCAATAGACCCTTCTCGACTCTTCTATTTTCCTTCTCAATACTCTGCCGCCCTTCGTGGTCATTCGCTCAAGCTTTCGCTTCCTCCCCTCCGATCTCTGCGCTCTAGACGTTCTTGCTTATCCTTTCGGGTTGTTAGACACTGGAACTCGCTACCACACCAAATTGTCTCAACCAACTCACTATCATCTTTCCGAGCCTATTGTGCCAACACCTTAGCATAATTTCTTTGTTTTGTTTCGTTTCGTTTTTGTTTTCTTGTTCTTCCTTCTTTTACCCTCAATTGCTTGACCCGCCCCATCGAATTCACTACTTCATGTATACTTCCCAATACTGTCTGCTTCTTAAACCGGTCAATGCGATAAACAAATTGAATTGAATTGGCTTGAACAACTGGCAGGTGTGCCCACTTGTTAAGCAAAATCCACTCTTTCCTCTTTGGTTAAAGTGACGCCTTAACGAGATAAGTTTGTGTTCATAAAAGCATAAGTATGATAGTTCTTCTTGAGCGCCTTGACGAGAATGGCGAACGAGTCTGGAATTGGCGGACGGTGTTCTCCATGCTGCTAGAAGAGGTTGCCTCAAAATACTCTGTTTTCACGCTTTCTTCTTTTCTCTCTCTCTTCTCGCTCTTTATTCTCTCTCTTTCCTCTCTTTTTCTCTGCTCAATTTCCCTCTCTCTTAGATCCTGGTGCTGAGCATGGCCACAATCATCATCTTGGGTTCCCTGCGCATCATTGGCTTCCTTCGCTCGACATCAATTAGTGACCGAAGCCGAGCCATGCAGAAGCGACTCTTCATAGCTCTTTTGGTCCAGGTAGCCCCATTGCAATTACATGCTCGATTGGTCCATTCTTCACTTCTCGATCACTTCAAGGCAGCCATCCCCTGCTTCTTCACATTCATTCCAGTCATGGTCATCACGACTACGCCAATGGTTGGTTTGTTTTGAATTAATATTAACTTTGTTTACGACTCGAAGAATAACCGCACGTTGTAAACAGGGCTGAATTGATAAATAGATGAAAATGAAAGGAAATGGAGGTCTATTAAACAAAATTTCTGTCAGCCTCTCTCTTATTAGAAGCTCTTTTCTTGAGGATTACGTTGATGTACTAGTACTGATTCGGACGCTTGGCTATGCAGGGCTTGTGGACCTGGGCGAGACGGGTAACCCGCTGATCATGGCGACCGCCCCCTTCCCTGTCACCGATCCTCTGCTCATGATCGCCTTCATCCCGAGCCTCAATGCGCCCCTTCTCACTCTATTCCGTCGCTGTCGCCCAAAGTCGTCCGCCGTTCAGGATCAGCCTTCGGCTTTCACCGAATTCACACATCGACGGCACCTCGATCAAAGAGAGGTGATTCCGAAACGATGCGAAGTATAGCGACAATCGACGAGTCGGGGACTGTGACTACGATGAACAGTTGCGTCGCGTCGGCGAAGGCGGCGGCTGCCATTTCTTGGAGACCCCCTCATCCAGAGGCAAAACGCACATCGCCTGCGAGGTCGGATTAGCTGTGTGCCCGTCAAGTGGAGTGATGAACATGTCTGTTGTCTGCAGAGGTGTTAATTCATAATTTTAGATCTTCATCTCTTACAATATTTCCTATTCCTATTCACTAATACTGAATCGGTGCAATAACGGCGATTAAATGCCTTTTTACTATTGTCAATTTGCGCGTCAAGTTTATGTACATTGACGTACCCAAACAATGCAATTATATTGGCGTAGGAAAGCAAAGCTGTCGACGAATCGTAGTGATGCGGCGGCAAATATGTCAGTACTGCATCTCGTATTCTCGCCGAAAACGAGCTCATATTCTAGAAATGTGAGTACTCTGAGGCGGCGAAGACTTGTAGACAGCCAAACTCTCTTTCTGCGATTGGTTGTACACACCGAAGCGCTGCCATGTGGAAGCTGAATGAAAATATCTGTAGGAGACGAAGGAATAAGAATGAAAATTATAGACGAACATATTGTAAACAGGGTAATGATTAAAAATGTTGACATTTAAATCGAGTAAAACGCGCGGGGAACAGAAATGCAAGTTGGCCCAACTTTTTTGGACCCGGCCGGACCATAGGGCCTCTCGGCCAGGTTTTGGGCCCTTGAATTTTGGGCCCGGCCGGGCCCCGGGTCTGCCCGGGCCGGCCCGATTTTTTTTAACATGTGAAATTCCTACTTCTAATTCGTCCCTATATCATTAAAAAAAATTTCGTTCGATTTACTGTTCACAAAGCTTTCATTTATTGCATTTAAAAGCGGAAAACGACTCTAAATCTGCTATATTACGTATGACCAATACGAAATAGGGCGGTCGTGAGTATGTTCGCCTGTAAAATTTTCGAAAAACGGGTCCAATCGGGCCCTAGGTTGGGCCCGGCTCGGCCCGGCCCAACAGGGCCTTGGAAATTTGGGCCGGCACGGGCCTCTTGCATCTCTGGCGGGGAAAGATCCTTGAGTAGCGCTAAGCCTCAGGCACACGCAGTGAGACCACTTCCACCAAAACCAAGCCCACCAAGAATACCGATCTCCACACCAAGTAGCCCGAGACAGCAGACGAACGACCCGCCTGGTCACTAGCACGCCGGCTCCAGAGTCAACCACTACCCAGTCCACCGGCAAGTCCTGCACCACTATCGGAATCACCCCACTTTACACTACTTCGACACCAAGTTTGACTCTATCACCGAAGCCGTCGACTTCTGCCCCCAACTCAGCCTTCAACTCCGTCAACTGCGGCACCGATTCCTCCTTCGATTCTGGCACCCACCGCCTCGAACAGCTCGACAAGCCCCTCCACATCCACTGCATCCTCTACGAGCAAACCCGTCGAAGCAACCACGTAGTACGAGCTTGCTATTTCCTGCTAATTTAAAGTAATAAATAAGATAGCAAAAAAAAATCTTGAAGGAGCCATCCAAATATCGCCCGGAATGACCTCAGCGGGCGTTCCATCGAGGATCCATTGGAAGCGGATTCGCTTCCCCTTGAGGTCGTTCGTATCTAGTCAGGGAATGGAGAAGGAGGGGCAGATTTGTTGCTCATTCATGTATCATACCGAGAAGAATTCCCCTCTTTCTAGTCGGAAAGCAGTTTTGCAAATAAATCGACAAAGAATTTGTACGTTGAAAACTTTGTACGGAATGAGTTCAACCGAAAATACATCGGCGATCAGTAAGAATAGAATTACCGGCACTCCGGTTAGAGAAGATGTGGTATCTGCACATTGACTTCAAGTGTTGCGAGCAAGCCTTTATTGTCCCTCAAACTTGGGTAATTAAACCGTTCATCTCAAACATAAAATCGAAATGAAGAGAGTAAAATGAATAATAAGTGCTTGACTTCTCCTTTTAAAGCACGATAGAAAGCATTCCAGACATTCTGTCTTCTATCACAATATCAAGGAAAGAGGAGGAGATGGTGATTCATATAGACCTTTTCATATGTCTGGCAGAAGAGAAGGGTGAAAAACAACTCATCTAGAATTCTTTTCCTTTACCAAAAATAGATGAAGCGGAGGAATGATTCATTAGTAGGATGGGGGAAAAGAACTTCCTATACTCGGCACTTGCCGACACTGGGGGAGAGGAAATTAGCGAAGACAAAAAGCTACAAAAAGATTTTGCAGACGAAGAAAATGACCATGATTGATGATGCTATTAGAACAATAGAATAGGACATATGATCTGCAAGGAGGGCCAATATATTATTTCGAGTGGCAATGATGAGGCCGAACTGAGTGTTGCTTTTTTGTTCGCTTACATCGAAGATTGTCTTGAGAGTTCCATTGATCTTGACTTTGATTTGTTCGTGACCACAGCTTAGTTGGCAGTTCTCTTGAACTTCAGAGGTGGAAGAAGTGAAGGTAGTCATCCTCGTAATGGCTTCGGGCGTGCACTTCACAGAGAGGGCTTTTCCTGAATCGCAGTTCAGGTGGCCGATAGCTGCATGGGGAGTAGAGGTGCAGACGTACGTCAGCGTTGCCCCAGCACTACAGCTATGACAGCCGACCATGCTTGTTGAATCCATCATGCATTTCGCATGCGACTCGATCTGAGCGAGCTCCAAGTCCTGGATTCTAATCGAAAGATCGGCAACTGCGGTCGGCTGTGCCACAGATACCGAACTGCCTTCTGCTTCAAACCAGACTGAACCTTGCCGTTGTGGAAGTGTGCATCTTCGAATTGCATTTGCGGTTGCTTGTCCATTTGCGCAGGCACACTTGACTAAGTCGTCGTCAGCTAATTTGCACTGACAAGCTTCCTTTCTGAATTGGCACTGGCTGAGATCTGAGGAGTTGCATGGGAAGACTGATGCTTCTCTTTCTTCCTCAGGCGTCAGTAGAGCCACCACTTCTCCGTCTGATACGAAGACTGTCGTGACATGGGCGGTTCGATGACGTATTTCATCTTCACTTGGATTCCTTTCATGGTTGTCAGCATTCCTGGTGACATTTTGAAGAACTGCTTCTCTGTTTCGTTGTTGGTTGAAAATTCGATGCTGATTGTCACGACAGGCAGGTAGCTGGAGCAGTGAAAGACTTCATATAGTCGATTATCTGTTGGTCTTCCTACTGATTTGAAGAAGGTGCATGCGGTGTTGCAAGAAAGGCAGCCGTTCCAGAGACACCCGGAACTTCCAAGACAACCAGAAACTCCAGGGAATCTGTTCACATACCCGAGTTCAGTTATCTCCTCATCGGTTGCCATAATAGCACACCGATTTTCTTGACAGCTTCCAGATCCAGCGCACCTCTTCACTGATGTTGTCTCGATCTCGAAGGCTCTTGTGGCGAATTTGAACTGCTTTTCTCATTTGTTAGCGATCTGTTCGACTTGTATTTGGATTGAGGCTGCAGGATTGCCATTTTCGTCCTTCAATTGGAGACAGGTTATTGCACCTGTTGCAGCTCCGTTGAAGTTGGCTACATCAATGGATGTGCAAATCACTGTCTTGTCGTCTTGGATTTGACATGTCTTCGGTGGTGGTGATGATGATTGTTTGGTCGCACGCTGAAGCTGGAGTAAAGATTGATAGAATCACAGCTAGAGCTAATAGCTGGACTGCTTCTTTCCGCTTCTTGAGGCTGACAAGACGGATTCGAGATTCCTTATGGCGTTTCCTTTTCGGGATGCATTTTCCGATGCAGCTCGCGACGGCCCTCCCGACTGTGATGATGCTTCTGCTGGCTAGGCGGGCAGAGTTGGCGCCTCCTTTAAGCGCTTTACAAATACATCGGCTGGCACTCAGAAGCATGACGGCTAGTGATAGGAGGATGTATGCGGCGGCCATGAGTAGGGCGATCATCCATTTCGGATAGCATTGGAGGTGGATGATGGCTTCCCAGCAGAGTGTGCATGTAATGTTTTCGCAGACGTTTCTGGCTTCACAGTGAATGTCCTTGTCAAAGACAACAGTGCTGCCTTTGTGCATCTTCACGTTCACGTTGTACGGTTTTCTGTCGGAGAGTTGCGACCGTATTTGCGGAGGTGCTGTGTGCACTGCGCACGTGTGCGTCGAGAATGAGGACTCGCGCCAAGGGTGACTTCGCGTTAACAAACCACGGGTGGCGTGTTCTCGCTGGCAGTTCGCAATTGCCGAGGCGACCTTGGCACGTCCAGATTCCATCTTTCTCTTGAAGGTCTAGATTCGTTTTCAAATCTTTGTCTGGAGGATGATCATAAGCGCATTGCATGAGAAGGAAACGAAGAGCGTTGTTTCGCTCATCAGCACTCGGAGTTGCTGAGGTTGTCGCGACTTGAAGCCATCTTGTCTGGGGAGACTTGTTAATAGTCTTCATCATGAGAGCTGCGAAGCGGATGACTTGAGAAGTGGCATTGAGGAGCCTGCTGAGGTTGCTGAACCTTTCCGTGTTGATTGAGATAGGCGACAGCTTCAGTTTGGAGGTGCTCGATGTGACAGCAGCTGTCTGGAGATGGATCTCTTCATCATTCTGGTTGTCTTCTTCGGATCGATTGACAGGAGGTGCTTCTGGCCATTCGGATTCCTCCATTGTGAGCCATCTTGGTCCATTCCACCAGAGTTGAGATGTCTGGAGCTCGTCGAAAGGGACTCCTCGAGATGCGATGTCTGCGGGATTTTCTTTGGTCGGCACGAATCTCATTTGCTCGATTTTCTCTTCTAGAATTGAGTTCACTCGGTTTCCAACGTAACGAGGCAGCTTTTCCAGCTTTTCGTTCTTCAGCCACGCGAGCACACATCGGCTGTCTGCCCAAAGGATCGTTCGCTTCGGCTGGATTCTGAGCTCCTTTTTTGTGAAGGATAGAAGTTTGGCTCCAATCTGTACTGCCGTTAGTTCCAAACGGGGAATCGTGACCTTTTCTTCCTTGTCTTTTTCTGAGGATGGGACAACTCTGGATTTTGCAAGCACAGGCACCACGTGAATTCCACCTTCTGTCGTAGTTCGGAGATAAACTACTACTCCGAGGCCATTACCACTGGCATCGCAGAAGGAGTGAAGTTCTGTGGAGCTGTTGACGATTACTTGCCTTTTGATGGACATCTGGCGTTCCAGGAGTTCTCCTGAGATCTGTTGCCATTCAAGTTGGTCTTCGCCGTCCAGTGCTGTTTTCCAGTCGTATTTTTTGCTGATCTTCTGTAAGAATAGTCGAGCAGGAAGGACTGCAGGACTGATGAGGCCTAGCGGGTCGAAACCGGCAGCAAGTTCAGCGCTCACTGTCGTTTTCGTCTGTACTTCACCTCTCTTTTGGCCGGTCTTGATCGAGAGAAGATCCTTTTCAGTGTTCCATATGAGACCTAAGAACTTCGTTATTTTCTCTGTCGGCTCGTCTGCGAACTCTTCGTGGATTGCAGCATTATTGCTTGTGAATTTGCGCAATGTCATTTGTGCTGAAGCTAGTAGTTCCTTCGCCTCGATGAATTTCCGTCTTGCTTCCTCCTCACTGTCTGCACACATCATGAAGTTGTCAGCATAAATGCTGTTCTTGAGTTCTTCTGCGAGTTGGCAGTTCTGTTTGCTCAGGTGATGATCGACGGACGCTGCTAACAAAAAGGGCGAGGCGATGACGCCAAAGAGGACCCGCTTGAAGCGGTACTCGACTATGTTTTCTTCAGTGACGCACTCGAGTGGGTTACGGAGCCAGAGAAAGCGAGTGGCATCTCGATCCCTTTCGACCAGACCGAGCTGTAGGAAGGCCTTCTTGATGTCTGCTGTGATGATGAACTGGTGGCAGCGCATTCTTAGGAGCATTCCAACGAGATTGGAAATCATCTTGGGGCCGGAATAGATCATATCGTTCAGTGATCTTCCCTTTGGTCCACATGAAGCATCATAGACAATCCGAAGCTTGGTTGTCTTCTTGGCTGGATTGTACACTTCGTGGTGTGGCAAGTAGTGAATGGGTCGTCCGTCAGAAGGAGGTTCCTTGGGCACCTCTTCAATGACGTCGGAGCGGAGTTGTTCTTTGATGACTTCGTCGTACATCTCGAGGCGTGCTTGCTCAGTGAGGTTCTTCACGGTAGATTTGAGCCTTCCGAAGCATATTCCTCGATTTGTTGGGAGATTCGGGTGAGATTCTCCTTCCACGGCCATCCAACATAGATACGGCCTTCTTCTCCGGGCTCAGTCGAGATTGTCACGCTGTCTTCGAACAGCGTCACAGCGGTTTCGTCGTCCTTTTCGAAAGGGCTGTCTGTGACAGCCCTTTCGAAAAGGACGGACTGATGAGGCCTAGCGGGTCGAAACCGGCAGCAAGTTCAGCGCTCACTGTCGTTTTCGTCTGTACTTCACCTCTCTTTTGGCCGGTCTTGATCGAGTCCTGTCTCCGTGAGTTGACGGCATAGCTTCGTAAGCTCGCGAATGACGACTCTTGCTCCCGAAATTGATTCGTCCGGTTTCTTGACTCTGCGGATCAATGAGTGTAATCGTGTCCGGTTGACTGTCATGTCGCCAAATTCCTCTTCAAGTGTTGCCAACACATCAGAGTATGCACCGTTCACGACAGAATATCCCGCAATGACGTCTTTCGCTGGACCCGTAATCGCTGACATGAGATATCTCAGTTTTTCAATCTCGGGTATCGGTTGCGAGTCGATGGTTGAACGGAAAAGCTGTATGAAGCTCCTCCAGTCATTCATGTTTCCATCGAATTGGGGGATTTGCAATAGTGGGAGACGGGGGATGCGCGAGTCTTGATTATGCCTTGCAAAGACTGACCGGGGAGGAGCAGTTGCTTGATTGCCTTGTGTTGCTTGTTCGCCGGAAGCATTGTCACTTAAGCTGGCTACCGAGCCTTGACTTTGGATTTGTTTGGCGGATGAGAGTAGAGTACGCTCGTTGGTTTTGAGGAGCTGCATCGTCTCTAGCGCCCTGTCTAGAATTGCTGTGACGCCGTCATCACCTGCTTCTTTCTTGGCTTTTGCATCGTTTTGAATGACTTGTTGATCTTTTGAGAGACGGTCAATAAATTCATCCCAAGATGTCATTGCTGACAAGAGCTGTTCACGTAGAACTTGTATCGAAGCGAGTGAAGAAGTTGTTACCTTTGCGAGAGAGTCGATCTCTGACTGACTGATTGAATCGTTGTCGAAGTCGATTGCCTCTACATCGTTGAGTTTCTTTTTGAGTTTTTGCAGCAGCGAGTCCACCTTGGACAAGATTGTTTTTGACATTGCTGGAACAGCTGTGTCTCTGACTTGGCGCTCCAGGATTCACGCGTGCCGACGCACCAGTTGTTGCGAGCAAGCCTTTATTGTCCCTCAGACTTGGGTAATTAAACCGTTCATCTCAAACATAAAATCGAAATGAAGAGAGTAAAATGAATAATAAGTGCTTGACTTCTCCTTTTAAAGCACGATAGAAAGCATTCCAGACATTCTGTCTTCTATCACAATATCAAGGAAAGAGGAGGAGATGGTGATTCATATAGACCTTTTCATATGTCTGGCAGAAGAGAAGGGTGAAAAACAACTCATCTAGAATTCTTTTCCTTTACCAAAAATAGATGAAGCGGAGGAATGATTCATTAGTAGGATGGGGGAAAAGAACTTCCTATACTCGGCACTTGCCGACATCAAGCATTTATTTACACATGAATATTTAGATAGCAGCGATGGCCGCAAGAGCGAAGAGGACAACGGAGAAGTCGAAGAGAAGGACGGCGGAATTAGTTGTCGTGGTGGTCTCGACCGCACTGGTAGTCGAGGTGGTCCCTGCCGCACGAGTAGTTGAAGTGGTCTCGGGAGCCGTGGTAGTCGAGGTTGTCTCGGGAGCCTTGGTAGTCGAGGTGGTCTCGGGAGCCTTGGTAGTCGAGGTGGTCTCGGGAGCCTTGGTAGTCGAGGTGGTCTCGGGAGCCTTGGTTGTCGGGGTGGTATCGGGAGCCTTGGTAGGCGAGGTGGTCTCTGGAGCATTGGTACATTTGAAATAAAAAAAAGTATAATTTTTTAGAGAAATTCTTCTTACCCGTCAAGACAAGAGAGAAAATGGCGAAAAATGGATGCATGAACTTCATTCTGCGCCTATCCGTCCTGTAAGAATATGAACTGAAAAAGAAATCTAAAATTATTTTGTTTCAAAAGTGGAAGTTGCCGAAAAGAACAGAAACCGAGAAAGAGATAAATACCAGCGACTATTCCTTTCCTCGTCCAGTGCTCTTCAAGCTAATGATTCACAACTTTTCGTTTTATGCTTTCCTTCCAACTGATTCATCTGCCCATCTTGGAGAGAATAGAACCTGACATTCATCCATGCTCAGTTTTAGAAGAATGTTGATTAGCAATTGCTCATATTTGCTCCATTAGAAGAAAAGATTTTGCCACTTCCTCTTGTTCTTTTCAAGCTAGAATTTATGAGCAAGATGGATAGATGCCGGCCAATTTATTATACCTTCGTTTTCTTTATGTTCATCTTTGATGTCTAATTACCAACGTTTAAGTGCGAGAAAATCGCCGACATCGTCACAAACAACTTCTCTAGAGATCCAGTTTTCTTTTGTTTTCCTAAGAATACGTCAAAATTATTTTCCAAAGTCCATGAAAATCACGTATTTCATTTAGTATGGCAAAGTTTCAGGATTGGCAATACTCTAATCAAATAAAGAAGGTAAGCAAGGAGAGATGAGGAAAACATGACTTTGATGACAGCGCAAAAAATAATCCTGCACGATTGTTCCCTTACCCTCTGCAATACTGATGTTTGATATTTTGTCAAATCTTTTAAACAGTGTATGAATAGGTAAACACCTTTAATTAATTAATTAATATCATATTAATCGTAAGCCAAGAAACTTCTGTTTATTGTCTTTTTTTATTTAGTAACATCAACCCATTTCAAGCGTTCCAAGAGTTACACCACTCTTTTTCATTCAGATTTTCGTACTGTTAAAGTGATTTGTTGTTCTTCCTCCAGACAAGTCAACTGAAGACATCTTTACAGGCGGCTGAATGAGGAAGGATGAGGAAGTCAAGAAGACGCTCGGGCGCGGAAGAACATCGAAGTCCTCCTCCTCTCTCGTTTTTTCTCTCTTTCTCTCCATCTCTGCATCTCTGCTTCTCTCACGCTCTTTCTCTCTCTTTCTCTCCTTCTCCCTCGCCTCCACCCTTCATGCGACTCTCTTCGCCGCGTCCGCACTGCCGACGGCGCTCATAATCGGGTCGATCTGCTGGCCAACCTTTTTCTTTGCCTAAACGAAAAAATATATACTTAATTAATTTTTTTGAATAAATATAAAATTTCAGTTCTTTGCCAGATAAAAAAATTGAAGTATCTTTATCTTAGGTACATAAGTGCTTCTTTATCTTTACATTTAATTGTTTTTGGATTTTTTTTTAATTATAAAACCAACCTCCTTCTTCCGCTTCTCCTCGAGGTGGCGCGCGCGAACGCGGCAGACGACGACGAAGATTACGAGGAGGAGGACGACAGCGAGGACGCCGCCGCCGATGGCGGCATACTGGAAAATTTAATTTTTTTAATTAAAAAAAATTAATTATAAAAAAATCAATAAATCATAATCAACAAAGCAATAATCAATTTCAATAAATCAATAGCCATAAACAATTGTTCGTGATATTTTAAATTAGCTCTCTTTTGCATGCTTTCTTTAGAAAAGGACATCTGTGAATAATTGTTCTTGCGATTCCGACGAAGCAATAACTTTTCTCCTTAGGGCAAGCCAAATCGCACCAGCATCATATTTCCTGTGCCTGCCGTAGACGCCGTTGTAGTGGGGCTGCAAGATAAAGTTAATTTAATCTTTAGTTTTTTTGCTGATTAAAATCTGATTTTTTAAAGCTGTGATTGTTTAAAGTGAAGTTATCGTGTGTAAAAATGGCTGGAAATTAACTTGCTGCCGTAATTTATTTTTTCAGCAATCTGTTACTCTTCTTCTGACGATAACTTAGGTTTTTTAAATTCCCCCTAAAATGACGCGAACGGCGATTTTACACGAACTCAGCAGTTGCGGGCGGTGCAGTCTCGATTTTTGGCTGCTTAGTCCGAAAGGCGGTCGTTGGCGCCATAGTGGTCTAAAAAAGCTAATCGCCATTTATTAATTTTTTTTCATTCTGCCACATAAATTACAATTAATTATTTTCGGTCCATTACAACTTTTGCTGTTCATGATATAAATTTTCTATTGTTTATATTAATGTTTATGTCGAAATGTTTTCTTAAGAAGTCCGAATATATCCCCTAAATATTTTGTTTCTTTTATTTTCGTCCTCCGACCGTCGTTGTCGTCGAAGAGGTTGTATTGGTCGGCTCGGTGGTGCTTTGTTCCATCGTCGTTTCAGTCGGGAAGAGGTTTTTCTCATTGTCATCCACAACCGCCTGCAATCGGAGGAAAGATTTTCAGACAATTATTATTGAAAAAATTAAACACATAAAAAAATTTCGTTGCTAACTTGGTGGGCATAGTTTACGGATGAGTTCTCTCAATCCGTTCACACCGAATCCGTAAAAGAAATTTGAGCTTGACCATGGAGTAGAAATATTGAGAGGGCCTACCTACGTAAGCTCCGCACACCAAGTTGACAGATATTTTTTTTCTGTATACAGAGAAGAGGTTTTTTTGCTGACGAGAGAGTCAGACAGAGCGGAGACGAAGAGAGAGTGCGGCAGAGTGGAGACGAAGAGAAGAAGGCAGAGAAGCAGCTGAGACGAAGAAGCAGCCGACCGCGTGGAAGGCATTGTGGCAAAGTGAGTGTGGCATTCATGGGTCTTCTGCTCCTTTTATAGCTGAAGCCTACGTGGCAGTTCGTGCTCTTTTTTTATTTTACATATTTTTATATTCATGCATCAAATAATGATGTGACAATATGCAGAGGAGTGAAGTGTACTATTGAGTACTTTTCATCACAACAGCCCTTGAAAAATACTCTACACATTAAAAATAGTAAAGCAAGAAAAGATGAATACGAGGAATTTAACATGTCAGAATAGCATTTAAATTTAGTTTCTAAACTTATAAGGTGACATTTACTTCCACTGTAGTCCGCATGAAAAATCTCACATACATAGCACACTTAGGAATTAGCTTCCTTTATAAATAACTCTTGCGTTTATTGAAATAATATAAGAGACTTATTTAAATATATTTTATTTATTTAGTTACCACAAACGAATAAGCGGTCATTGACAGTATTTACATTTAAGAAGAAGATCCTGTAATCATGCTCCATCCAGCAAAGGATCTCACAATGTCAATGGCATTATGTCTGAAATACGGCTTTACATTTTCCACTCTCTGTTGGTTAGCCATTGCCACAACACAAGTGAAGTTGATCTCCTTCGCTAAAAGCCGTGCAGTTTGCAGAACTCAGAACAACAGGTGTCTGCCATGACCTCTCGTGAGTAAAACGATGGAGACCTGAATGCTCTAATGAAAAAAAGCACAACAACAATCCCAGCAGCAGCGGAATAGGGAAAACAGTACCTTTTGCTCTTGCTTGAATGGACTTCATAAAAGCACCATTTTCTCATCTTACAATTAGACGGTATTGTGAGCATCGCGCTTGAAGATCTTATTGTATAATCATATGTTCACATATGTTCAGTTATGCTTCGGAAATTAAGTGGATCATTCTTTACTTACCTCTACAATAATTCCGAGAAATCATAGTTAAAAAAATGGAAATATGTCAAAATATATTTTTAAAAAATTGTGATGACAGACAGCGAGAGAGTGGACCGCTAGAGATAATGAGGAGTGCGGAGAGGGAACGTTTGAGCGAGACGGTGCAGAATAGAGATTGTGCGTGTAAGATGGAGAGATTGCAGAACGCACTAGAAAGGTCAGATTTCGACTGCTAATTTGTGTGACATTGCCCCTCGTTCTCGCCATAACTTCTATTACTCCGTCTCTCTCTCTCTCTTTCTCTCTTTCTCTCTATCTTTCTTTCTCTCTATCCTTTTTCTCTCCCCTCCATCCCTTTCTCTTTCACTCTCACTTCGCCATATCACGCTTTCTCCTGTCAAATCGATGCGCTCGCTTTGGCTTCCTTTACTTCCTCCATGAGTGTTTTGAATGCGCTTATTTCCTCTCGTTTATACACCTGTTCAGGAATTGGTCAGAATGCTGCACCGCCGTGCACTTCTACTCGCCTTCAATGCGACCCACAAGTTTAACAGGTATTAGAATGTTGTTTGCTTAACTTGCAATTAGTGAAACAACAAGGAATGGACAGATTAACAGCAATTTGTTGTCTACTCAACTTTTACTGTATATCCTCATGGCATTATTTAACGTTCTTTATACTCTGCTTATTAGTCATTCCTGTACTTTAGAGCCTTCGCATCCACTTCCGTCATGGTACATCCGCCTGTCGACGGACTCAAAGTTAACCTCTTTTGTTTTGAGTGCTTCCACATGAAAGCATTCCGGGAGTTGGCTTGGGTGAAATGTGATTATTAACATAATAACATTTCATCATAAAGCATTGCTATTCGAAAGAAAAAAAATCACAAGTAGAAATAATTACTTTTCTTTTATATATGATTTCTTTTTTGTTTTGTTGAAAGAATTCTTCTTACAAGCGGGGTTTTTTTTAGTTTTCGTTGGACGATGGCGTCTTCAACATCCAGCTAAATCGGCCGAAAAAGTACAACGCTCTCACACTCGAAATGCTCGCCGGCATTGGAACGGCACTCGACGCGGCTTCTTCCAGGTCTGATGTCGTCATCTCGGTGATTTCTGGTAAGTATGACTCTTTGTGCGCTTGTGGCCTAGTGGTAAGTCAGCCAGGGTGTGACGCATGAATGCCAGGTTCGATTCTTTCTCAGTTATACATACTTTCGTTGTCCTGGAACGGTGACCGTTCTGTTTTCATATTATATAAATTTATTTTCTTTCAAGTTTCCTCAATTCATTGATTTTTCACCACGCACTACTGATATTCTTGGTACCGTAAGTAAAAATGAAGTTGAAGCAGAAAGAAAATCTTTTCGTCTTTATTCAAAAAAGAAAACATAAAAGGCTAAAGTTCGATAATCATTGATAAACTTGCAGTTGGATAATCACTGAGCCCTTGTTTTATTTTCAAAGATTATAACCCTGCCTGAACATATACAGCGGCCTGTTTTTATGCTTATTTCCCGTTTTCGGCGCCGGCGACTACTTTACGGCCGGCAACGACTTTTCTCGCTTCACGGCAGCACTCGATGAGAGCCGCGCTGCCTTCGACAAGGTAGCCGATCGTACTGGCGCCGTCGTACAGCGGCTAGTGCCGGTAAGTACCTTCGTCGCTAATTTATTGGCATACAGTGCCGCCCAACATTTCAAGTACACATATTAATTATATTAATATAATTTATATATTAGTAGGTTTATACCTGAAACGTTGGTACTCTTTTCCCGTTCTTATTTATATAGTTCTCGATATTTTCCTTTTTATTTTCTATTTGCTTGTTCATTAATTTATATAGCACACATCATTTATTAATTGATAAATTTTTTTGGTAAATAGCTCATTCAATGAACAGGTTTGGAAAAAGAAATAAACCCCATAGACCTATGTATCTAGCTGCTTACTCCTTTAATCGCATCAATCAATATTCCTCATAATATCTTAAATTTCTTGCTACAGGCACTGATCGACCACCGTAAACCACTCATCGCCCTAATCAACGGCCCGGCTGTCGGGTTTGGCGTCACTTTTCTGCCGCTCTGCGATTACGTCCTGGCGTCCGACAAAGTTTGATTTTTCTTCACTTAATTTTTTTTTGCTAATTTTTCATAACTAGAAGCGATAATTCAGTGAAACGCATTATTACAAACAACATAATCAAAATAAATTAAAATAGCACAATCGCAAGTACGAATATGTTGTTTATTTGTCTACTAAATAAATAAAATGCTGTGTTTCATACGCTATTTTTTCATTGAATTTGATTTGCTTTTAGGCAACATTCCTCGCGCCATTCACAAACATTGCCATCTGCCCGGAGTTGGCTTCGACGGTCAGCTTTCCAATTCTGGTGGGCCAGCTGAAGTCTGCTGAGGTTGGATCGCTTTATGTCTTCACCGAACTGAGAAAGGATCGAACCAATCATTCATGTGTTCCACCCTGGCTGACTTACCACTAGGCCACACGCGCACACGTTGTAGATGCTGCTCTTCTCTCGCAAGCTGAACGCCAACGAAGCTCGCGAGATCGGCCTGGTGACTCGCGTCGTGCCACACGACAAGTTTGAGGAGGAAGCAAATGCTGAGCTCAAAATGGTTTGATATTTCCAGCATATTAAGGGTCTTTTAAAGGAATAAGGCAATCAATTTTTTTAAATAACAAAGACGAGTACTTTTTAGAGAAGCCAACAATTCTCGAATAATAAAATAACAATAACTCTAATAACAGATGCTGCGGCTGCCGCGCGAGACGCTCGAGCTGAATAAAGCGCTCCTTCGAGATGTGCACCGCGAGGCGCTGCACAAGGCTGTCCAGGTTCCGTCATCTTCATGCCGCAAATCAAAACTAAATTAGTGCAGCACCGAAACATTATCTGACATTTCAAATTACCGCGGCCCTTTACACTCTCAAACGCGCGTATTCACATGAAGCGAGCGGGTTTGTGCAACCTCTGTGAAATAGCGTGAAAGTGCTAATTCTCAGGCTGGACGCGGCAAAAATAGTGTTTTTTTTTATGATCGTCCTCTTTTAAATCGACTGAATTGCACAATAGAGGATATAAAAGTATAGCGCTCGATCATAAATTATATATGTATGTATATAATGATGAAATAAACACTTTTAGCGGGAGACCGACGTCCTCGTGGAACGGTTTAAGTCTCAAGAGAGCTTCGATGCTATGACGAAATGGCATAATCACCAGAGGGCCAAGAAATGAGATTCCACTATCTCATATATGAATGTACAACAAAATTATTTTGTTTTGTGCACGAGTATTTAAACAATTTTTGTGCTGTTTTATATTATATATATATATATATACTTTCTTCAAAATAAAACAACATTGTGTTCATGTTTTATTCGTGCAGACGATTTGACAAGTGAATACATAATAATTCTTTGAGGCGTCCTAACAGTAAGAGTTTGCATAGAATTTATCTCAATCTGAAAAAAAAAACTTCTATCGGTCACCTCCTAAACGGTACAATTTCTTGTAATGTTGACGTTAGTATACATTTTGAAACGCTTTTCACGATGACATTCGTGGCAATCTATCAAAAAAGAGCAGCAATGCTTGCTTGATCGGCGATTAGGAGAAGCAAAATCCTTCCTACTTGACAACGCGATTCCTTTCCTGTTTTTTCACAGAATCACGCGTTGAATCTACTATTATTCACAGGGTTGTCGCCACCGTAATATGACTATTCCGATGCACAAGACTTTTCTGCTATTGCCTTTTCCGTCAGCTCACGATGACTTGTGCTACAACATCTCGATCTGGCCGTCCATGGGCTCCTTCGTCTCATTTCTATTCACGATCAGTTTCATCATCGTCGCTCCGAAGATGCAAACTGAAGATATACCCGCGCTTCCATTTTTTCATCCCTCTTGATGTCTGGTATTAAAAATGCATTTGTCAAATGGTTTGCACAGATTTTTATACAATGCCATTTTCACAGCAAAAAAAACTATACAGTATAACAACATGGAGATTAACCACACCCTGGTATTCTGAAATACGTCTAATAACATCTCGTCGTGAATTGGGGGCCTTAACTGAAGGGATTCGACCATCTCAAGTTTGACTGCGTGTTCTTCATCTTTGCCAAATAACACATCATGCAGCACAAGCTCCATTCGTGTACTAGCGCCAATTTCATAAAACCGAGGATCAGAGTCGAATTCATCTATCACATGAGCTTTGAATTGATCTGAAGGCTGCCATCGCTCAAGAAGGAAGTCGATCTCACGCTAAAAGTGTTTGATTTTCGTTGTTTTCGGTGATATTTATCTTATAAATAAATAAATAAATAAATATATTGATATTTATCTTATAAATAAATAAAAAAATAAAAAAATAAATTGATATTTATCTTATAAATAAATAAATAAATATATATATATATAACGTAATTTTTGATCGGGTGCTATAATATGCAAAGCTCAATCATGATATTTAGCTAACTTCATTCATGGAGAACGACCACAGAAAAGAATGAAACCCTGTGAGTAGACTATCTTTCATTCTCCCGTGTTTTTCGAAGGTAGCACAAATCCGATGTGTGTGTGTGTTTGTGATAAGAGCACGAGAGAGTGAGAAGGGCTGCATTAATTTGTCTCACCCAAAAGTTTTCTGTGATCGCCTTCTTGTAAGTTTAATCTAATGTAAAGAGTATGAGCACGTGGAGAAATAGAGCATGAATAAATAATTAGAGGAAGAAGATGGACGCCTCACCTGGGCAGCATAGCGCAGCGCCTCCCGGTGCACGTCTCGAAGGAGCACTTTATTCACCTCGGACGTCTCGGGCGGCATCACCAGCATCTGTTATTAGAGAATTGTTGGCTTCGCAAAAAGTAATCGCCTTTGTTATTTACAAGAACAAGATTGCCTTATTTACTTTATTAGACTTTAAAAAGGTGCCAAAATCAAACCCTTTTGAGCTCAGCCCGTGCTTCCTTCCCAAGCTCGCTCAATTGCACGACACGATTCACCAGGCCAAGCTCGTCCGCTTCCTTCGCGTCCAAAGGCATGTCGAATAGTAGGATCTGCAACCGACATATGTGTGTGTGGCCTAGTGGTAGGACAGCAAAGTTTTAAAGGAATAATGATTGGTTCGATTCCTTCTCGCGGTCTCACGGGAAGAGAGGAAGCCATCTTTACCTCTGCAGCCTTCAGCTGGCCCATCACAATTGGAAAGCTGGCAGTCGAAGCCATTTCCGGGCAGAGGCCCGACCTCGTGTTGGGCAAGTAGAATTGTGCCTCAAAAGTAAATAAAGTTCCGGAAAGGAAAAAACAGCTTATAACATATTTGTACTAGTTATTTGCCCAACATTTTTTGGCAGCTCGTTCTTCACAATAATATGTGTTCATTTGCCAGATTTTATTGCCTCTAATTATCATTTTTCTATTACCTATTTTTAATGTCGTCACATCTTAATGATGTATGAATAAATAAACAAAATTATAAACAAGTAAGTTGTTAAGTTTAACAAGAATTGTAGACGGAAAAAAAGAATCCTACATTCTCGGCGGCCAAGACGTAATCGCAGAGCGGCAGAAAAGTTGTGCCGATTCCGATAGACCTACCGTGGATGAGAGCGACAAGTGGCTTACGGTGGTCGATCAGCGCCTGAAACAAGGAATTTATTATGACAGTTAAGAAAGGCAGAAGAGAACCACAGAAGTGATTTCAAAAGAAAGGGACACATATGTCAATGGAGTTGCTTTTCTTTTTTTCCAATAAATCTTCGCTGAATGAGCTAGTTATTTATCAAAAAAAAAGTTTACTTAACTAGGAATTTGTGGAAAAGTATTTATTAAAAAAAAAAATTTTTTTATGACATGTCTGATATGATAATAACTAAAAAATAAATTTAAAAGATGATTATTTAAATGACCAAATAAAAAATAGGAGTAGAATAATTAAATAATGAAATAATAAAATAAAAAAATTGCAAGAATAAATAAGGGATAAAAAATAAATAAATAAAGTGAGTGCCAACAGGAACTGGTAAATATATAAAATAAACAAAAAATAAATACAAGAATAAATAAGTATACTAAACGAGAAAGAAAATTAATTAACTCTTTCATTTAAAAAATAAATAATAAATAGATAAGTAAATAAATAAGTAAACAAATAAATAAATAACCGATACTAGTCGCCGCAAGACGTGGCTAGTACGCTTTGCGGCTATCTTAACGCACGAGGGTATTTGAGTGAGTCTATTTTCATAGAAGTGCTGGAAGTCGATGCCGTTCGTGAAGTGCTGGCCGGCGCCGAAAAATGGCAACAATAAGAAGCAATCGAGCACCACCTTTTTCCTCACAAAGTTATTAAGAGAGCCAATCTGATAGAGTCCACCATGAGCGTGCAGGGAACAAAAATATTTTTTGATTTAAATTTCCTTTATAGGGTTACTGTAGCACAATATGAGGATTCCAAAAACATTTTTTCAAAAATTTATTTTCGTTTTTAAGTACAGTATACCTCGAAATGTCGATTTTATTTAAATGACCATAACTTTCTTTAAACCCAACGAAATTAAATTTTGAAAAGATCATAATGTAGAGCAATTAAAGGGGCATAAAAAAGTAACAGATACCTTTTTGAAAGAAATTGATTTAATGGGTCATATTAGCACCCAAAGAATTCGAGGGTGCGGTTTGGGCCCCAAAACGTTTTGAGCGCGCGACTGCGACAAGTCCACGTGAAAGACTTCTCATTATCTCTAGCTGTGCACTCTCTCGCTTGCTACTCTCTGTTGTTCGCAGCGTTCTATTCTAGATTGCTGTGTAGTGCGGCACCAGCTGAAATCGGTTAGTCAGCCACATGACACATAATAAGGAAGGGTTGCTTCACATGCAATTTGAAGCCAATTTCACTAGAGTGAAATATGAACTTCCGTAAATAAATAGTTGTTAGCAGATTGCACAGCGAAAAAAAAATAGCTAGAGAACGATTAAATGAAAATAATGTCCATTGAACAAGTATTAAAGAGAAAAAATTCATCCTGCAAAAATAATAAGAAACCGGATAATTGTTCGATTTTTGCATTCGATTGTTTAGGTCTCAATCAGAGATAAGTTATGCTTGACGCCTAGAACTCTTGCAGAGGCTTCTAAACGAGTGGAAATACAAGGCACATATACCTATTGAAAGTGTGCACGACGGCAAGGCGAGCGCATCAATTTGATAGGAGACAGCGTAATATGGGACAGCAGGAGGTATGGGGAGGGGGGCAAAGTGAGGGAGAGATAGAGAAAGAGGGAGAGAGAAAGAGAAGGAGCGAGAAAGGGGCAGAGGCATTGGCATTGAAAAAGGCGGGAAATGGCACAAAAACACTACACGCACAATCTACAACTCTCACCACCTCGCTTACGCATTCTGCACTTCTCATTCTCTAGCTGTGCACTGTTCCGCTTGCTACACTGTATTGCAGCGTTCAATTATAGATTGCTGTGTAGTGCGGCACTAGCTGTACATATTCTAAAGCTTTAACACCTTTAGAGCTGGCCTGATTCCACTTTCTGACGCGCTTATGAAGCTAGAATATCTTTATAACATTTTAGGAAGTTGTTTTTTGTATACATTATCGCTCGTACATGCTCACTTTTGATGCTGTCCGTGATCGGAGTTATAGAACACAAACATTTATTGCCAGGTATCGATGCGGACTGGAAAGAAGGAACGCAGGATGTCTTCAGAGACGCCTTCGGTAAGGACGCACTCTGCGATGATCCAGATCGGGATGGCGACGGAGAACGAGACAACGAGGAAGACAATCAGCCACTTTACAAGGTGAAGTATCAGGAATTAATATTATTCTTAAAAATTTAAGCTCAATAAATAGGATATTGTGCTTATTTTACATTGTTTGTTTTGGACCGTGTAAGTAAATAAATACATTCCATGAATTAATAGCAATTAACGATCAATTCTCACCACATCATTCGAAATACACTCCGAATTCTGCGTTGAGCCCTCATCGCTTTGAGTCGAATGGCTGCATACAAATCAATGAAAATCATAGCTGGATCTACATAGCACTTATACATCTAAATCTCTACTAACCGAAGGGACAGCGCTATGATATTTACAGCCTTGGCATTTTTAAGTCCATTAAGTGCTTCAATTAAAAACATTATAAATCATTTTTAGCTTTCGGCTAAATGAAGCAAATTGCTGTAATTGGAAAAGGGTGCTGACTTTAAAGCTGTTGAAGCACTCGAGGGAGAAGATGAAATCGTCGGAGTGGTCACGAACACCGTCGTCGCTTCAGCGGTCTTCTGAAAGTCTCCAGATACAGGCGAACAAAGAATGTCTCCCGAAGAACAATGAAGAGTTAAAAGAAAACTTTAAAAAATATATTATAAAATTACACTTACGGATATTAGAAAAATGAGGATACCTCGCCCGTGGAAGCCGAGGTCGCCGTTTTCACTGTCGTCGTTTCGGCGGCCGTCAAATTCATACAGCACAAATAATTCCCATTGTTACCAACTTCAGTATACAGTTTGCCATCAACGGAAATGACATAGTCAACCGTATTGCTAGCCAATTTGCTCCATCCAAATGAGGGATGTTTATCCAGCCAAAGCTGGTCCGGAATCCGGCCAACTCCTTTGCCATCGTGCAGCCACTGAAGGCGGCTTCGCTTGACTGTCACGTTCCACTCATCCTCCTCGCCGGAAACAAGAGTCTGATTGCGGGCGAAACCGATCGACACCAAACAGCGGAAGATCAGCGGAGAGACCTGCCGACATACAAATTACATTTCATCATCATCAAATTACAAATTAAAAAAAAAACTTTTTTCCTTATTTTCTTTTCTGGTTCAAATGGAAATTCGGGGTACAACACAAAAGTTCTTTTTTGCCTACCGGTGAGGTGAACACGGCAGGTTTTAGACCGCTCGGACAAGTCGACTCTTTTTTCTTCGTGCTATCCCTTCGTGATTTTTCGTTGTAGTAGAAGTACGGCACTTTCTTGTACTCGAGTCCTTGGAGCGTGACGTCACGGAGGCCAGTGTTGATTAGTGGATAAAGCGGATAGGAAGGGGTGAGTGGAATGGAATGAGGATTAGAAGGATTCGAAGAGGGCAGACGCATGCAGCAGACTCGTCCTCCCTCTGTCGTTGAAATAGCATTGAACTTGCCGCTTTCGCTGTACTGGACATTGTAGGGAAGCTGAAGGGCTGAACGCTGGTCCACATTATGCAGGTAGGCTTTGTTAATGTGCACTTCCTCGAGGCGCTTTCCATTCAGAAACCTCAACAATTATGGTAAAGGCTAAACTAAAATAAAAATAAAAATAAATTGAATATTCAGTCAAACATGCCTCTAATTGTGTAAACGATAAAAAGAGACCAATAAAAATGAAGCTTCTCGATGCTCCTCGTGACGAAAGTTTCATTGTACAACATCTCTTTAGATAGCGGTGGCGCACTAGAATTCGCCTCGTGTCTCACACCGATAATACATCCACCTTAACATAACTCTTATGAATATTGGAAAAAAAACTTTAAGTGTTCTTCTGTTACGATACCGTTCAAAGCCGATCACACAAATCGAATCAAAGTAATGTAGCTACTATACACATACATACACACATACATATATGTCTCTTTAATAAATATGTATGTGAATGTTAATTTAGATAATGGCCCCACGTATTAAAAATGTACATAACATCTTCAAACAGAATTGTTAAAGAAGATCACAGCCACCTGCGTTTTGGAGAAGTCTTTTAGATGCCAAAGTCTTGGCGACAGCGAGGAGAAACCCTGTCGGACAGCCTTCGCTGGGGTCGCCAGTTGTCCAGTTGGCAATGTATTCAACATTCTGAAGATATCATTTTTATATAATGTTACATTGTCGCCAACATTCATTTTGAAACAATGAAATCTTAGTATCTTCAAAAACTTTAATGAATTCTTTCCAAAACTCTTCAATGTATATCACGAAGCTTTGCAATTCCCTATAAGCCTCTCATTAGCATTAGTAATCATTCCGCTTCTCTTTTCTTTCGATCCCAATTAATGAAATCCTTCCCTTGAGTATGTTTCCATTTTGAGCGCCCTTTGTTGTTTTCGTTAAGAAGAAAACAATTTTTGCGTTCACCACACTTTTCAGATCTTTTCATTATAACAAATATACATTCGTCATAAGGAACGTTGTCGATGGTCTCATTCGAAAACCCAAGAGTAACCATTCCGTAGTCGTAAAAGTGCGCAGAACTTCCGGAAACCAGGCCAGCTGTAATTATAATATAAATAAATAAATAAATGAATAAATAAATAAATAAATTAGTAGCCTAAATGATTCAATTTTAGTGTATAAGAATGAGAAGTTAAATTGTTTTAAACTGCGGTCAGCTAACCCATAATGGCCACGATGAAAGAGAAGAGGGTGGAGTAGCTCTTCATTGTCGACGAAATCCACTAAAATGATTTCTATTGTTAATTGAAAAAGAAGCCTTTGAAAGAACTTAAAGGATGATTATTTTTTTAGAACCAAGCTTATACTGGAAACTGAAAAAAGTGAAAAAGCAATTCTAATTTTCAAGGAAGCATATTGTCTAACATTTTCATTTCACAGAAAATCAAAAATAATCTGTATCTTCGCAGAAGATGAGGCAAAGAAAATAAATTAATCTCGATATGTATTCTTATATATTTAAAGAACAAATATTAAAAGTTTCGTTTTTCACAGTTAATAATTTAAGACGTATGAAAAAAGTATGAATCCATTTCGATGAGCCAACCAGAAGCAGCCAGATGTGACGAGCGAAGACGAGCAGAATGATCGAATGGCATTGCCTTTTCTCGCGCGCATATGAAGCAAGAACATTTGATAATGTCGTACGCAGATTTTCTAAAACATTATCGCTCATAAATTCTAACGTTTTATCATACATATATGTGTGACGGTAAAAGAGGGGATGATTTGTTCTTTAATACAATTTCGATGATTGTTAGTCTAAATGACGAATGCAAAACATCAAAAATGATTCATCGGAAGCATAGAACAAAAAGAGAGAGTACAATTCTCATTCATATTCTTCAAAAAATATTTGTATTCTCATGATTCATTGCCGATTCGCTATAGCATATCAAGATCTCGTACAATTTTAAGGCAAATGAAGCATAATATTTTTTTCTTATTCTTTGGTAATGCTATCTTATTCAGACTTTATATCACTCAGAATAATATTTTTTTTTCTTAACCTTCGGCAGTGCTATTTTATTCAGACTGTATATCACTGTCTACAAAATTCTAAATATTCAATAAAATAAAGACCATAGTTTACCCTTGTTTCAATTCTACAATTTCTGTAGACCTTCTGTACGTTTTCTTTTGTTGGTAAAAGAATACCTTGTCTTTACGACAATGAATTAGACAAAGAGCAGTTATTGTTCAAGGTTGCGAGACTTTTACTTCCCAGAAGCTGCCTAGGCGACCGTGCTATGCAATAAAATAACAATGAAAGAAAACACGACATTATTTGACGTCATAACTTTTTTTGTGCTACTGACGCGTGCGATTTAAATTGGCTTGTATTCTCTCTTTTAGCAATTATAATAAGTGGAAATAGGTATGGTCATAGCATTGTAATAACAGGTTTAACTTGTTTTTTTTTCTTAAATGTTTACTGCTGCTATGTTTGCACCAGTATAAAATTTGTATATTGGATCAATGCGCATAGCAATGCTTACCTTTTAGACAACACTGAAGAATTTCTTTTGTAGTTGTAATCGTTGTATTATATTGCGCCATCTTTTAGTTCCTCCACTTTTACCATATCTCTTCTGTCAGCATAATCGGCCATTGTTGTTATCGTTTTAGTGCCACCCACCGAGGCACAGTTGGGCCATAATTGATTTATTATGGTGTATATTCTGTGATTTTGATGTCGATGTGAGCTGAACGTTTCATTTCTTTTGTATAAAACTAATAAAAGATGCTAAAATTCATTTCATCACAGAACACTATGCCACCTTGGCATCTTAAAGAACCAAAAACTCAGTCTTAAATTACCGCTTTTTTTCTTGACTCTACGGCGAGAGAGTATGTGATTTAGAGACGTACGCTTAAAACAGTTAGAAAAATTCAAATAGACTACGGTTGAGTTTCATGCTCCTTTAAGAATGTCGCTAGAAAGCGCCAGCTCCTTTGACGACAACGAGCATCTGCCATGTGTGCTCGCCTATCTCACGCTGTTCTTCCTTCCTCTCCTTGTCTATCCGAGTCTCGCGCTCTTCGCGTGCCTTCTCTTCAGTGTCAATGTCATTCATCTGCATTGCAAGTAAGAATGGTAACCTCCCCTCCCCCTTCCCTCTCATGGTGGTCAACAATTTTCAGTTTTCCATAATTATCATTCTAATTATGAAAATATTAAATTCTTTATCATAATTTTTTTGCATGTGCATATATATCAAATGAGCAATCTATTTGAATTTTCCTTACTATTGTACTCGGGTCTCTCTAAACAAATACTCTATCGCCCTTGTGTAGTACAAAAATGTGCGAATTTTCGATTGCGCATTTTGCTCCTTTAAATATAACTATTTATTATTTTAAAGAAATCAACTTGGTATCCTTTGGTTATTAATTTTTTTAATCAACTTGTCTAGGCTACTCAACGATGGCTCAAGGTCTCGGCATCAATCTTCCATTCATGCCTCCTTTCTACGCCCAATTAACTTGCTTCTTCAGCGTCAGATGTCTTTCCTTATTTATTAGAGAAAATCTTTACATGGTCATATTCGATTATTCACTGAGAAGTACCTAAACAAAATTGATATCTGTGACTTTTTTTTAAACTTGCGAAGCTATCATTCAAGCTAATTAATCGTAAGGTGCATATAATCAACTGTGGCATTTGCGTCTGGCTCTTCATGCTGATGCACAGGTTATTTTATTTTTTTGTTAGTTTTGTGTACAAATATGTTTTATAGTATTATTACTCATCAAAACTGAAGCACATATCGTTCACTAAATAAAAAAAATGAACATCTTCGTGGTCATGAACTCAAAGCTGAAAGAACGACACCAAAATAACTGAACTAATATTTACTTGTGCAGCCGAATGAGATCGCTGGTCGTTGGATACTTTCGCTGCCTTCTACGCTTCCCACGACTCGGATGTGAGGAGAAGAAGGTGGAGGAATTATATCGACAGCAGAATCAAAGAATGCAGACAGGAGAGGAGGCGCAGAGGCGGACAGAGATGTACTTTGCAATGCTCAGAGGATCGTGGCAGTGATAGAACGTGGTTACATAGAGCATAATCATTTGTCTACCCCTCACATTTTACCCACTCAAATAATGAATTTAGTTTTGCTCATTATCTTGTTATGCAAATGTTTGCTCCTTTCAATATGTTCAATTTATCGCTGGATCGTGCCGATTGTGTATAGAGCACCAAGCTGATATGTACATACATATATGACCGAAAGTCAACTTCGTACCGCGAGACGAAGGGGAGAGACGATGGTCCTTGAAGATGGTCTCCCTTGCATATTAACTAAGTTTCTTATGTATGTAAAAAAAATCTACTGTCCAATTTTTTTACTGATGTCGCTTGGCGAGAAAAAAGGTCATTGTGACAAAGATTCTCACTAGTTTCATTGCTCTGCAACATCACAATTTTGTCTTCGTATGTGAAGTCGCTCGATCCGTGTGAAAGGAGCATTTCTCATTAGAGCCGAGTAATTATTGATGGCCAAAAGTTCCAGCTAATTTAAATGCCAAACTATTTCTTTGGTAATGCTATCTTATTCAGACTTTATATCACTCAGAATAATATTTTTTTTTCTTAACCTTCGGCAGTGCTATTTTATTCAGACTGTATATCACTGTCTACAAAATTCTAAATATTCAATAAAATAAAGACCATAGTTTACCCTTGTTTCAATTCTACAATTTCTGTAGACCTTCTGTACGTTTTCTTTTGTTGGTAAAAGAATACCTTGTCTTTACGACAATGAATTAGACAAAGAGCAGTTATTGTTCAAGGTTGCGAGACTTTTACTTCCCAGAAGCTGCCTAGGCGACCGTGCTATGCAATAAAATAACAATGAAAGAAAACACGACATTATTTGACGTCATAACTTTTTTTGTGCTACTGACGCGTGCGATTTAAATTGGCTTGTATTCTCTCTTTTAGCAATTATAATAAGTGGAAATAGGTATGGTCATAGCATTGTAATAACAGGTTTAACTTGTTTTTTTTTCTTAAATGTTTACTGCTGCTATGTTTGCACCAGTATAAAATTTGTATATTGGATCAATGCGCATAGCAATGCTTACCTTTTAGACAACACTGAAGAATTTCTTTTGTAGTTGTAATCGTTGTATTATATTGCGCCATCTTTTAGTTCCTCCACTTTTACCATATCTCTTCTGTCAGCATAATCGGCCATTGTTGTTATCGTTTTAGTGCCACCCACCGAGGCACAGTTGGGCCATAATTGATTTATTATGGTGTATATTCTGTGATTTTGATGTCGATGTGAGCTGAACGTTTCATTTCTTTTGTATAAAACTAATAAAAGATGCTAAAATTCATTTCATCACAGAACACTATGCCACCTTGGCATCTTAAAGAACCAAAAACTCAGTCTTAAATTACCGCTTTTTTTCTTGACTCTACGGCGAGAGAGTATGTGATTTAGAGACGTACGCTTAAAACAGTTAGAAAAATTCAAATAGACTACGGTTGAGACTACGGTTACGTTTCCTTTAAGAATGTCGCTAGAAAGCGCCAGCTCCTTTGACGACAACGAGCATCTGCCATGTGTGCTCGCCTATCTCACGCTGTCCTTCCTTCCTCTCCTTGTCTATCCGAGTCTCGCGCTCTTCGCGTGCCTTCTCTTCAGTGTCAATGTCATTCATCTGCATTGCAAGTAAGAATGGTAACCTCCCCTCCCCCTTCCCTCTCATGGTGGTCAACAATTTTCAGTGAACTGCGATTTAAGCCACATTTTCTAACTGATTTGGTTACAAATACGAATGGGTACAGTACATAGTTTTTCGTGGATAACCAGATGTAGGGGATGCAATTCATTCTTGTTTTAAACTGCTTTTACAATTTCTTTATGTGAGTAAAATGAGACGACTTAAGAATTCTTCAATCGATTTGGCTGCTCGGCAACGTCATCATCGTCACTGTGCCAGCGGCGCTGCAATGATGGAGGCTCTCATCGAGAAGATGTCTTCCTGAGAGTGTCGCCAAGCCAGGTCGATAGGGGCTAAAAAGAGTAAACAAGTAATGATACAGAAAGAGCAAGGTAGGGAGAGAGAGAGAAGAAGAGAGAGAGAGAGAGAGCAAGAGAAAGAGAGAGAGAGAGAGAGCAAGAGAGAGAGAGAGAGACGTGGCTAAATTCGTGCGTTTGAAGCAGCAGCAGAGGATATTAAAGAAACGAACCATATCTCTAATTTTTATACGAATTTATAGGTCTTTTTTCCGTACAATATTTATAGTAAAGTCATTATGGGAAATATAAGAAAAAAAGTTCTTCAGAAGAGCAGGTCATCTTTCTGTATGTCTTCCAATTTGGCTACGCCGTCTCTACCGCAAGCGAGCTGCTCACTGTTATTGAGCGATTCGTTGCGAGTAGACTCCTCGATCGATATCACGCGACGTTCAAATCGATCGCGATCGTCTTCGTCGCGACATGCATTATGGTAGATCAGTATTCCTCTTCTTCTTCAATTATTGTTAATATTTAAACGTAGTACTCGTATATGTGTACGATGAATTGACACTGAATTGGTCAGAGATAATAAGACTGCCAAAACTTATACCGTATTTTCTCTATTAGTGCCCCTCCCTCTATTAGAACCCCCCCCCCTCTAATAGTGCCCCCCTCTCTCAAGGGTATTGAAAAATAGTACCCCTCCCTTTAATAGAACCCCCCTCCAATAGTGCCCCCCTTAATTGTTTAATAGAAACTTTTCTGCAATCTATGCTTGAGGTATGGGATTCCTTTCCTTGATAATTCTTCCAATGATAATTCTTCCAATGATAATTCTTCCAATTTTAGAATGATAATTCTTCCAATGATAATTCTTCCAATGATAGTTCTTCTAATGAGAATTCTTCCAATGATAATTCTTCTAATGATATTTCTTCCATTTTTTTTTTGGAAACGGTGATAATTCTTCCAAATTTTTTTTGCATATACACTTCTGCTTGAAGAGGCAGAGAAAATGATCAGACTCAAACTTGCGACTAATTTTATGATTCATAACAAGCATTCAAGATTGCAATTCATACAAAGTGTGTAAAGTACGTATGTATGTATATTAATGTGAAAGTACGTATGTATGTATATTAATGTGCAACATCTCTGCCAGGACAACATCATTTTTCCTTTCTCCGTGGGCACGAATTTTGCCGGCGATGAAGGAGGAGAAGGAGAAGAAGAAGAGGAGGTTGGCGTTGGAGAAGGAGGAGAAGAGGATGTGGAAGAGGAGGATTGGGGAGGCGTATTGCCTGGGGCCCTGAAGAGGGCCGTTGGGTTCTGGGAAGTTTTGTTGGAGGTTGACATGGGAGATGAGATGTTTGTTGTACGACGTGAGAATGAGTCTGCAGGAAGTACAACTGACCCTTCGATCGGCCACTTAGGGGAGGAGCAGAAACCCTCTCATTTCTTTTCACCCTCTCGATTTATCATATTCCATGTGAAATATGCTACTTTTTTTTCTTTTCGTCTCCAATAATTAACCTTATTTTCTACTGTCATAATTTCACACTTCATTTTACCTACACTAGTGCATGCCACTTGCCTTGGCCTTAAACCCTCTCTTTTCTTACTACTCTCTCGATTTTACATATTCCATGTGACATTGGCTTCCTTTTTTTCTTTTTGTCTCCAAATAATTAACGTTCTTTTTTACTGGCATAATTTCACACTTCATTTTGCATATGCAGGTGCATTACACTTGTTCTGACCTTGTGTGTTCTGATCATTTTTTCTGACTCTTCAAGCAGAAGTGTATATGCAAAAAAATATTTGGAAGAATTATCACCGTTTCCAAAAAAAAGTGGAAGAAATATCATTGGAAGAATTATCATTGGAAGAATTATCAGGACACCATGGAATGCTCTTACCAATGAACTTATTGCAAATTCATTCAAAATCAACGATAAAACTGATATCCCAGTGATGATTCCATTGAAGAAGAGTTATAATTCTTCGTTTTTGAGAATAAAATGTTGTTATCAAATGTATAGTACCCCTCCCTCTAATAGAACCCCCCCCCCCTAATAGTGCCCCCCTCTCGCAGGGGTATTGAAAAATAGTACCCCCGGGGGCACTAATAGAGAAAATACGGTACTTTAATACACACAGTATGAGGAATGTTGAAGAAAACTAGAGCAAGCGTAATCAACCTGAATTACCATGATCATCGTTGTCTCCGTTTAGGAAAAAAGGCGGGAGTTCAAACGTGAATTTTGACTCATTTAAACGTGAATGTTCACATCCCAGGTTCTGGTGTGCTTCTCGATGGCCGCGTCGGCCGTCGTTGCTGATCTGAGTCTGAGCGACGCGGACATTCCACAGATGCCATTCCGGCTCGCCACTCCGGCCGCGCTCACTGTCATGGCGTTGTGTGGCTTCTTTGACTACGCTACGCTCGTTGTGTGATCTTCTTTTTTTTTGGATCTGTCGAACACATTTCACCGAAAAATTATACGAAATTTCAAATTGACACGTAGGGTACGCGGGCAGGGCCCTACCTTCAAAATCTCGGCCTGGGCCCGGCCCGGGCCTGCCAAAGTAGCAACGGGCCGGGCCGCACCTATGGAAAAACGGGCCCGGCCCGGCCAGTAGGGTACGCGGGCCGGGCCGGGCCCGTGGGGCATGCGGCGCCCGGGTTCGGCCCGCTTTGGACATCCCTGGTGCCTACACCCAGGGTGAACGCGCGGCATTTCAAAGCTGTTTTCGGTGATTGTCCTCCGATGAAATGACTGGTGATATGATGCTTTGGAGCATATCTGCGGGTTGCGGAAATATGTTTGTGGTAATACAATCTTGCGGATTAATCTCATTTAGCTGAATATCTTTGCTCATCGCTACAGTAAGGAACGATATCGAAGACTACACGGCAAGGTGTCACTCGGAGCCAGATATCAGGTTTGTGTGTTTGCCTTCGTATTTCTTCATTTATAGGATTGTCCTCCGATGAAATGACTGGTGATATGATGCTTTGGAGCATATCTGCGGGTTGCGGAAATATGTTTGTGGTAATACAATCTTGCGGATTAATCTCATTTAGCTGAATATCTTTGCTCATCGCTACAGTAAGGAACGATATCGAAGACTACACGGCAAGGTGTCACTCGGAGCCAGATATCAGGTTTGTGTGTTTGTCTTCGTATTTCTTCATTTATACGATGGAATTTATCAACGTCACTGGAATTGTATATACTTAAACATATGTATGAATACAATGTGTGTAAATAAGGACAAATTCGGTTTGCAATATTGTACATGTACATATCGGCTAAATTACGAAAATGACTTTCGTATGTAGTTGGATAGATTATTCGTCATAATACGAGGCAAATAACACAATTAATCATCGATATAATCTGCGAATGATGACGTCATTACGTATTTAAAATATGTAGATGACTTGAATGACGGTACATTATCAAGTATAACGGGATAATTTGGTGTTTTAATGATAAAAAAATTATTATCTTAGTATCTTTCTGCAGATGTCCGAAGTGGCGCAGCTGAACAGATGCACGCTGGTCGTCTGCGCGGTCAGCGGCTTCAACAAGTGCCTCGCTCTTCTGGCGGGTCCATATATTCCATCATCCATCTTTATTTTCCATAATTATCATTCTAATTATGAAAATATTAAATTCTTTATCATAATTTTTTTGCATGTGCATATATATCAAATGAGCAATCTATTTGAATTTTCCTTACTATTGTACTCGGGTCTCTCTAAACAAATACTCTATCGCCCTTGTGTAGTACAAAAATGTGCGAATTTTCGATTGCGCATTTTGCTCCTTTAAATATAACTATTTATTATTTTAAAGAAATCAACTTGGTATCCTTTGGTTATTAATTTTTTTAATCAACTTGTCTAGGCTACTCAACGATGGCTCAAGGTCTCGGCATCAATCTTCCATTCATGCCTCCTTTCTACGCCCAATTAACTTGCTTCTTCAGCGTCAGATGTCTTTCCTTATTTATTAGAGAAAATCTTTACATGGTCATATTCGATTATTCACTGAGAAGTACCTAAACAAAATTGATATCTGTGACTTTTTTTTAAACTTGCGAAGCTATCATTCAAGCTAATTAATCGTAAGGTGCATATAATCAACTGTGGCATTTGCGTCTGGCTCTTCATGCTGATGCACAGGTTATTTTATTTTTTTGTTAGTTTTGTGTACAAATATGTTTTATAGTATTATTACTCATCAAAACTGAAGCACATATCGTTCACTAAATAAAAAAAATGAACATCTTCGTGGTCATGAACTCAAAGCTGAAAGAACGACACCAAAATAACTGAACTAATATTTACTTGTGCAGCCGAATGAGATCGCTGGTCGTTGGATACTTTCGCTGCCTTCTACGCTTCCCACGACTCGGATGTGAGGAGAAGAAGGTGGAGGAATTATATCGACAGCAGAATCAAAGAATGCAGACAGGAGAGGAGGCGCAGAGGCGGACAGAGATGTACTTTGCAATGCTCAGAGGATCGTGGCAGTGATAGAACGTGGTTACATAGAGCATAATCATTTGTCTACCCCTCACATTTTACCCACTCAAATAATGAATTTAGTTTTGCTCATTATCTTGTTATGCAAATGTTTGCTCCTTTCAATATGTTCAATTTATCGCTGGATCGTGCCGATTGTGTATAGAGCACCAAGCTGATATGTACATACATATATGACCGAAAGTCAACTTCGTACCGCGAGACGAAGGGGAGAGACGATGGTCCTTGAAGATGGTCTCCCTTGCATATTAACTAAGTTTCTTATGTATGTAAAAAAAATCTACTGTCCAATTTTTTTACTGATGTCGCTTGGCGAGAAAAAAGGTCATTGTGACAAAGATTCTCACTAGTTTCATTGCTCTGCAACATCACAATTTTGTCTTCGTATGTGAAGTCGCTCGATCCGTGTGAAAGGAGCATTTCTCATTAGAGCCGAGTAATTATTGATGGCCAAAAGTTCCAGCTAATTTAAATGCCAAACTATTTTCTAGAGATGTGTAAGGGGAGCCAAAATAGAAAAGTGAGAATTGTGTTGTGATATTGGTGATGTAAAAGTCCTGTTCTGGCGCGTCCTTTGCTATTCTTTATTCTTTATTCCTTATTCTTCCAATGCGCTGATTCTCTTTCATAATCGCTTTTGTCTTTTCGTTTTATTGTCGAGAACGCGTCCATCCAATTTTGTTTTTAGGAGATAGACACAAATAAAGGCTCGAATGAATGAATGCAGACAAAAGCAGCATACATATGTGCTCGTATAATTATCAATGTGCATAAATTAAATGATCCATAAAGTCCTTGTATGGAGCAGAACACAAAGACTTTCTGCTTTAGAACTCTTTAATATTTAAATATAAATATTAAAAAGTTCACCTTACATTAACTTTTGTCTCATATTTATACATGTTATTACGATCGCCGTGCCAAAATGCAAATAAATATAATAAAAAACACAAATTATCTTTATAAGCCAAGAGGTAGGGTGTGTCAACCAACCGCCTTCTAACAAGTCTGTTCTGATCTTTTTTTTTGAAGATATTGTCACATATTTTAAACGATGCATGGATACGTAAATAAAACAAAAAGAACTTCAGCTTTGCACATTTCTTTTTCCGCGCACGCTTTGGAACAATTCTAAAGGCTGTGCTAATATGCAGGTGCAGTTTTAGCTGCACACAACACTAAACATGCACAATTACAGAGTGTCTCTATGCAGCACATGCTTTGACGCTAATACTAAATTACAACCATTCATACCTGTATGAACAAACTTGTAACAAATCTATGAAAACTCGCTAGAATGTAGGCGAAATCTCGCGTCTCTCTAAATCGCTGGCTTTCTCGCGCTTATTTCGGACAAATAGGCTTTTTAGATCGTTTAATGAGCTATTATTAAAAGATTTTAATGATGTATCAAAGTTTGAATTCGCACCAACTAAAATCCAAAAATGTAGACCAAATATGCAAGTCGACGAAGAAGAATTCAATCCCAACAATCGGCTGCCCTGTTTCATCGTCTCGCTCGCGCTCTTTCTCCTTCCCGCGCTCGTCTATCCGAGTCTCGCGCTCTTCGCCTTTCTTCTCTTCAACCTCCGCGCCATTCATCTGCATTGCAAGTGAGCAAAATTCATATTCCCATTTCTTTTGTTCACAATCACACATTTCTTAACTGTTTAATAACTACGCAATAAAAAGGTCTATACTAGATAGAGCCGACAAAAATCTTAATATATCTCCATTATTCCTTCTCCATTCATGAAGACATTGTCCTCCTTTCTAAAAGACAGATGATTTCAATAAGCGGAGAAGCTGAAAGTGTTGTTTCCTGAAATTTAGTCGGAAAGGACAAAAGTGCTGAGAAAAGGAAATGACACTTTAAAACAATCTAAACGGTACAGATTTCTTCCCTTTCTTTTTCTGAAGAATTTACTGCTCGTCTACAAAATTTGACTCTTCGTCTACAGAATTTCACTGCTCGTCAACAGAATTTGACCGATTGTCTACAACATTTGAGTCTTGTATCTACAGAATTTTACTGCTTGCCTGGCTGCTCTCGAATGTGCTCATAGTGACGGCGCCGTTCGCACTTCAGCTCACGCTGCTCTCGTCATCGCGCTGCTTGGTCGAGAGCATTGCGAGCCCGAGTAAATATTTTGGCAACAATTTGTTTTTATTCGTTTTTGCTTTCTCCAATGTATCCAACTTTAAAACTAAATTTAGTTTAGTTTCTTATGTGAATCTCTATGTTATATTTTTGATGTATGTACGTACATATCTTGGTCTAAAAAATAAATTTTATCAATAACTATCTAAATCAATGTTCAGAAGAGCAAGTCCCCTTTCTCTTCTTGTTCGTCGTCGGCTACGCCTCGTCGACCGCCAGCGAACTTCTCACAATCGGCGAGCGTTTCGTCGCGAGTCGCCTCCTCGATCGATATCACGCGACGGCCCGTTCCATTACGCTCTTGATCGCAGCGACGTTCGTCACGGTACGAGATCAAAGATCACAGAGCAGGAGATCAAAGATCAAAGGTCATAGTCCAAACTCCAAGACTGCCAAATTGTTTGCGTTTCTGATCACAGCGACACGCGCAACTATAAGAAAATGCAACGGATTTCTTTTATCGAATATAAAAATTCTTAAGTAAAAAAAATTAATCTCTTTTGCTACATCCATCCTTAGTTTTAAAATAGCAGTACTTCAATTATGTATATATATATATATATATATATATTTATATATTTATTTATTTATTTATATTAAAACAAATCTCTTCCCAGCTCACAGCATGTTCTGCGATCGGCGTCTCAGCGGTCATTGCCGAATTGTGCGTCATGAATGTGGAGGGCGTGCAGCTGCCCTTTCGTTTCTCGCTTCCAGAAGCCATCGCCGTCATTGGCCTCTTCAGCTCGTTCGATGTCGCAACCATTGTGGTTGGCTGTCTCATTCTTCTTTTTCTTAACGGTAAATTATAAATTTTTGTCTTTAATATTTAAAGAAATTACGAATTTTTGACTATTTTTAAGAAGAAAAAATCTTATTTGTTCCAGTTGAACATTGTCGCATACCACTACGGCAAAGCACGCTATCGAAGTCAGCATGGAAAAGTGACATTGAATGCGCGCTATCAGGTCGTCTTTCTAATATGTTAACATTTTTGTTTATTGTTGTAAATATTGTAAAGTAAAAATTGTTACTCTTCGTACTTGTTCGCCTACAACTTGGGCGCTATGATTGGTTACAACCTTGGATGCCACATCATTGTTCAAAGATGACGCATGTTCATCCCTTGTTCTTACAGATGGGCGAAGTGGCGCAGCTCAACAAGTGCACGCTCATTGTGAGCGTTGCGAGCGCGATCAACAAATGCTTCTCGCTCATCGTAGGTTTGTCGCCGTCATTTCTATTTCCACCGAATAATATTCATGTTTTTTTTACTATTGAAGATTCAATTTTCCTATTTAGCAGTAGTACAATTACAGTTTAAATCCCTACTCCTTGTATGTCTAATATAAAAATTTAAAAGATTTATACAAATATGGAATACATTTAGGCTACGCAACCATCGCACCAGGATTAGGCATCAGCCTCTCACACATTCCTCCATTCTACGCGCAACTCGCTTTCTACTTCAGCGTAAACTATTTTTTAAATATATTTCGACTCTCTATAATTATTACTTTACACTGCAAAAATTAGCAGAAGGTTACGATCACTGGAGACAAGAATGAACTGGCCAATCATATGTGATGTTTGATGTTTGATTTTTGATCTTTGATTTTGCAGGTGCACATTACGAACTGCGGGATGTGTGTCTGGCTCTTCATCTTCATGCATAGGTCATTTTGGACTCCTTGTCAATGTTAAAGAAGTGCAAACACCGCTAGTACCATTTTTCTCAAATCGTCAAACGCACTTTCAATTTCTTTCCTGAAGCGGGATTCAGAAACCTTTGGAGAGAGAAAAAAAAACACTAAACCATGCAAGGTTAGTGCATGCTAATTTGAAACTACATTTATTTTATTCTCTAAAATGGAAGATGAAAGCAGCATTACTAAATTTTCTTCTGAAGAAGAAGCGTAGTTAATATTGATCAAATATAAGTACAATTGACAGTCGAATGCGGGCAACAGTAGCCAGCTATGCACGCTGCCTTCTTCGCTACGCCAATCCTTGCTCTCGATCCGGAGCCGTCGACGACGCAGAACGACGAAATCGAGTGCACAAGAGAGGAAAACCGACGAAAGAAGCCGACGTCTACTTTGCAATGCTCAATGGATCCTGGGGCTGATAAGATTGATAAACGAGAGGGCAAGCGAATAATGAACAGAAGACGAACCGCGCAGTCTTGGATTCAGCAGTTCAAGCGAGAATGAGCGTGTCAACTCCCTGAGTAAACGCGGCAATTCAATCCAGCATACATTTTTTTTGGTGACCGTCCTACTTTAAATGAACAGGAAAAATAAATTAAATGCTCAATTTCGGTGATAAGATGTCATGAGCTGATGCCAACTCATATGATTGTTGTTTTCTAATTCCTTTCATTATTCTCTCGATTTTGAATTGATCGGCATAGTCAATAGATCCAATACCTTTGTAAAACGTGGAAATATAAACGGAAAAAGTGCACAGGAGATACTCAAGGACTTTTTTCGGAATATACGGTGGATTTACGGTTAGTGATAAATCTCCTTTACATGGGCTAGAAAAAAACTCCGCGGTAGATATTTGTTATATTGAAATATGTGGTCCCCAAAATACAACAGAGGGCGAACACTGTAAAGAGACTTTGTCTGGGTGTTTGGCTAAATTGAGAGAGGTTTTTTTTTAGATGATATGGTGATGCTCGTAGTGCAGAAAAGAAATGCGACCATTTTTCGGAAGCCCATAAAAATTTATTAGTATGTGAGACTACTAAAATTTATAATAAGTTCAAAAGAAGCACTCTTCCACTTTTAATCACAAATCTTCCATAATTTTTCTCTAGTGGAATTCCATTTATTCCTTCCCTTCAATGTCCTGCATCATTCTTCCCGTTTTCGCTCCTGTCGACCATCCGGCTCCTGGTTAGCTAGTGCCCGCCCTATTTTTATTACACGAAGAAATTAGCTCCCTACTTTTTCAAAGGAATAATTTTTATGTTTTATGTTCTAGTTTACTCTCATACAGAGTGAATTGGCACAGAATGAAGATCAAGAACCCATTTTCCGCCGCTTTCTTAGTCGCCGTTGTCTTCATGAGTTAGAAGTTCATCTATAAAAACCTAATTTATTATTTTTTTATTTTTTTTTTATTCTTCATCTCATTTGCTCTTCAGCAATGCAAATTGGCGGATCGTTGTCGATGAAGCATGAAGTGATGTCCAGCCTTGGCTTTACAGATGTGACAATCAACGGAACGACATATAAAGTATGATAGTTATTTCAACCAGAACATTAAGTATTTTTAAGCAGCTGTTCACTGAATTGTATTACAAGGTTAAACGCATGTAAAATATGGCTAAGCCAAAATTTTATACTGTTGCTGTTAGCCTCCTTAATATTTCACACGCTCTCAGGACCAAATATTTGAGGGCGCGCGTTCAAAATGATCTTACATTAATGTACTGCTGTTCTGGCGAATCAAGGGCGGGGAATAGCCTCGCCCAAGGCTCCTGGCAGATCTTTCCAATCTATCTATCACTACCACATAGCCATTCTACCGCTGACATGTTGCTGCTATAAATCACTACTTGCATTGTGCTATTATGTTTCTGCATTGATTCGTCGTTATTAAATGCCGAACAGAAGAATGGTAGAACCAAGGGAAAGAATAACTGCTGTAGACTCATTCAGTGCATGGTTCCTTTAATTGCTCTGGATTGACTGAGCCAAATGATTATTATATCGTCTTATAGCATTGCATTGGCAAGGTCATCTCTCCATGATGTTCCGATCAGTAATGCTCGATTTCAATCATAAAATGGAGCAGTATATTTGTAAAAAAAATATTCCATGATGATTTCAAGTAAAATGATGTGAAATGAATTCTCATCAAAACAGGAATTTATAGTAAATAAAGCTAACAAACAATATGTGTTCTAATGAGAGAATTTGTATATAAAGAAGATGTAAATTCAGAACTTGGAAGTCGTCGTGAATGTTACGGGTAGCAGGATCTTTGAAAGTTGCCCGGACGGATTTGTGCCCGCACATCCAAGCACTATGCAAGAAATCTCCAAGTATGCTGGTTGGTCGCGGTTACTCTTTGAAAAAAGCGGTCCTATACAATTGGGCATTTATGTCTTGCGAATGTGCGACAGAAAATAAAATATAAAAAAAACATGTTTTAAGGGATTTTACAGTTCGTTGTCGCATCGGTGTGGTACACGAAGGGGATGAGAGTGCAGCCGACTTGACGCCTGAAGAGGCGAGCAATGAGACAATAGTCACATTTAAGATCAAGGAGCTCGACTTTTACTGGTCGGTGATCATTTTATAAATCTCACCTGTAAGAATACTACTCATGTGCGCTGAAAGGCGTTTTACTTCTTTTTGAGACTAAAAAATATCAATCATCAAATATTGAAAATGAATCGTGATGAAACTTGGAAATATAAATGTTTCTTAACGTTTTTTTTACTCTAGGCACCTGGATAGCGAGCGGGTCGAGCGTGTTGCTGTTGACAAAGTTGGCGAACTTGTCGCGGCACGCTGAAGCTGGAACATGCATGCACCCAAGCTGGCCTACGCCTTTTCCTCAACTGGACGCGAATTCGTCACTGATTTCGATGAGGACAGCGGAAAAGTCTGCTGCATGCGCCATCCCTACCACCCGGCCCCTCCAACTCGCTCGTATCCGCAGTATCCGGCGATCGCTGTTGGCCGTCTCGACGTCACAATCAATGGGCATGAGCACAAGAATGTTCCGTACGTTACCGGCTTCGACGTTTGCCCGGACGGAATGAAGAAAGCCATTGTCACTGATAAGGTATACAATAAAGTTCTACTTCCTCAAACATTATAATAACTGATTTTTGTCAGGAGTTTTTCACTTGCCGATATACATCCGCTGCTACTTGTCTGCCGCCTTCGTTGGCAGTCCGACTCCGTTGTCTGGCGAGGATCCGTACGACATCAAAGTGCAGCGAAGTCGCTTCCAGTGGATGCTCGACGGGAAGCCCGCTGGGTTCATTGCGGACGATCTTTGGAAAGAGGGCAGACCAATTCAAGCCTGGCTACAGTATCCGGAAGGGAGCTTAGAGATCCTCCAGAATATGTCGGTGAGCAGAGAATGGAGGCCTAAGAATGCGTAGCTGAGTGGTAAAACAGGCGACCCATGAGTAGGTGGTTCCGGGTTCAAACCCCGTTGCCTGTCTCCTTTCGGTGGTACTACTTCTTTACAGGTGGTGATTGATTCATCTGTGGCCAGACAACGGCGATGTGCTGCCTTGCCGCATGAATCTGACGCAGGCAGAGCCCACTAAGACCACCAATGAGGCAGGAAGCACCACGACTACTGACGAGGTTAATTGATCGCCAAAATGAGAGAAAATGTGAAGCCAACCGATTGAAAGAGAATATTCAATTTACGCACCTAAAGATTTAGAGATATTCTATAATATAGGATATAGGATTATTTATTAAACGTTTAAATCATACGTTCAATTTTAGGCGTAGAAATTTAACACAAGGCAGCCACTGTTTTATCTCTCTTTATGAATGTACGTATGTACATATGTACATATATGTTTAAGCTTTGTGATAATATTCAGGAGACGAATACCGCTGTCCTCCTCTTCGACTCCTCCTCCGCCCTCCTATTCTCTCTTGCGGCCATCGCTCATTCTGGATTTTCATAAATAAATGATGTTGCTCTTCGAGGTCAACGTGCAGATGACGAATTAGCGTTGACCCTGGGAGTCGGCACGTTATTTCGCTGGTCTAACTAACCGGCAGGGGGAGCGTATAAAAACGAGATTGAGAGTACGAAAGGTCTCAGAAATTGGAAATCTCACATAATTTTCGTTGATCGCCAAAAGGAAAAAAAGCCAGTTAACAGATCGTTGATGAAATGTACAAGGAAGGCTGTCGTCAGAGCTCAAGATTTTTGCCTTCTGAGTCTCATCATGATCCTAAAATTTTATACGCGGGAACATATAAGTGGAAAAGTGCACAAGAGCTACTGTAATGGCACGGGTCCAATTTACACAACAAACAAAAAAAAAACGTCTTTTGTTTGATGTTACGATGATTACTCATCCTTATCTCTTTCTTCCCTTCCAATATCTTCAACATATATAAACATCATCGCATAGTTACTCACTGGAATAGTCTCAAGTGCCAACAAGTTGGCCCCATCTCAAAGAGAATCTTTGTTGACATAACCACTAATCCCGCTGCGCAGCGTACATTCTAGATCTTTCATATTGTAAAGTAATCCATTCATTACGCTGGCGGAATAGATGACTTTAGTCAATTAATTAGTATTGAAAGTAATTGTCGTAATTCTTGCAAGAAATAATAGTTATCTTGCTTGCTATCAATAAGGCAATATTGGAATGCAGGTACACAAGTGGATACGAGGAGAAGAGAATGTTTGTTAAGCGACTTGGGTCGGCTTATTTTGGGCATGGATATGGTGACTTCCGTAAGAGATGATAATCTTCTTACTTGATATGTCTTCATCTACACGAAAATAAACCTTATCACGCGAAAGCCTCAGGTGGCCACAAGAGAAGGCTATTATGCACAAGGGTGTTTTATTTATCCTAACAATAAGACAGAATATAATTTTTTTTAATTAAAAAAAATGACAAAATGGATGCCGGTGGAAGATTTAATTTTTTTCCCTTATCATTGGAGGAGTGGCTGATTCCGCGTTGAATGGGTGATGGCTGTGCGTAATCATCCGAGTATTGTTTGCACATCGCCTCAGGGGCTAAGAGGCGGAAAGAGACCGAGAGGGGAAAGAGACCGAGAGTGGAAAGAGACCGAGACCGAGAGCGAGAGAGATAGAGAGACAGAGAGCGAGAGAGAGAGAGAGAGAGAGAGAGAGAGAGAGAGAGAGAGATTGAGACCAAGACTGAGAGCGGATGAGGTGCGCACAAGAAGGACCGGATCACTTTCACACAGCCAGAGGATTGCCCGCGACAGTTCCGGCAGTATAAAAGAATTCAGAGTAGAGCGAACAGACATCAGCGATAAAGCCAGCTTTTATTCGATTGAATCTCTATTGTTTTAAATGTAACACCTTTTGGGTGATGCTATTAGTTTCTATATTCGGTACCTTCACTAGCTCTTCTTTTGTATTCGTTCACATATGGTGGTCCTTTGATTTAAAAACTTTTTTTAAATCTTAGATGTACGCGGTGAAGTCTGCTCTTCTTCACGTTCTCCTCGCCTCCCTCTGCTCCGCAGCGGAATTGGCAGAAAAAGAACAGCCGCCGACGGTGAGTTTATCAGAAGATCTTTTATAAAAGATATATAATTGCTAAAAAAAAAAGCCATGTCGCTGACGTTAAAAAGATTGTGAAATTGCTCTAGATGCTTTTAATTGGCTGATTTGTAATCATATCAGAGTAGGAATTCGTGGACTTTATAACAATGGATGGCCTCCAAACTATGTAGATAATTTTGCCATGCTCACATTCAGCAATTTTTGTAAATGGGCAGTTGTGGCAAGGGGATATCTGGGAATATGTGCATATATCCTCCGATACTCCCTAAATATGGACTCCCAAGTCATGACCGGACTATAACAGAACATTGAAGATCCTGACGAGGATGGCACGGCAGATTGGAAGCGGCGCGTGCTGCAGCCAATGCCAGGTAAGACAATATATTTATACTTTTCCTTTCTATCCCTCTGCCTCTCTCTCTCTTTCTCTTTCTCTCTACCCATATCTCATCAATCTATCATTCTTGGACTTTCGTTCATTTTTTTGCTCGGTAATTTCAGCCGTACTACAACAACCCGACATCCTACAGTAACTGCTGCAATAACTGCTGGTTAGATACAATGCTACTTTTACTAGTTAAATAAATGAGACATAAACTCTATTTTTATTCATCGACTTTCTGCCTGACACAAGGGCGAGAGAGCATGAGGTTTAAAGATACGCGACTAAAATGCCATGCTCCTTTAAAGAAGCTGTTCATGGAGCTTGAAGTCGAACATTCTTTTCTCTTTGCATCACTTATCACATGCTCTTTTCTTGAGGATTACGGTAGATTTTAAGGCCCATGGATTGTCTCGTAAAGTTTAAGTTTCTTGTAGCGGAACCAGCGGAGGAGAATATGGCGGAATTGGCTGTGGAGCATACCTGAGCGGAAGCAACTGCAACAGTGGCATTGGCTGTGGAGCGTACCCGAGTAACAGCAACTGCTGCGGAGGCGGCTCTTATGGCGGTGGCCAGGTGTACTACATCGGCACCGGCTCGTCCATCGGCTGCAACTGTGGCAGCAGCTGTGGCGGATACGGTGGCGGGTGTGGCGGCGGCTATGGTGGAATTGGCTGCGGAGCCTATCCCAGCTATGGCAACGGATACAACTATGGCAGAAAGAAGAGGGCCGTGGTGAGGAGAATAAATGTTTTTTTTTTATCTTATAGAAATCTTTTTTAAGTAGTAAGCGGTTTAATAAACATAAGTAACGATGATTATTTTCTATAACGGATCTTAAAATTACAAGGGGCTTAAAATCTACCTAACTTTACTCGTATTGCTTATTATTTTCATGACAGCGTCTTTAAACATGAAGACCTCAGAATTCGCTCCCCGCCGGCCACCCTCTCCTGAATCCTTCGTCCAACGAATGTCGCTCATTCTGCGAGCGATGCGCCCGCTTCACTCGCGCCACCCGAGAGGCGACTGCAATGGCTGCCAAGGTGGCCGCCGGCCTCCAAGCCACGCCCACTGGCGTCCAAGCTCTGCCCACCGGCGCCCAAGCTCCGCCCACCAATTTCCAAGCCCCGCCCACCGATTCGCAGCCAATCACAGACAACAAGGAAGAGCGCAATGCTCAACCATAAACTACTGCCTTTTCTCCCTTTAATTTTTTCATTCTCATTTCTGTACTTATGGCAAATTTTCATATCGTTCAAAATTCCACAGTCATTCCTCCCTTACTTTCGTCATCTGTTTGTACATTTTTGTTGCAACGCTTCATTATATCACGCTGTATAATGTCGGTGCTTTCGACATTAAGCGGAACGTCCGTTTCATGTTGCTGAATAAAGGTGCAATTAAAAAAAAATCATTTCGTGATTTCCAGCTAAATGGATAATTCAATTGCGTCTAAATACTCTGCGAACCTCTATGATAAATTGCCTCCTGCTGTCAGCAGGACGTTTGGAATTTACATCTGCTGAAGTGGGTTGAAAGGGTCCAACTGGGCACAGCGCATGGTTGGAGGAATGCTTCTGCTCATTATCGGTACAGAGACGGCAAGTCGAAATATTCTCACATTGTCTCGCGAATTATAGCAAGGTAACAGAGTAAAAATCATTGATAAATGTTGAGAGATGAAGATAGAGAATCTTCAGAATGGTAGCAATGGCATCACAATATTTCAACAATCACATATTCAGTGGGGGGGGGGCGAGAAGATTGTCAAAGGTCGGTTGCACAATACAATTTAGGAGTCGGAAGAAAAATAACTTTGTATTCTGCGTGTTGTTGTACTTCCCCAGCTTCTTAGACGTTTTACTGTCATGTCCATTTTCTCTTAAAGTTTAAGGATTTTTCATTTGTTTTCAACCAGGAATGCGACAAAGAAACATCTGCTAGATTTTGTTCATCCAAATGTTGTCCCAAGTGAAAGTACAATTCTGTTCGAGTAAAAAAAATTTTCTCTTACATGCAAACCTAGTAAAGAAAGAAGCACCTGTTTGAATTCTGTGGCAGTGAGAGATCTTTAGCCCCAATTTACACCTGCCAAGATAAGGCACGCATATGAAAGGAGTATGAACCTTTACATATTAGGAATTTCTCGAATGTTATAGTCATATGTCTCTAATTCACATGCTCTCCTTTGGTCAAGTTCTTGGCTCCCTTAAAGGGTGGCGACCACCAAAACAATTTGCTATTTTGACGCGCGGCAACTTGCGTCTATGAAACAGAGTTCGAGATTGAAACTGACTGTTTTGGCAATTCGAACCCGCATTCTTTTTTTCCTTTATGCTGGCATTTATGAAGAATGTGTTTCCCCTTTCCACTTTATCACGACGTACATATAAGTTGCTCGATAAATTCAGTAATCTTGATCAAGAATCATTCGATGAACCGGGAACAAAAATTTTTTACTTCAGACGTATACAGGAAATTAACAGTAGCAATTTTTTCCCATTTATGACTCCCTCTTTCCTAATTTCTATTTCTCCCTTTTCCCATTGTGAAATACTTCTTATTATATACATATGAATAATTAATAGAGGTACATATTTCAGAATGGGATAAGGAGAAATTTTTATTCCTGCGCTCTCCCTTCAAAACGCCTTTTATTATTTATCTTTTTTTTTAAATTTTTTCGAGCAAACTATACAAAAACACGTTGGGCAAGTCTGATTGTGAGTGCAGATTTTATGTCTCCATTAATATTCAACCCGCTATTTTTAACCCGTTATTACTTATCGTCAATATCCATTCAACTCATACGAGAACTCTCAATATACCAGAATTACCCGAAGGATATTGTATTGGCCGTATTGTTATTCGTTGTGATAGAGGAACGACAGCAGACTCCTTCTTTCCTAGAGTCTTGCTATTTTATTGCCCATAGCGAGGTCGATCCTTTTTTTGTTCGCGGAAAACCAGCCTTCTAAGGAGAAAAGCAAATGCCATTATTTTCAAGCTCACCAACAGAATGAACAATTGATATCGCCTATTAGCTACGATTGTTAGCACTTTTCCATTCGAGTTCCTGACAAAAGCCAATTTTATGGTGCAATAAGAAATGATATGGATAAGTCTGTCTTGGTTTCTGAACTCTTACGGAGTCCAACTTTACAGTTTGGATCACTAGAAAAAAAATGCCATGTCTTATGGGACAATTCATGCTGACTTGACCGCTCTGCATCAGGGATAACACCGTTCACTGATAAAAGCACCTGCCTAATTATCTTCTGGGGATATGGTTACAAACCACTGGCAATCCGATTGACGTTGTCATTGAAAATGGTCAATATGTCACATTTGTTGCGATATTTTTTAATGAACAATTATATTTTGAGGTTACTGCTATGATTTATAAAAGAAATAGTAGTCATCAGTCATAATCAAACATTTCATCCGTTCTCAAGAATTATTATTTTCTACGTATCTTCTTGCTTCAATAAAAAAATGCTGAATGCAGACACTCTTCAATTTCTGGAAAATGAAATAAGTTTGACATCAGCCTCACACATTTTTTTCGACAACTACAATTGCTTTCTAGGATCCAGCTACAATTCTGAAAAATAGTAGCTATTTCAGCCTGCCAACAACTATTCCCAACACGAGCATTTATTTCTGTAATCTTTCACGATTTCCGTTTGGCTCACTTGTCAGTTTTTTGAGTTTTCGTAAACGAAAGGAAACTATTACTATTTGACGGGCCAAATAGTAAACTGTTGGAATAATTAATTGTGTAGCCAAATTCTTCCCTTTTTAACGGATCTTTATTTTAAGCGATCGTACAATATATAGTCTGCTCCAAATTCCAAATTCACGATAGTGTTTATCGCAGGTGTTTATCGCATAGGCTTAATTCGATAAACATAATACAATGCAAAATGTAGAGAAACCGAGTAATAATTGTTGCTGATATTCGTCTTGCTTTAGTTTTCGGACGAATATATAATGTGGAAAAAATAAAATGTTAATTATTCTAAGTGAAATGTTGGTATTAATGATTAGAATTTTATTCATTTTTTTATATATAATACCTCACTATTTGACATCGAAGCGGATATTGATGGCCGAAGACGAAACCCCTTGTTTCGTCGTCAACATCTCATTGCTCTTACTGCCCACGCTCGTCTTTCCTTCTCTCGTTCTCTTCGCGCTCCTCCTGTCGCAACTACGCGCCATTCATCTTCATTGCAAGTGAGCACGTAATAAGTAGAGTAATTTCTAAAGTTTTTTTTTCTGCTTTTTCTTTTCTAAATTTTCATACGTAAAACTCGAAATTTCTAAAAGTTTTGTTCTGCTGTTTTATTTTATTTTAGCAACCACCCATTTTAGTTCCACCACCCACCCCCTCCCATAGCCTTATCTTTTCTTTCTTTTTTACTATTTGCAATTGAACGACGATATTATCCTTTTTTAATGCTGTCACATTGAAATACCTTATTTCCTATACGATAAATAAAAAATAAAACATTTTAGCGATACAATATGTTAGCTTGCTTTTCTCTCCTTCTTACGTGAAAGTTCAAGCGATACTGAACTCAACCAATATGTTCTTCCGAAGGATCCTCCAATTTGTCTGGTTACTCGCCAATTTCGTCATCGTCACAACGCCAGCCGTCGCACAGTTGTGGCGCCTATTTGCGGGCGTCAAACAATGCGATGTGGACAGCCTCACGAGGCCAGGTTTGCCCACGGCTCTTATGACATGAATATATTGGATATTTTCCGTTTTAATACTATTTAGTGTCATTTGAAATGATCTGTCTTGCATAGCAATCCATAGAAGATGAAAATGTTGAAAGTCAGTGCTGTAAAAAACATTTTCATTCTTCGCTTTTAAACATTTGAGTCCTTCACTTTACTAGAACCTCTTCATTTCCCCACTTTGGTCTTGAAAAATAGTACTCACAATAATATATATATGTATCTATAAAAAATTTCATGTGAAATTAGAAAGAACCCTTTGAGGAGGACAACTTTGCTTTCTTTCCATCTTCCTCTTTGGCTACGCCACATCGACGGCGGCCGAGATTCTCACGGTCGGCGAGCGATTCGTCGCGAGTCGCCTCCTCGATCGATATCACGCAACAGCGCTATCCATTACGCTGTTGATCGCAACGACGTTAATTACGGTACGAGATCAAAGATCAATGTACCACAAGTTCAAGATCAATGATCAAATTACAAGAAGTTTAGGGAGAACAGGGCAGCTTAAGATGCATAGATGTGACTGGTCAAAATTCAGTAAAATTCATGGAATTATTCTGCTGCTGTACCTTTCAATAAAGATAGACTTAATTTAATTGTGAGAGGAGACATTTGCTCATTTCCATTGTAGGTCGTCATCTTCTGCCCGATAGGCGCTATATGCCTGCTCGCCGTCATGAGCATCGTCGATCCGGACACTGTCTCCGAAAGCCGCCGTTTCTCCGGTGCTGGCGCCGCATGCGTGCTAGCTGCCTGCAGCACATTCGATGGGCTCACAATTCTAGTTGGTCAATCAAACCTTTTGCCCATCAAGTTCTAGAGATATACAAGCGAATTATATATAAAAAGTGCATAGATTGGCAACATAATATTAGATCATGTCGACTACATCTTTTAATACATAACATATTATTTTTGTTGGTAGTCGAAGCATAACATTGCTTATATTCACTGCTGTATAAACAAGCGTTGAATGTAATTAGTTACGAACTTACTCTTTTATGTACCAAAGGTGTTAAATTAACGAAAAAGTATACAGTGAAAATGTCCGCTTTTTTCAAATTGCAGTTGAACATTGCTTCGTATCGCTATGCCAATTCGCGCTATCGACAGTTACAGGGCAAGGTTTCGCTGAATGCACGATATCAGGTTTTTCTTTTAGTTTATTAGATTAATTAATTATTAATATTATTTTTAAATAACTATTGGATATAATATATTGGACAAAACTGATAATTTTCTCCTTCTCTCGTCAGATGTTCGAAGTGGCGCAGCTCAATAAGTGCACACTAGTCGTTAGCATCGCTAGCGCGCTTACGAAAAGCGTTGACGCCATTTCTACGAGTTGGTTTTTTTATAACTATTTTTTAAAAATTATTTTCTTATTAATTAATTTGTTTTTTAAAATATTTATTTATAAGCTTCATCCATTTATCCATTATATATTTTATATGTATGTACATATGTTGTCAAATGAATTTTATACAAATTAAAGTAATGTAGGCTTGCCGATCTTTGTGAAAGCCTTTGGCAACAACTCCTCCTCCTTCATTCCAATTCTCTACACTCTGACGCTCTTCTACAGCTTGCGTACCATCGATGTTACTTTTTTGTAGGAAACTTTAAAATTTGATTTAATCTGAAACTAACAATATTTTACTTGAACATCTGCTGGCTCTCTTAAAGAGAGCGAAATGAACAAATAGGGTTTTTATATAAAGAAAAAAAAGCAAGAAAAAATTTTCAGGTGCATATTATCAACTGTGGAATCTGCGTCTGGCTCTTCATCATAATGCACAGGTTTGATTATATTTATGAGTTTTGTCTTTTTTGTCTTCAACATTTCTTGACTCTTTATATTCCGCTTTATTATTTCTTGTCATCCATTCATTGACTGACAATCAAGAATTTTTTTATTAACTTGAGCGAAATTTAACTAAAGATAAAAATATGTGACTCTCCTAGACTGAACGCTATCTAGTCTGCTTTTGAAAGTTCCCGAAAAATTCACAAAGTAAATTATGGCTTCAAGTTCTTTAAATAAACAATTATTCATTGTTTACCGATTTAAGTAAACGACGATATTTTAAATGACGATATACGGGACATTCCGTAGTGTTAACGGATTTCTTTACGGATTAAGCGCGCCTACTTATTCTCCGCCCACCAATTTGCATAACTGATTATTTAATTGATTGTACATTTTCTCCTCCTCTTATTGTTAGCCGAATGCGCCAGACGGTCGCTGGCTATTCACGTCGATTCTGTCGATTTCGACGGCGCGCCGTCGTCGAGAACTACGAGCTCTCATCTCGACAGAACAGCAAGGAGGAGAACGCGACCAGAAAGGCGACCATAGAGGCCGACTTGCACTTCGCGATGCTCAAAGGGTCGTGGGAGTAAAGAAAATATGTAGTTCTTTTCCCATGACCTCCATCGTCATCAGAGGTGCAAGAGGCCCGTTCCTGCCCGGGCCGGACAGGGCCGGGCCCAAGCTAGGGCCCCTAAATGTAGGGCCGGGCCGGTTCGGGCCCAAGCTAGGGCCCGGCCATGGGCCCGATTGGGCCCATTTTTCGTAAATTTGTAGGCGAACATGCTCACGACCGCTATATTTCGTACTGGTCATACGTAATATTGCAGATTAGGAGTCGTATTCCGCTTTTCAATGCAATAAATAAAAGCTTTGTGGACTGTAAATCGAACAAAAAATTTTTTTTATGATAAAGGGACGAATTAGAAGTAGGAATTTCACATGTTTAAAAAATCGGGCCGGGTCGGGCCCAAAATTCAAGGGCCCGAAATCCGCGGGCCGGACCGGGCCGAGATTTTAGGCCCTAAGGGCCGGCCGGGCCCAAAAAAGTTGGGCCAACTTGCACCTCTGATCGTCATTACATATACTTCTATCTACTCGTCTTCATAGTTCCTATAGTTATCTTAACCATGCTAATTCCATGCACTTGCCGCTTTCGTGACCGTAAATAAAGGTCAAGTTAAGTTCGTGGGAGTAATAAAATAGTTCTTTTCCCATGACCTCCATCGTCATTATAGTTCTATCTACTTTTCTTCATAGTTCCTATCGTGATCATCATAGCCATGCTATTTCCATAAACGTGCGGCTTTTATGACCGTGAATAAAGTTCAAGATAAGAACCCCTGAGAATGAAAGAGAAGCCACCATAAATTCTCATGACTCGTTAAGAATGAATGAGAAGCGAAAATTATACTTTGCGTAAAAGTGTTAAATAGTTTCATTCGTGTAATTTATGATTATTCGAATACAATAAAAGCTATAATTTTTTATCTTAAAAATCTCCCTGTAAGAGCAAGCTGCTTTAGTTATTTTCTCTTTTGCAACGTGCTTATCTCAATTGCCTTTTATTTCCACAAACTCGCGCAATTCCTGCTTTGCGATCTATCGCTCTCTTTCTCTCTCGTTGTCTCTATCTCTCGCTCCTTCTCTTCTTCACTGTTTACTCTCTCTCTCTCTCTCATTCCCTCTCTCTTTGTTCCCTCTTCCTATCTTAATCTCGTTCTTCCTTGGAAGGTCAAGTGGGCCGCTCCGGAGAGAAGAAAGCCACAAAGACAATGCCTCTCTCATTCCTGGCCGATTGCATAATGCATATTAGACAGGATTGACAATTACATCATCATAGACATACTGGTTTGCACCCACTCATTGGCACAAAGGGGACAAAGGATGGCGGGAATGAGGGGCGAGTAGAGAGAGAGAGAGATAGAGAGAGAGAGAGAATTACCGAGATAGTAAGAGTGACAGAGCGATAGAGAGAGAGGGTGAGCAAGAGAGAGTATGGGAGAGAGAGAGAGTAACAGAGAGAAAGAAAGAGATAGTGAGAGAGAGATAAAGATACATAGAGAGAAGTAATACAGGTAAACCAGATGAAGAAGAGAGATAGAGGGGGATCTAGTGAATCTGAGAGAAAGAGAGTGTGTGTATTAGAGAATGGAGCTGGCCACCCTGGCCATTAACACAGTGAATCTCGTTCCAATCACTGCCGAGTTTGACATATCCGCCTGGCATGGAAATGATAAAAGAAAGTATAAAAGGAAGCAGAGTAGCATTGAATGGCAACTCATATCAAGTTAAGCAGAACTTGGTGCTAAGAGGAGCATGCAAGAGTTCTTCATAATTTGCATTTCCCTGACCATTGGCCCAGTTATGTACATTCGTATGTTTTTTCTTATCGTAAGTTGACACTACTGCGATATGTCTACGAGATATAGTATCCTTTCAAGATACTATATCACCACGAAACTCAACTGTTGCCTATTTGATATTTTATCGGACTCAATCACATGTGCTCCCTCGCCCTTGGTATCAGGCAAAAAGGCGCGAATTCAAACATGAGTTTTTGTCCCTTTAAATTAATTTTAAAGAGTCAATTTTTTAAAGATAATTTAAGTGCCCTTTGATTCATAAGCAGAATTTTTTGCGCAGTTTTGCTTGACGCCGTGTCCTCTTGGTACACAGAAGACAGGGGATCTTTGTTCATTGATCTTTGATCTTTGATCATTGATCATTGATCACTTTAGAATGAAAGTTCAAACGGCGACATACACGGCGTCGTGCTTCTCAGCACTCGTGCTTGTCGCGTCGCTTGGCGTGATGGTGCACATCTACACGAACATACAGGCACTCTGGAGCGACCTGGACGGGCAGATGGATGAGTTCAAGGTGAGTAGGGAGAGGGAGATGGGGAGAGAGAGAGAGAGAGTAAGAGAGAGAGAGAGAGCGAGAGCGAGAGTAAGAGGGAGAGAACGAAATTGAAGGAGAGATTGGAAGAAATAAATAAACTAGAATAAATAAGGAACGGTTTAGAAAACTGCCAACGTTATAAAGAGAGAATAGATAATAGCAGATATGTACACAGAGAGAGAGGAGGGAGCGATAAGAGAGTGATAATAGAGAGAGAGAGTGAGTGAGAAATAGAGTTAGAGAGTGAGAGAGAGAGAGAAAGAGAGAGAGCAGCCTCGTTCCAGGCCTCGACCGACGACGTCTGGCGTGAAATGCTGTCGGTGAGCGAGCGACGCATTGCACGCGCCGCTGCCACCTACGACATGGGCGGCGGCGGAGGAGGCGGAGGCAAGTACAAGGAAGGCGCGGCGGTGCCGGAGAACCCGAGCGCGGGCATCGGTGCGGCTGTATGTTTATTTCCGAACAAATACAGTGCCGTCCAAAACTTTTGTTTTGTTTCCCCAATGAATATTTGTGCACCTACAATACCGAAACGATTTCCAGGCGCCCGGCATCTCCATCAGCGGCGGCTGCAACTGCGACGCGAAGAACAAGTGCCCGCGTGGTCCGGCGGGGCCACGCGGCAATCCTGGCGCGCCAGGACCGAACGGCATTCCGGGCGTGGTAAGTATTTGATTGCGTTTTTTGCGAAGAAAAATTTTGGCGGGAAATTCAAACTCAAATCTCTCCTATTCCTTAAGGATCGTATGTGCGTTTCTTAATTGATTTTTGGCGGGAATAGTTTTGGCGGGATATTCAAAATAACATAATTTTTTCTACTTTAAGGATGGCAACAATGGCGGCGACGCCGAGGACTTCCAGGCGGAGGGCAAGCAGATGAACACGTGCTTCTACTGCCCAGCCGGTCCGCCGGGCGGGCCGGGTCGACTCGGCCGTCCCGGCTACAAGGGCATGGCGGGGCCTGATGGCGCGCGAGGCGCAGATGGCCGTGATGGCATGCCGGGCATGCCAGGTGGTGACAAGATTTTTTTTGGACAACTGATTGTCGTCAATTTTTTTCTCGATTTTTCGTCAACTTCTTCTCCTTGATTTTTCATCATGTCATGCCAGGTGACATGGGACCACCTGGTCCCGTGGGGCGCGGCGGGCCCGATGGACCGCCCGGTGAAAAGGGCGCCGACGGGCGCAAGCCGATCGGCCGGGTAGGACCGAAGGGCAACCGAGGGCCACCGGGCCCAGCTGGAGCCATCGGTGCGACGTGCGCCCGAAGGCGAACCGTTGCCAGCAGGGCCGGACGGTGCGGAGGGACCGCAGGGGGAAGCGGGGCCCATTGGCGCGCCCGGCAAGGAGGGTCACGACGGGCGGCCCGGCCCCGATGCCGGCTACTGCCACTGCCCAGAGAGGGGCGTCAGTGGCGCAGGCGGCCACGGCGGCAAGTACTCGACCGGTATTTCCTTCGCGGACGCCTAGGATCCCACAACGAAGACATTGTGATATGATAGCAACAATTTGTCCGTAGCACTTGTTTTGCTTTCTTCGATATCTTTTTCTCTGGATTAACATTCTTTGAAAGCTATGAAGGTGTTGTTGCGAAACAAAATATTGTCAGAATGAATATTGCGATGCAAGGCAGACATTCAATTATAAAGTTGACGATGAAACCAGATGCGCTTTTTTTAATTCCAGGAGTTTTCGATTTAGTTTTAAAGAAAGGACGAAAGAATGTTTACTTCAATCTCGGCAGATCGCCGATATTGTATGAAATAGTGTAAAAGCGACTGTACAGCAGTTTTAAAAACGATGAAAAAAAGCATAAAAGACAGTAAAGTACGCTAGATCATCTGCTCCTTGTATACAACGCTCTCTATAGACATATCGCTTAGAATGTAATGACTTCAAGATCCTTTTTGAAGTAGCCACCGTTCTGCTCCTTGCCGAGCTTCTTGAAAGATTGGATTAAGGATGACGTTGACTCTTCCACCTAAATTGTCTCAATGCTCAAAAGTTCCCATAGGCATCAATGTTTTCTAATTGTAAGAGTATTTAATATATTGACCTAGGATGTCATGCGATGCAGATTCTTCTACCATCTATGTATATACATTAATTTTCTTGTTAGTTCAATGATCGCGACACTTCATTTACATATGTATATAAACAGATCGATTAGTTTTAAAACACACCGTAAAAGTAGCGTCCATTCCGCCCATGTCCGTCTGGACCCAGCCGGGACAGAAGGCATAGCAGTAGATGTTCTCGTCCGCCAGGTCGAACGAGAGCGTTCGCATCATCTGATTGACGGCTGCCTGAGAGAAAACGTATTGTTATTTTGTTTTAGACCCAGATTGCATAAGTTGAAATGTTGTAATTTGGGCGCCATTTTTTGGCGAAAAGCCAAGGCACCATTCTAGATCGAAGCCAATTGCATGCGCTACGGACTATTTTGCTTCAATGGATCAAAGTACAATCAATAATTTTTTTGCTATTCTTAAAATAAATTATCGTATATTTTGATGCATTAAAAAATATATGAATGTATTAGAAAAAGGTTTGATTATTGATCTAGGAAAAGAAGTTTGAATAGTAGTATAGTAGCATAGTAGTATAATAGTATAAAAGTATAATAGTATAGTAGTATAGTAGCATAGTACTACAGATAGTAGTAAAGTGGTATAGATAGTAGTAAAGTAGTATAGATTGTAGTAAAGTAGTATAGATAGTAGTACAGTAGTCTAGTAGTATATAGGCCGTAACCCACCTTGCTCATCTTGTACGCAATCGCTTGCTTCGGCGTCGAGCCCGTGTTGCATGAGAGCGAGCCGAACAGCGAGCTGATTATGACGATGCGCGCGTGACCGGAAGACTTTGACGCTTGTCGAAGAAGAGGAAGGAATTTCTGGAAAAAAGAAAGGGCGTCTAAGAAAAGGAAACAAAACAAAAAGAATTTTCAAACCATAAGATTGACCACATGACAGTTTATTTATTGACATTTGTTGTCGTCTTTGATTCCCCCCTCCCCCTGATTGTGAGAAGAAACGTGTGAAAGTGTGAGCATGAAGTGGATATGATCTTGCACCTCGAATGGAGTAAAAAAATAGATTTGTTGACAGTTAGGGGTTTCCTGAATTTATAGAATACGTTTTTGGTTCACAAAATCGTTCGAGAATGCTACGGCTGGCTGCCCATTCTAGTACATTGATTCTTTTTAACGTTTTTTCTTCTGCAAAATATATTTTCAATATAAATATTTATTAATATTTTGACATTTATATATGCATGTAAGTAAGTTTAAAAAAAAGCTTCTCGTGCAATCTCGCAAACTAGGAAGAATGCATGCATGCAGAAGATGCTGTGTTGTGACCTGCGTAACGATGAGCGGCCCGATCGCATTGCACTCCAAGTGGCGGAGAGCTTAATTGAGTTTTCTCCCAACTTTCACTGCGCAAATATAAAGTGAAAAGAGAAAAAATAATTGAATCTTCGCACCAGTCCATAGTTTGGAGCGCATTAATGGCAAACATTGATCTTCTTGGCAAGAGTATTTACCAGATTCTCGTAGATCAATGACTAATTAGCAGCCAGCCAAAACCTGCTTGACAGCAGCCGTAATAAAGTTGTCATCATTGACATCCATCTCGACGACGTGCAATCGGGCGTCGTCAATTGCGAGCAACTCCTCAAGAGGGAAGAATCTTGCCAGGATTATTTTTCATGTATGGTAATACACTTATGGTTAGAATCAGCAGTAATAACGAAGTACTTGTTTAGAGCACGAAGAAGGGCATGATGCTCTCTCGCACTTTTGTCAGGCAAGAGGCTATTTCAAGAATAACTTTCTGGCTCCTTAATACAGAAGTCAGTGTGTTCTTGAAGCTGGCAGAAACTTTCAGCAACAACGAAGAAATAAGCATGAAAAATACACATATCGACAAAGGAACACATGTTTTGATGTTAATATTAGTATTACTTTATTAATCATAGCTAGTTATATACAAATGTGTGTGTGTTTGTGTGTGCACCTTGGACGCCTGCTTGTTTCTGGTAGTTGCGATTAGAATGCGGACGTCCGATTGCTAGAGGAACTCCTTGACGAGGCCGAGGCCGATTTGCACCAATCAAGAAGATGGTTGACATGGTTCTGTTTTCTTGGCTACGAGCAAACTGCAATTGTTTTTTTCTTCAAAAAATTCGAAAAAAAAACGAAAACAAAAATATTCCAAACACACTGTAGAAGAAAGTAATGCTGAAAAATAAATATATATTAAAGTCTTATTGGAGTAGCGAGAGGGACGGATTTGCAAAATCGATGGTCTTCGAACTAATTTCAGACAGCGAAAGAGGCCACTGATTTTGGGGAACAAAAAATTTTGAAGCGCTTTGATGAGAACGAAAAGGAAAGAGAGCTTGCTTGACAGCGCGCAAAAAACGCGGATGAAATACATTTTAGTCGCTATAACGCGGCTACTTACTGGGTGGCTGCGGCTTTAGTGAGACGCTTCTTAAAGTGGTTGTGATGGAAAAGACGATTGATGTGTTTTGACAGAGCGAAACAGAACGGGTTGAGACGAGAGTAGCGAGAGCGAAAGATGAAAAAGAAATCACAAACTATAAGACAATGCACAAAAGGCGCCGATGTTAGTTTGCTGTTATCTTTCTTATCTCTTCTTACCTTCCTTCTGTCTTCTATTTACAGTTACCATCTTGACCGATCTGCGCCGCTGCTCAAGCTTCGAAAGCATTAGAAAGGATAATAAGGCATAGAGTGCAGTGGAAAGCCAAAAAATTTAACCTTGAAAAAATATCGTCTAGGAAAAGAAGCTCGCTTTTGTGGCTGAGAAAAACCAAGCAACTGTCATGTGAAATATGAATCACTCCAGTCACGAGTTCCTGTTCTTCCTTTCTCTGCTAAATTCTACTTTGCAGACAGAGGCAAACGAGAGATGAGTAATATTTTATCTTTGCAAAAAAGAGAGACAAAACAAATTCTCACATTTCTTCCAATAGAGCAGTGATGTGAAGAGTTTTGAAGGCGAGGCAGTGATTCCTTATTTTGAGCGGGTAAAGTATCTTAATGCCAATAGCAAAGCACGTGATTAAATTATTTACCACTAATTATTTACGATCAACTATTTTGTATTTTGTCGATTAAATTATTTACCACTAATTATTTACGATCAACTATTTTATGATCCGGAATAACAATCAAATCGCAATTAATTCAATCGTACGATCGTCCACCGGCTTCAGGAGGGGCACTAACGTCCAAAATAAATGTTAGAGACAAATGAACGCAAATCAAATGCCATGCATAGTATCTCAGCAGAATCATTAGACAACAAAAATTTTGTTCTGATGAATCATGGGAACAATGAGGAGCATCAAAAATAAGCGCAATCATTAAATCCTGAAAATAGCAGTCATGATTATGTCGCATAGATAAAGCTTGTTTTCTTTAAAACAAAATCGCTGCTGTTTTCGGCTGCCTTTAAATAATTGCATAATTGCTTTCAGCCTTGATACTTTTCATGTTCAACAAAAAGGAAGAGATGAAGGAGTAAGACGGCATAGAGTGAGATTATGTATGTGGACTAACTCGAGCACACATCAGGAATGGGAGCGGAAATATTAGCATGGGGGCAATGCATCGTGCACTTCTTTGTCATACGGCAAGTCTCTGCGCCGCGAATCGGTTGAGAGACGTGAATAAGTAGTCAAACATGGATGCATAAAAAAACTTGGACAATGTAGCAAACTGCTCTCATTGATTCAACACTAATAATTCAGTCTATAAATCAGTCAATAATTGATGAAACAAAAAAAATCAATGCGAATAGTGAACGTTCATGATCTGCCGCAGCTGCACGAGATGCCGGCGTCGCTGAACGAGAATGAAGCCGACCGTGATGATCTAGGTATTTATTGATTTATTTATTGACTGAAAGAGTATTCTTTGTTTTTTTTTCCTTTTTAAACATGTGGAATTCAAATAAATAGGTGAAGAAATAGAGAATTACGAAACTAGTATATCATGCCAAAGAGGTTTGTGTGCTGGATACGTGTGGAATTTGAATTTGATTTTGATTGCCTAATTAACTATTACTTAGGTAATAATTGCTTAATTAGCAATTAATTACCTGTAGCATCGCAGCAATGGCGATGAGACCGACGACAGGTCGAAGCGAACACGTGGAACAAAGTGACGAAGAAGACGGGGAAGAAGAAGTAGCTGATGATGAAGTAGCTGAGGCTGAGGAGTGATTCGACTCCTTTGCTCTCCTCTCTCCATCGCTGCTCATGCGCACGTGGTCGCCGCCTTCGTCGAGTGTCAACGGAGCAGCGCGGGGTTCGTCTCGTATTACCTAACAGAAAATCAGAATAAAAGAATTATTCCGCCCTATATTTCTGGTCCCTTTACCATATTTTATTTATAGATTACACTTATTGACTCTTTACACATTTTTTATTATACATTTTTATATTCTCCATAATACTTGTTGTCAATTTATCGTGTTTACCGCTGCTAAATTAGATTAAATAAGTTGAATTAAATGTAAATGTAGCACCCTGCTCGGCTGCTGATGACGCAATTCTGACGATACGTCATTATGTCGTGTTTCGTCATCGCTTAGCGGCTCGACACTCTCTCGTCGACGCAGAAGCGCGCCGCCCTCTTCTGCCGTCAGCACGAGCATCTATAAATAGTAAATATATGACAATTTAAGATTTAAAAAAAATATATATATATATATATATGTTGAGATATATATTTAAAATATTATAAAGAGAACCGTCTTTTAGAAGGCCTAAAAGAATTAATTAAGTATAAAATAAGATATAACCTCTTCCGTGCGCACGTCGATCGTGAGCGGCGGCTCGCTCGTCGTCGTCTGCCGTCGAATGCGGCGCCTGTCGTCGTCTCCATTCGCGCTAACCCGCCCGGTCTCGGGTGCGAAGAGAGTCGCGCGCGACGGAGGCGGAAATGGCTCCCAAAGAGGCGCCGCGTGCACGGCAGCAACAAAGCGAGCCGGATGGTCGTCCGGGAGCGCGGAGCCGGTCGGGGACAAGAGGACCGGCTGCGACTGGACAAACCCGGCCGGTCTCGGATGCGGGGATGGCCGCCGCGATCTCGTCGGCCAAGATGTCACCGAGTTGTCGGTGAGATCAATTGGTGAATCGGAGGACTCGACACCTAATAGTTACGTCTTTTTTAGATATATTTATATGGCAATGCAAAATGTCAAAAAAAATCCGCGTTTTTGCGCCTTTGACCTGTTTTGTGAGATTTTTTACCGTCATGTACGAAACACATTTCTCCAATAATCAACCTTGAAAATTGCTATGTTATCGAATGCTTCTTCACCTCCAAACCAGTGAAAGAGCAAGAATTGAAAGTTGAATTTTCGGGAACAAGACGAGGTTAGCAAAGTGAACGCACGCATAAGTCGCGCTCCACGTGCAGCACTGCCGCCATCGACGCGCTCCGGCGGGCTACGTCTGCAAGTGAGAAATAGGCATTTAAATTTCGCGCCAAGTCTTATTTTCAAAGCGACTTTGGCGGCAAGAATTAAAAGCGAACGTTTGCCGGGAAGGAATCTCTGCCGACGTCGTGCCGCGATGTGCGGCCGGCGGCTGGTCATAGGTGTTCGTGTGGGCGGAACCTTTAGAAAGAGACGAATGAAAGGGATTGGATGGGGAAGAAGATAAGAAGCAGAGAAAGAGAGAGAGAAAAAATAAAAAGAGAGAAGAGAAAGAGGAGAGGAAGAGAGAGAGAGAGAGAGAGAGAGAGAGAGTAACAGACCAGGTCTCATTTGGCGCGCAACGATGGACGAGTCGTACTCGGGCACCGACGAGTACGGCGGATTTGGCTGCGAGAGGTATGCGGAACGAGCGGGCGCGTGTGCGTCGTCGATGGAAGAAGCTGATGGTGAGAGAAAGAAGAGAGAGAAAGAGAACGAGAGAGAGAGAGAGAGAGAGAGAGAGAGAGGGAGGGAGAGAAAGAGGGAGAGAGAAGGAGAGAGGGGAGAGAAAGAGGGAGAGAGAGAGAAAGCAAGAAAGAGAGAGAGAGAGAGAAAGAGAGAGGGGGAGAGAAAGATAGAGAGAGAGAGAAAGTGAGAGAGAAAGAGAGAAAGAGAGAGAAAGAAAGAGAGAAAGAGAAAAGAGAAAGAGAGAGAAAGAAAAGATTAATAAGCATGCAGGATGGCATCAGAAGATGTCAAGGTTTATTGGCAAGTCTAAAATAATACTTTTCTTCTAAATATGTATTAAAAGCGTTTTAATATATCTTTCTTTTTCACTGTTTACGCCTACCGGCCGCATGGGATGCTTGAGGAGAAGACGGAGATGCGGGATGAGCAGCCGAGTAGAAACCACTTCCAGCCTGTAGGCAAATTAAAACGTACAAAGTGCCAAATCATCCAAGACACAGTGAAGAAGACTATCTGGAGAGGTCAACAAGTCCTCACTGATCAAGACGTCATTGTTATTAAAAAAATTTTTTTTTTCAAAACAACATTTTTGTTTAAGATAACATTGATGTCTAAGATATGTAACATATTTGTCTAAGACAACATTTGTGTAAGGAATCATTTTGAGACAACCTTGTTTCCCCAAGATCCCCCTATTTGTTTTGGAATACTCACATATCCTGGTGTACTGTAGCCGTTAGCATATCGTGGTGTACTGTAGCTGCTCGAATATCTTGGTGTACTGTAGCTGTTGTACGGCGCACTTGGCGGTGTTGCATAGCTGTTCTCGGCAGGCCGGCTTGCGTACGATGATGGCGAAACGGTCGTCGAGAACGAAAAGGTATGCGAGCCGCTCGGTAGTTGTGGAGAAGCTGTTAAGAGGATGCGCTTTATTTTTCGAATAAAATTTAAAAAATTTACATATGAATAAAAAGAAGTGGTTTTGAATATGTGCAATCGATCTTCCCCTCTTATCAATGCGCTCGCTCTAATACGTCAAATATAGGAGCTCTGAATCATTGCATACATGGTGAGGTTGCGTATGTGCGAGTGGTCGACATCGATGGCGAAGAAGTCGACGACCACGAAGGGAGTGGAGTCGTGTACACATGAAGAAAGGATTTGAAAAAGATTTATTTTACAACTCTAAACAATATTTTTATCAAGATATTTTAATGTCTTTTTAACGACCTTTTAATTTTCCCTAATCCCTATCAATCGCATAATATCTATCCTTTGTATTAAAACAAATTTGCGCGCGAATTCAAAAACAAATTGAGCCCAACGGTCTCCTTGAAATACTTGATAAGACGCAACCAACTTGCTCTGGCGCCGTCTGCCGTTCGGACGCCGCCGTGTCAAGGTTGAGATCGGTCCAGATGCGCGCAAGTTCAGCGCTAAAAAGCTTATTTTAAAACTTGTGTTTGAATTTCCCGCTGAAACCGCATTTCAAACATATTAAACCTACCGTATCTTCTCCATCTCTGCGTCGCCAAGTGTTGCGTTTTCGGCGGCTTTGAGTGGGCTGAAAATTTATATAATTATTTCATTCGAATATATTAACAAGATAAAAAAATTGAGAAGAATTTTGTTTGAGCATACGTAAAAGAAATGATTGATTGAATATGAAACGTTATGTCGAGAGTTCGCGACGTTGTCGTGAGCGGTCGCCGACTTGTCGATGAGCTTGAGGTCGCTGAGGTCGAAGTCGAGGTCGGTGAAGTGGACTCGATGAAAGGCGGAGTTGGATGCTCCTTGAACTCGGTGTGGATCGGCAGATCGGCCGAGAGCGGCGCACACTCGGGCGGCTGCGAGAGAGAAAGAGAGAATCGGAGTGAATAAAGAGAGGGAGAAAGAAAGAAAGAGTCAGATTGAAAAGAGAGAGAGAGAGTGTGTGAGAGAGAGAACGAGAGAGAGAGAGAGTGAGAGAGGGATGCAAAGATTCACAATTGATTATAATAGGTATCTTTATAAAGTATTTTTATTTATTATTATATTTATAAATAAATATTTCATATTTAATATAATATGAGAATCGCACCGAAATCCCCTCGCATCCCTGCGCCTCCTTCGAGCACATTGTGATCTGGCATGCAAAGTGGACGAGCATCTGGTCGGCGAAGCGGAAGGCAGGGATGGTAGTGTGGGCCTGCTGGAGAGAGGCAGAGTAGGCGAGGGGAGAGAGGAGAGAGGAGTCCGTGACGCAACTGGAAGAGAGAGAGAGAGAGAGAGAGGGGGGGGAGGGAGGGAGAGGGAGGTGAGAGAGAGAGAGGTGAGAGAGAAGGAGAGAAAGAGAGAAGTTAGAAAAAGGGAGAGAGATGGATAGTTTGAAGAGAGATAAAGAGAGCAGAGGAAGAGAGAGAGAGAGAGAGAGAGAGAGAGGTAGAGAGATAAAGAAGGAGAGAATGAGAGCGATAAAGAAGGAGAGAATGAGATTGAGAAACAAAGAAAGAATGATACTAATAAAGAAAGACAGAGAAGAGAAAGAGAGAATCAGAGATATGTAGAAAGAAAGAAGACTGACCCTCGCTCGTCCACCAGCCGATACTCCTCGCCGCCAGTGCCACGTACGACACACGAATGAACAAGGAAACCAGAGTCGGCTGAAATAAAATAAATAGGTTATTTAAAAAAAATATAGATAATAATTGTCCTCTTTCTCAGATGTTAGTTCATCTTATTTTAACTTGTTGTGTCTTATTTTATCTTATTCTATCAAATATTTTTTTCATTCCCTTTAGTTTTTTTGAGGTTTCGGAGATAACAGAACAATTTCCTATCTGTCATGTCAATAGTAAATGAAAGATAAATAGGAAGATTTAAGAGCACAAAAAGAGGATAAAAGCATGAAAAATAGAGGGAGAGGGGAAAGCAACAACAAAGGCACTACCGATTTTTTTAGACGAAAATTGCTGCGCTCCATTCATTGTTCATGGCAAACAAAGTCGAAAATGAATAGAACATTTTGCGCGAAATCGCAAGGTCAGCGACGGCTTATCAAGACAGTAGGATGAGAGAGAGAGAGAGATAGAGAGAGAAATAGTGAGCCAGCAAAGGAGAGGAGAGAGTTAAAGAGCGAGAGATTAAGAGAGAGAGTGTATATGTGAGAGAGAGAGAGAGAGTGAGAGATAAAGAGAGGAAGAATAGCGAGGGACAAAGACAGCACGGGAGCATCTGCAGATTTGCGTGTTTAAGCATTCAATTCATTGCTGATGTCATGCCCTATCATCTCGTTCTACTATTATATACCTACATACATGTGTATTCATGCCTTATCGAGAAAGATTACGACAAAAATTTAGATTTAGAGCAGAGAGATGAGTGATAAACGAGAAACTGGAGAGAAGACTGAAAAGTTTGCAGCGTCAGATAGAGAATTGAGAAAGAGAAATGAAATATATAGACATGCAGAGAAAGAGAGAGAAAAAATAGAGTAATAAAGAGGGAGAGAAATAGAGAGAGAGAGTGAAAGAGAGAGTGATAGAAAGAGAGAGAGAGAGAGAGAGAGAGAGAGGCAGGGATGATCACTGACAGCTGTCGCAGCTCCACCGATGCACGACGTCGTCGCCGACCTTGGCCGCGTGGACGTGCGGCCCGTTCATCGAGCCGGCCAGCACGTCGTAGCGGCAGACGGGCGCGCCGCCTTGAGATTTTAAAAAAAATAACGATTTGAATCTCCCGCGCAAATGTGTTTTTTTAAATATAATTTTTTGGAATACGCCACATGATAGCAAACGATTCCCTTCTAAAATCCCAGCTCAGAGGGAGAGAGAAAGAGAGATAATGAGAGAGAAAGAGACACTGAAGATGGACCTCGCCTTCTTTTTCCTTTGTTCTCACAAAACAACAATTGTCTGTCTGCCTTTCTCGACCCACTGTCCAGAATATGAGTAAGGATTACATTAAAGAAAATCATTAACTGTTCTGTTATATAAGTAAATATATTAAAAGTTTTCAGGCGGGATATTCAAATTCGAATTTAGAATGGGTGGTACCTTCCGCCTCGGCGTTAAGTGCATGCGTGGCGGCCGTGGCCGCCGCGTCGGCCGACGCCGCGGTCGCCGGTGTCGTGCTCGAGGCGGCCGAGCCCTCGAGTGATGTCGACGCGAGCTCACTATGGGGGCAGATTATTAATTAACTTTACTTTTTAAAAAAAATTATTGACTACTAATGTTTTTTGACTATTGTTTTCGCTTTCTGTCTACCTGTAGAAAATATTAATGATTGGATTACTATTATTTTTTTGACTATTTTTTCGCTTTCTATCTATTAGTAGACAAATTAATTATTGGGCTACTATTTTTTTACTATATTTTTTCGCTTTCCATCTATATTTCTATCTATATTTAAAATCTTACTCCCATTGTGTTCTTTGTCAATCAACCAGGCAGTCAATACTTCCCCGAGAACTGACCCGATGTCGAGTGTCGACTCGAGCTTGACGTCACTCGCCTGCTTGTAGAAGCAGCTCAGACGGAAGGCGCGGTCGCCGGCCGTGATGAAGAGGCGATGCCGCTGCACGACCACGGTCACGGTGAAGAGCACGCCGGCGGGAGACGCCTGAAAGGGGGGGCGGAGCCTGAGAATTGAGTGGGTGAAGCTTGAAAATGTGGGCGGAGCTTGTAAAAGAGTGGGCGGAGCTTGGAAAAGAGTGGGCGGAGCTTGGAAGTGAGTGGGCGGAGCTTGAAAATATGTGGGATGATATAGAAAATATGTGCTAAAGTCAAATAAGTGGCGCGTTGAGAGACCATTATTCCTTCATTACAAAAGGATACAATAACGCTGAACCACTACCTTTTGAATTGAATGTGTGATAGATTGTACTCTAATTATTGTTATAATAAATTCTAACGCCTTCTTGTTAAACTTGGATATTCTAGTGCGACTTTAAATAAAAGTTTGTCTTAATTGCAATTGTACATTTAAGATAGCACGACGATAGAGATATGTATGTAGCTACAGAGATTAATTTTCGCATGCGCCTTCGTGTCCCTTGCCCTCTGCGATCGGGATATCTTTGCTCTGTTGACTCCTCACTATTTATGTCTGGCAGGTCTTATGGAAAGCGTGATCTTTCCAAGTGGACTTAATGTTGTCCCCTGAGGCCTTGAGACTTTGCACTATGGGCACTCTGGAGGGCGAAATAACGTAAGTAGCGAAAGTAGAGAAAAAAGTGAGAGTGAACGAGAGAGAGAAAGAGGAAAATAGAGAGAGACGACGAATAGGGAAAGAGAGAAGAAGAAGATAGGAAGGGAAGAAGCGAGAGAGACAAATTTAGAAAGAAAACGAGGAAGAGAGAGACGAGAGAAAAAGAAGAAAGGTGAATGTAAGAGGACATGAAGACTCCAAGGCGACAACACCAGGTAATGGTAGCTGATCTGTATAACTGGTCCCGCTTCTGATTCTAGTATGTTTTTCTTTAGTTCTCTCGCCGCTCTGCTTCCCTGACTCTCTCTCTCTCTCTTTCTCTAATTCTCTCTCCTTCTCTCACTCTTTCTCCCTCTCCGCTTCTCTCTTTTCTTCTTCCTCTAACTTTTGGCTTAGTGGTCAAATTCACATGCCATTTTCTAATAGCGCCATCTTCGTTCAATGTCAATTTCACTTCCTTCCGACGCATAAACATACCGCAATCGTTGTTCTCTCTCACTCTTACTCGCTCTCTCTTCGTCTCGCTCTCTTTCTCCCTCTCTCTCACTTTCCCTCTCTCTTACTCTCTCTCTCTCTCATTTACTCTCTCTAACTTTCTCTCTCGTTCTCAGCCACTCTCTCCCTCTATACACTGTGCTAAAACGAGAAAAGAATGCCGAATCTCGCGAAATAAAGAGAACAGAATGGAGAAGACTGATCGCACAGCGGGACGTCCAAGCAAGAGTCTGTACGAGAAAACACGTCATGCAGCCTTTTAAGCACATTAAAAGCGTGAAAAAAAACAACTCTTCAGCCCTTGATCTTTCTCCCGTGACTCTGTCACGCTAAATTTCTCTTAATCTGAGAAAATTGCAAGTCATACTACTTTTATTTATTTCCAAAAAAATTCAAAAATAAGAATATTCAGTGCCCAAGTATTTGGGGTTCATTTTTCAGTGTAAAGCAATCCAAAGCTACTATTTTTTATTATGTACATTTTCTTCTTCTTCTCTTTCTGTCCACACGGGAATCTTTAATAATTTTTCTCTCGGCGGGAACTTTAAATTTAAATTTGAATTCTCCTCCTCACCATTCGCTGTCGCGCGACGGCGCAATCGCCCGCGTATGGCACGTCAACGTAGAAGGGCACGGTCATCGGTCGCTTCGCGTAATCGAGATGGCAGTTCGGGTCGCCAAAGAAGCCACGCACGTACGCGTGCCCGGTAAAGGGCATCGTCGGCGGCACGAGATGAAGACGCAGCCCGGAGGGGAGACACTCCTGGCGGCGGGAAATTTGAATTTGAATTTTTTAAACTTTCAAATTCTTTCATTAATTTTTCTTTTAAACATTTTTATGCACATAGTTGTAATTTTTTTTACGCTTTCGCAGAACCAAAAAAAATATGAGATACGTTTATTGAGTCAGAAGAATTTTTTGAAACATAATTTGGCGGGAAGAAAAAATATTCAAATTCAAAATATCTGACTAATCTCGGCGGTGGCGCGGCGTGCGATGTTGTCTCGACGGCGCGTTCCCGTATTGAGGGAACAGCGAGTTGAGAGGAGGCGGCTAAGGGGATGAGGGCGGGTAGGAGGAGAAGAATTGTGGGGAGGAGAGGAGTGTGGCCGGAGGAGGGGCAGTATCTCTGCCGCATTCCGGGGCCGTGTAATAGTAAAGTTGACGGGGCCGTGGAATTGAAACGTAGACTTGGGATGGGCCGTAAAATAGGTAGCCGAGAATGCTCACGAAGCTTCGAAGCAGCTCGGACAGTCTCACCGTCACGTCGCAAAAGATCACACTGAACTCGAGGAAGTGTCAAGAAGGTATCGAAGAGAACGAGAGAGAACGATGGTCAGATGGAGAAATAAATAGCGAGAGAGAGGGTGAGAGAATGAGGAAGAAGAGATAAAGAGAGAGAAAGAGAATTTGAGAAGGAAAGAGAGAGAGAGAGAGAGAGAGAGAGAGAGAGAGAGAGCGCGGGAATGAGTTACAAATTACAAAAGAATGGCGACAAATCGCGACGGACTGCGCGGGACGAAGTAAATGACTCTCGATTGGAGCGAGACAGAAAGTGGAGGCACAAGAGAGGGCATGAATGGAGGGGGGAGACGAGAGTGAGGAGCATGTCAGAGGGCATTGAGATGTAGAGAGAGAGAAAGGAGAGAGAGATAGAGAGAGAGAAGGAAGAGAGAGAGAGAGAGAGAGAGAGAGAGAGAAAGAGTAAGACCTTGGCAGTAGAAATGAAAAGAGGCAAGAAGACGTGAAATTGTGAATTTGAGACCTGAAAATTGTGAGAAGTCAAAGAAATCGCCAATCGAAACGCCATGATCCGTACAGAAGGACACGAGTGCCATTGTTAGGAGAGGCGGCTTGGTGCTTGGGAGTAAAGTAGAGAGAGAGACAGAGAGAGAGAGAAAGAGAGAACGAGATAGAGAGAGTGGGAAAATGAGAGAAAGAGTGAGAGAGAGAGGGAGAGAGTAAAGATAGATTAGGAGACTAAAGAAAGTGAGAACGAAAACAAAGTATAAAAGTAGCAAATTGCCAAGATCAAAGACTGAAAGAGAGAGAAGAGAATGAGCGTGGTTGAAGGAGTATCAAAGTCATGCCACAGGACAGCCTGTGTTTAGCCATGTCAACCTCTATCTCTCTCTCTCTGTCTCTCTCTCTATCTCTCTCTCTCTCTTTCTCTCCTTTCTCACTATCTCTTCCTTCCAGTCTACAATTCTTTCTATCCCTCCCTCTCTCTCCCTCTCTCCTTCTCTCTCCTATCTCTTCATCTCACGATCTCTCTTCCCTCAGTCCCTTTACAATCCCTATCACCATTCTATTGCGCAACGATTCCATGTCAGGACCCATTCATCCGCCATGACACGGGAACAAGCTGCTTCGGGGGCCTTTCAGAGCCTTTTGTCGTTTCGGTCTCACGGTCTCTCTATCTCTCTCTCTCTCGCTCTCTCACATTCCCTTTCTCTCTCTCTCTTTCTCTCTTTCTCTATTTCCTCTCTCTCTCTCTCTCTCTCTCTCTCTCTTTCTCTCTCTCTCTCTCTGCTCGTACAAGGACATGCTTTCATTCAGCTCGATCAAATGCTGAATACATGGAGTATGGCGATGAAAGGCGCGCCCGGCGAATGACCGATCAAGAGGGGGTGAGCCAAGAGGACCGCTGGCAACAAAAGGCGATGGGGAGGAAGAGAGAGAGAAAGAGAGAGAGAGAGAGACAGAGAGAAAGAAAGAGAGGGGAAGAGAGTGGGAAAAGAGCGTTGGAGACATGATGACTAGAGATCCAAGGAGAGTGAAAGAGGAAGAATTCAGAATGAGAGAGAGGGAGACGTCCAAGAGAAGAAGAGAGCGAGATAGAAAGAGGAGAGTGAGATAGAAAGAAAAGAAGAGAGTGTGATAGACAGAGAAATAAAGAGAACACCATGCGATCACCAAGCTGTATACAGAAACGCGAGTGAATGGCGCAACAAAACTCCTTCATTTCTCAATGCGCAATAACATCTCTAGCTTGGACGGTCGTTTTTTTTCTCACTCTCTCTCTCTCTCTCTCTCTCTCTCTCTTTCACCTTTCCCTCAATCCTTCCGAGTTGAATTTCAACATGGAGCGTACCTTGCGGCTTATTTACTTAGTATATGTATGTGCATATATGTAAACAAGATATTGAGGAGTAAATATATATATATATATATATATATATATATATAATTTTTAAAATAAGGGAAAAGACTAGCGATTGCTGCCTGCTTACGTTATGATCTGCGTAAAGAAACCGCATAGATGCATAGATCAAAGAAGAAGAAAAGAGAGAGAGAGAGAGCGAGAGAGAGAGAGAGAAAGAGAGGGAGAGAGTTTAAAAAAAACAACTTCAACGTGAGCACGTTTGCACGTTTGTTTACGCAGAGTGCAGAGAAGGCGTGTGCCTTCAAGAGTAGTTTACGAGGACTCGAGTACGCGGGAAAAGGAAAAGGAAAAGGGAAAAAGGTGCGTATCATTGAGGGGGATACCGCTGAATGGGATACCATTCATGAGGAGTGGTATCATTGAGTTGGAAGGTGTGCATAGTAGCGTAGTGGCGTAGCAAACTTCGAGAGCAACGAACTAACGTAGTAGTGAAAGAAACGTCATATTTCAAGTGTGAGCAATCTCATAAGAGGTCGCGTACTCGCGAGATGTCACGTCATACACAGTTTAAAAAAAAGATACTAATCGAAAAGGAGCAAATAAAATGTGTTATTAATTTTGCAAAGAGACAAAGTCGTTGAAAATAAAATGTGTATTATGACGATTGCAAGCACCCAAAGCAAAGAGAATTCTACTACGCGCCAGGTGCAAAGCTTTCTTTGAATACTATGTATTTTATAAGAGAGAAATTAGAGCATTTTATTGCAAAAGAAGACTACATTATGATTATCCTGGAAAGAGAATCGCCAAAAAAGTTTTTTAAATATAAGTTCCGATTGCCGATTTCTCACGAAACCGCTGAAAATACGTAGCAAGAGCTAATGAGTACAAAGTGCTGAAGGCAATTTGAAATGTCACATTTCTGATTATATTTCCGTGATCGACTGCTCCTTTAAAGGAATAACAACTGCTATGATGTACGACTGGAGGAAACAAGAGAAGAGTGAGAGAAGAGAGAGTGAGAGAGAAAGAGAGAGAGAGAGAGAGAGAGAGAGAGAGAGAAAGAAAGAAAGAAAGAGTGAGAGAGAGAGAAAGGGAGAGAGAGAGGGAGAGGGAGAGAGAGAGGTAGAGAGAGAAAGAGAGAGAGAGAGGGAGAGAGAGAGTGTGTCGAGTACCGAGGAGGAAAGAGGACCAAGGAAACCACACACGCGCACTTATGCATGTGACATGACTCTTATGTAAGAGCAGCCGAACTATGCGCCGCCCTCTCGCTTATGATATTGCCTTCTGGGCCTTTTATCGTCCGACACTCTTTTTCTCTCTCCCTCCCTCTATCTCTCTTTCTCTCTATCTCTCTCTTCCTCTCTCTCTCTCACTCTCTCTCCCTCTCTCTCTCTCCCTTTTTCCCTCTCTCTTTCAACACCCTCTCTAACTCATAATCAGTTCTCCCTCCTTCTAATTCTGTATTTTTTTTTCATTCTCGCTTCACTTCTCTCTCTCTCTCTCTCTCTCTCTCTCTCTCTTTTCTCCACTCACCCTCACTCTCGCACTTTCTCACTCTCCATCTCTCCCTCTCTCTCCTTCTCCCAATACTCTACTCTGTTACCACCCTCGGTCGCCCTTGATGTCCCTCCCCTCCGGGCACTGTCACGCTTCCCCACTCTCGGCTTATTTCAAGACTCTTTCTCTCTCGCCATCTATCTCTCATTCTCTCTCATTCTCTCTGTCTCTCTCTTTTTCTTTCTCTTTCTCTCTCTCACGCCTTCTCTGTCTGTCCTCCATGTGTCCTTGTTCATCCCATTTTTGTACTCATTGTGCCTGTTGTGTTGCTTTGTCTCCTCGAGTCATGTAAATCGCATTCTTTAAGTCTGACAGTTTATCTCTGCCTCTCAGCCTCTCTCTCTCCCGCTCTCTCACCTCCTTCTCCTTCTTTTCCTCCTTCTCCCCCTTCAAACACCTTATATATCTCTCATTTCCTTTCTCATTTTCTCAACCTCTCTCATTTTTCCCAACACTCTCTTCCGCTCCCGAGTCTAACCATAAGTCTCGTCAGTCTCAAGAGCTCTCCTTATCTTCGGTGAAATATGAAGAAAAAACTAGTCAGTGCACAGTCCTTAATGTCGTCATACGTGGCAAAATCAAGACCGACCCTGGGATGAGTCATAAGTCAATATATCTAGTCAAGATATCCAGTCAACATAAATATCTAGTGAAAAGAGAAAAGTAACAGAGAATATTTTTTACATAATTACAGAATCGTAATTTGACGTTACTCGAATAGCTCTACGAGATACGATTTCTTTTAAAGGAGCACCACGAAACTCAAGAGAAACCTACTTGAATTTTTTTTTAGAACATTACAGTAATCTCTCGCCTTTGTTTCAGGCAATAAGGCGCGAATTTAAACGAGAGTTTTAACCTCTTTCAAATAAGAACCTTAGCATGGCACGCCTATGGACAGTTTCAGCTCCTCATTTCCTTGATGGCATCGCCCCAAGATATTTCCTTCTTTCATCCCTCCGTCTTCAAAGTGCAGTCTTATGAAAGAGACTTACTCTGCGGATTGCGGCCGCCCGGACCGTAAACAGGCCGCCTTTTTAGCCCTCTCGGGCGCCTTTTTAGCCCCTCTCTTTTGGTTGGCTGTCGACCTCGAATCGGCTGATGACTTTACTTTCTTTTATTAGACTCAGCTTTCTCGCCTTAAGGCCTCGCTTTTCTTCTTCTTCTTCTTCTCCAATTCCAATCTGTTGCCATCTATTACAATCTCTTTATCTCTCTCTCTAACTTTCTATCTTCCCTCTCTCACTCTCTTAATCGCTCTCCAACTCTCTCTCTCTCGCTTTCATTCTCTCTCTCGTTCTCTAGCTCTTTCTCTCTCTCTTCTCTCTCTCTCTTTCTCTCTCTCTCTCCCTCTCTCTCACTCTCTTCTCTCTCTATCTCTCTCTTTCCTCTCTCTCTCTCCCCTTCCCTGCCCTTCTAATACTTCTCTAATCTCCCCGTCTTTTGGCGTGACTCGTGTTGCAAATCCGTCAAAGTATGAAGGGGGCATGATCATGGCATTCCTTTGATGACTGAAAGTCACTACTGACACCCGACGATTAGGGGGGGGGGGGTGTGGAAGAGAGGGGGAGGGAAAAAGAGAGAGCGAGAGAGAGAGAGAGAAAACGAGCGAGAGAAAGAGTGAGCAGAGAAAGCAGAGAGATGAATAAGTTGCCAGATCACTCTCGGCGACCTCGGGCCGAGTCAGAGAGTCATGCCAAGCATGACGGGCGAGTTGCACGCGGCAAGAAAAGAATTGAACGTTTCGAGATGCCAGCCAAAGTGGAGTGAGAGAGAGAATGATATAATCAGAGAGAGAATCAGAAAGAGAGAGAAACAAAGCGAGAGAGAGAGCAATATAGAAGTGATATAATCACCGAGAGAGATTGAGAGAGAGAGAAAGAGAGAATGAAAGAGAAAGAGAAAGGGGAGTGGTGTTGTGGAAACTGTTACAGTGTTCGTTCAGGCTTAATTCTTGTAGCAAAACAAGGAAATTTTTCCCGATGACTGCCGGTCCTGGCAAAACAGGGCATCAATTGTCTATATTATGGCAAGTTTGTAATTCTTTGAAGACAAGAAATTTTATCGAATTTTAATTTTTTTTATGTAATGAAGGCAACTTGGTGCACCTTTCGCAATGCTTCCTGTTTTTTTCTTCTCCTGAAACTTTCCTATTTTGAGAATCATGACGGCGCGCATACTCTGTAAGCTCCCGCAAAATATAGTTCTAAATGTCTTGGATGGAAACCCAAACATCTTTTAGCTGCTCGTTCCTGACTCGCCAGCTTTTCTTCAGTAATCAAGCCATTCCGAAGTCTGGGTCGTGTCGGCTCCAGCAAACCCACGAAAACGTGATTTTGTCGATAAAGAATACATCAAATAATAAAAGGGCAAGAGAAGTATTCTTCATTCGATTGCCCTAACAGGTGGATTCGTTCATATTTAGGCAAGACGTGCAAAGTTCGAGGAAACAAGAACAACGAGACCAAAAAGGATTACGAAACATGAAAAGTCATAGAACAGTACTCATGCACTTTGCATCACAAATCTTCCAGAATCTTCTCTGTCCCCTTCCATTTATGCCTTCCCATCAGTCTTCCGTATCATTCTTCCCGTCTTCTCTCCCGTCGACCAGCCGGTTCTTGGTTAGCCTCGCCCTCATTTAATACACGAAGAAAATATCCTCCAACTTATTTGTATCTTATAACCTTAAATTTTTTTTAACGCCTCTTCTTACAGGCTGGATTGACGCAGAATGATGTTCAAGAATCCATTTGCCGCCTGTTTCTCTCTCGCCGTTGTCATCTTGGGTTAGAAGAACTTCTATCTATCTATATTATGTATAAAACTAAATTAATATTTAAAATGTCTTTTTCAGCAACGCAAATTGGCGGATCTCTGTCGATGGAATATGATTACAAGATGAGCAGCGTGGGATTTGCAGATGTGACAATCAACGGAACGACATATAAAGTATATTGGAAACCGAACTTCAAGAGCCCTAAAGAAAGATTCAAAATTGCCCTGGAATTTCTGACCCAAGGGAAAATTGGACTTGGTCCACTCGTTATGCATTAGCAGGATCAGCTGCCGCGCGCTATACGATATTTCAGCCAATAATTCATAATTTCTTAAAATGGACCCTTCCAGAATTGTTTATGATGATTTTGAGTAAAATGATGAGAAAATGTATTAAAGGTGCCGTTCAGCGATTAATTTCGTTTTGAACATGAATCAGTTTGATTTAATCTAAAACGTAGAAAATATGACCCTTTTTTCTACCTCAAAATATGGCTCGATAAAATTTCTTTAAACTGTAGATGACTCCTATTTCATACGCTCTCTAACCTACATAGATATAGCAACAAAACCAACAGTTGATGTTCTAAGATTTATTTAACTGATGTGAATTCAGGACCTGGAAGTCGTTCAGAATCGCACCGGTGGAGAGAAGTTTGAAGGTTGCCCGAATGGATTTGTGCCCGCCTCTGCAAGCATTCTGAATGCATTTCCGGAGCAAAATTTTGGTTTGTCGCTGTTACTTTTTAAAGAAAATGACATATAAAATAGAGCATTTCTCAAATTAACGTTTTAAACTAATAAAAAAACATTTAAAGAAGCTGTTACAGTGTATTTTCGCACGGGAGTTTTTCACGAAGCGAATGCGAGTGCGGAGAATATCACTACGGACCAGGCGAACAATGAGACATTCCTTGAAGAGAAGATCAAGGCGCTCGACTTCCACTGGTCGGTCATTTGGTGAAAGTGTTTTACATCTTTTAGACAACACCGTAAAATCTTCAAATGATAGCATAATTTATGTTGGTTTCGAAAAGTTTTTCTTTTATTCCAGGTACCTGGATGGCAAGCGTCTCGAGACTGTTCATGCTGAGGTCGTTCGCGATGGCGTGGCAAAGGGGAACACTATGGCGCTCACACTGCCCTACTACATAAACTATCGCTTGGGAAAACTCGAAATTGTGGAAGATAGTATTGGTCCAATCTACTGCATGCGCCATCCCTACTTTGAACTCCCTCTTATCCGCAAGCTCCAAGCTACGGTCTTGGTCGCCACGACGTCACTATCAATGGAAAGGAGTACAAGAATGTTCCGTACGTCATGGGGGTCCCTGTTTGCCCGGACGGAATGAAGAAAGCAATAGTCATACACAATAGTGTTTCACTTACTCTAAAATAGATAATGAGTTCTTATCAGGAGTCTGTCGTCTTCCCGGAAATTTTTTTGCGCTGTACGTTGTCTGTCGCCTTCGTTGGCAGCCCGATTCCGTTGGGTGACGAGGATCCGAACGACCTCAAAGTGAAGCGAAGTCGCTTCCAGTGGATGTTCGATGGAAAGCCCGCTGGGGTCATTCCGGGCGAGCTTTGGCGGGAGGGCAGTCCAGGACAGAGCGAGAGCCTAGATTACCTCTACAATGCGTCGGTGTACTTTGATGGAAATAGATATGGAATTTTTGCCAGTCAAGATGGAGGATATTATCCTTGCTGCATGGACGTGGCTGTGACCACCGCGACTACTGATGAGGTAGAGACCACCACCACGATTACTATTGAGGCTTATCATGAGCAAATATGATTCTCTTCTTCTCGATAGCATTGTTTATTAGGGTGAACTTTATCAGAAATCGAAAAAAGCGGAACCTTGGAAAAAAATATAGCTCATGTCCGGTAGAGATAGCAACATTCTCGATAGCCAGATTTATGGAAACACTACAATGATTCAAGTAGGTGCAGAAGTATAACAACAGGCATCTTTTAATCCGACGTTATATGTAGCTTAAAAATTCTTAAAAATTCGTGATAATATTCAGGCAACGACGCCGAATTCCGCCGTCTTCCTCTTTGACTTCTCCGCCATTCTATTCTCTCTTCTGGCCATCGTTCCCTTCTAAGATATTTCTGTATAAATGAGTTTGTTTGGGGTCAAGGCGCAGATACCGAATTCTCGCTAATCGAAAATCCGATGAGTCTATTTTGATTTTAGAGAGGGGATTGTTTTTTCACTGAAGCTATGCCTCACAACGGCATACATCTTCGTTGTTCATTAATTTTCAAAATTGCATTCCAAATACAAAAATGGGAACTATTTTCCGTTCTGAGGGCCAGGAAAATAAATAAATCGCCTCTTAGTTTGGACGGCACTTCAATATGTCGAAAGCCATATGAAGTGTACTTTGCATTAGAAGTGTACTCGTATTAGAAAGGTGGCGGTACTTATGAAGCTTTGTTTACAAAAGACGGATCATCTCGGAAATTAAGCAAATTAAATCAGGAAGAACAAGCATAAGGTAGAATATGATGAATATACTGATCTAAACTTTAGACTTCTTGATACATAACATAAGTCTGATCATGCGGCTGTATTGACGGGAGTTGTACCGCTTCATCTCTATTTCTCTTGACACCTCCAATCAACTCGTCTCCCTCCTCTCTCTCTCTTCTGCCTTTTCCGCTCGCACAGCTTTCGAAGCACCAGCATCGGTCCAATTTTTCACACATTAATTGGCCGAGAACGAGAGAATGAATTATAATTTAATTAAAATTAGGTTTAAATTTAAAAAAAAACAATTTTATTAAAAACGTGAATTAAAATTTCCAAAGTTCGAAAATCACCTTTTTTTCATCATCATCAAATGTGTTTTTTTCAATTGCAATTGACACGCTGGCTTATGGAATGATTGTTTTTTTCTTCTTTTCTGCCTTTTCCGCTCGCACAGCTTTCGAAGCACCAGCATCGGTCCAATTTTTCACACATTAATTGGCCGAGAACGAGAGAATGAATTATAATTTAGTTAAAATTAGGATTAAATTTAAAAAAAAAACAATTTTATTAAAAACGTGAATTAAAATTTCCAAAGTTCGAAAATCACCTTTTTTCATCATCATCAAATGTGTTTTTTTCAATTGCAATTGACACGCTGGCTTATGGAATGATTGTTTTTTTCTATTTATTCAAACCTCTAAAAACATTGCAAACTCTTCATTTCTTTTATGACTGGTGAATCATCCACCCTCTCTTTCGTTTCCATTTGTTGAAAGCTTTTCCTTGAACGACCCGAAGATGTTTTGACTTCTTCTCCATTTCTCTCTGTCTTTCTTTCCCATTCGATATGCCGTTAATGCATCTATCCTATGTTTTATTCTAACCATAAGTATTTAACCCTTTTATTCATCAGGAATATTGAGTTGTTTTCATCACGATCAGTCTCTTTTATTTGACATTTTATTCGAGTGCCTTATCAGCGAAATTGATCTTTTCATCTAATTTCAACATTTCATCTTCCCCTGATTTTACCACATATATTAATATATTTTGTGAAACGTATACCGAATCTTACTTCCAAGCTGATCATCAAGGTTGTGAGTTTATAAATCTTGTTTTCTCTCAGTGGGTATTATCGTCTGAAGTCCTTGAAGATAGCGCATGCCATAATAGCGATAACAGCCAGCGAAAATTGCGCCGTAGAAATGAAGAGGTGCGCATCGACATATGTAGCTTCCCTCAAGAAGTCTGCAGAGCTCTGTTCGAAAGTAGAGCTCAAAGTGCATACAAATAATACTCTGAATTCGATCATCCTTCAATCGACCGCAAATTTGGCAAACCCTTTCTCTCTACCTCTACCGCTATCTCTATGAAAAACTAATGTTTCTTCTGTAGAATTTGGTTCTGTTTTGTTTCTGTTTTCCTGTGTTTTCGCTGGCTTTTCGCATTCTGATCATCATCAAACTGCAAACATGAGTGATTCTATTCAAACAGACCTCATAGACAGGTCAGCTTTTCGGCAATAGAATCTTTTCGCATAGACCGAAAACTACGACATCTTTGGATCTATTTTATGCTCACATATGAAACCACATCATCAACAATTTCGCGGTTATATTTTATTTCATTTTTTCTGATATTTTTGTCTTTTCCTCTTCCGTTTGACCAAGCATGACCGTTTGGTAATGAAAGTTTAATACTAATACAAAACAATATTTAAAGAAGATGTTACAGTGTCGTGTAGCACGGGAGTTTTTCAGGAAGCGAATGAGAGTGCGGAGGAGTTGACTCAGGAGCAGGAGGGCTATAAGGCATTCCTTGAAGAGAAGATCAAGGCGCTCGACTTCACTGGTCGGTCATTTGGTGAAAGGTGTTTTACATCTTTAGACATCACCGTAAAATAGTCAGATACTAGCTGTATTTGTGTTTTATGGTACAATAAATTACGGTTTAGGAATCGACCTCATTGTCAGAGGTGACAATGGCGTGTTGGAGACCGTGCGGGCAGATCGACCGGTCGTGCCAGTGCCTCTCTTTGCGATAGAAGAAGTACGGCACGTTCTTATACTCGCGTCCCTTGACAATGACGTCATACCGGCTGATGTTCATAAGTGGAAAAGTTGGTTAGGAAGGGGGAAGGAGGGGCAGGGGTGGGATACATCGGTTGACGCATTTTCTTACAGGTAAGATGTACATATAGACACAATATTGCGAAAGATTATTTAGAAATTTATCGTTATATTTTAAAATTAAAATTAATCATCCTCCAAACCATATCAAGTCGCATAAATTACTTTCACTTATTTCCATTTCATAGCAGATTCCCCCTCCCTCGTCTCACTTCTTCCTATTGCCCCGGCGTCGCTTGGGTGGTTCTTTCCTCGCTCTCCTCTCCACTCGGCCCATGCTTCCATGTCGAAAGCTCTTTTTCTTTCTGGCCATCTCGCATTTGTCCACCTTCTTCTCAACGTGTAAACAGCAAAAGGAACGTACAAACTGTTAAGGTGTATAATTAAGATATCAAATTCATTTTGTAGTTTCGGATCATTTCGTAATTTGTTCGTTTTATCCTTTGTTTTCTGATTGATCCTTGCGTAAATTATTAGGTGAACTGCACGAACTGGCAGACGACGGGGTGCAACATCACATTGAATTGCTTAAAGAGTGAAACGATTAGTTGTGTGCACGTGGTCAAGGCGGATGGGAGTCTTGTTAACTCTTGTTCCAGTGTCGAGAGACCGCGCGAATGTTGGATAAGTCAGTTACCGCATTCCCCCCAAGAACACCGGTTTATTGATAAATCATTGATGGACATGACAATATTTTCAAATAAACATTTGTTTCAAAGTCAGATGTTTTGTTACTTTGATGCAAGGAAACATGATTTTGTAGTTCACGCTTATGAGGATTTTCTATTCGTTCACAAAAGATACTCTCAAATTAAGGTTGGCAGAATGGAACACCCATTCAAGCGGCCTGCGTCTGTGGAATTGAACCCTCCGATTGCCGACTCGTCCTTGGCGAAGCTCGTATTATCGCGGTAAATCTGAAATCGGCGGTAGTTGAAGAAATCGACAGCATAAATAGTACCGGCAAGAAAATAATTGAACTCGAAGAGGTTTATTATATTACTGAACGAAATTTCTTCTCACACATCGTCGAAGATTTTGAAGGAATTCCAAAATTAAGCGCCTATGTTGCTAATTGTAAGCAAGCAAAGTCGCTTTTGCAGTTGAAAGCGCTTCTGGAGACCCCGCAGCCGACCACTGTTGAATCTTCTACTAGCGGCTCGTCTGGAAAGTACGAAATTTGATTTTTTTTAAAAAGATTACCATTTCGGAGGGTATCGACAAGAAAGACTAAAATTGTCGATTTAGGTCAGAGGCAACCACAACTACAATTGAGTCAGAGACACCCACGATTACTAATGAGGTTACTAGTCTTTAAAAAAAATATTTTGACGAGAGCGCCTAATGATTTACAGATTCGATAGGAAGATTAACTATAAGACTATCATAATAAATTCCAGTTTTGTGCAGAAACGTAATTAATGACATTCAAGTTTTCTATCTTCATTTAAGCGATTAGCGTTTTAACAGATTCCTTAAATATTAAATGTCAGGCAGAGAAAACGACTTCTCCCCCCAACGAATTCCGCCGTCTTCCTCTTGGACTTCTTCATCATTCTCTTCTCTTTTTCGGCCATCGCTCCTTCTCAGACTTTCATGTATAAATGATTTTGTTCTAGGACAATGTGCAGATAGCGAATTCTCGCTAGTCGGAGCATGAGGACGCTTGTATTGTTTAAAAATTTATTCCTTACAAATTTTCAGCATGAAAATTCGATATTGATTTAATTTCAAAATAGTTATCCACTATTAAAATGGGAATTGTTTTCCGTTTTGAGCGCCGGGGTTAACAAATCAAGTTGTAAAAAATCCTCTTTCATTACAATTCTTGAAAACTTTGTCGCTATAAAAAATACATTATTGTACTCGCATCCCTTGATGGTGTCGTTTATGCAGCAGGCAGGCTCAGCAGTAATGACATTGTTTTTTTTTACTCCGTCATGCCTCACATCAGAATCGTTTTCTGTTTAAAAACTTTTCGGGTTTTTCATAGTTTTATCGTGCGTGGTAAGAGAAAGCAGCTGATTCTTTGAGCCTGACTTCTTCTCTTCTTCTCACCTTTTCATGTTAAACAACGGGGGATAAAGTTAGCATATGTACATAGCACCTAAACATTTATTTCAGACTACAGGATGCAATTAAATAAATAAAAGAAGGTAGAGCGAAGCAAAGAAGGTGATGAGAAGAAGCCAAGGAATGAATAACGACCAATCGATGCCGTCTAAATGAAAGTTCTTATTGAATTAAGATGATTATCAATTATTGAGCCTGAAGCTGTACATCTTGTCTATGTGCTTGATGTTACAAAACCCGAATCCTATTGTATACACGGTGATTGGCTGGGTGCGGCAGTAGGAGCTGCGGTAGTCGGAGCTGTGGTCGTAGTGGTGGGCAGGGGCAGCTCCATGCAGCAAGGATATTGAACCTTGCAAAGATCTAATTTATCAAGTAAAAAAGTGTAAGTGAAAATAAGTGCAAGGTGAAACGTGCTTCTCTATTTCAAGAAGATTGCACTTTCATAGTGTTTTGTTTGTTATTTTGTTGTCTCTCGCTATTTCTCTCACTCACTCTCGTTATTTTCTGTAGTAAACGTGACTTGGGATAGAAAGGAATATAGGAATTATAATATCTTCACTCTCCGTACATCCGAAGTACGCAAAGTACTCCATCCTCCATCCCAATATATACTGCCCAATTTTGCCAGTTTTCATTGTGCTCTTCCGGTTCTTCTCTGGTTCTTCTCTGGCTGTTTCCACATCGCATCTTCTTCGCTTCTCGGCTCTCCTCCCGGTGGTTGCCAATCTGTCTCTCCAACTAATATTGCCCCTATAAAGTTCGTGAAAATTGAACTTGTATTTTCTTTCAGTAAATATGCGAGGGAAAGCTGCCTTCGCGGCCCTCTTGCCTTTTATCGTGGCTGTTATGGGTTCGTTAAAAAAAATTAATAATGAACTAATATTAATTGAAGCAAATTACCTTAATAAAATTAATGCCAAAAAGTTCCAATTTCAGCTGATGAGATTTTGGAGACTATGAATTCGGCATGACCACTCTTGGCTTCTATAATCTGACAATCAACAACACTTCCTACGAGGTTCACGGGCGAAGACTGTGGGAATTGAGAGCTGTTTATTTTAAGAAAATGTAATTCACTTTTACCTAACACAAGGACCAGAGAGAATGTGATTTTGAGAAAAGTGATTAAAATAATCTGACGTTCGTGAAAACAATCAGAAGAACAGACCAAAAATAAAAATCATATTTTCTCTAGAATGTGGAATTTGTCTACAACGAATCTGGATCGCTGCTCCCCCCGTCATCCTTGCAATTCTCCTTTCGCTGGCTGCCATCGCCCTTCTAGTCTGCGCAATCGTCGAGGAACTCAGACGATAATGCTCGTTATCGTAAAATGACTTCAGACACTAACACCTATTGCTGTGATCATCTTGAGCATAAAGGATTCTCTGTTTGAGGCAGTTTTACATGGTTTTGATGCTTCAAAAGTGAAGCATGAATAAAATGTAGTTAGATAAAGGGCACAGCTTTCGAAGCAGCAACATCGGTCGAATTTGTAACACATTAATTGGTTGAGAATTAGAGTATGAATTAGAATTAAATTAAAATTTTAATTCAATTGAAAACGTGTAATAGAATTTCCAAAGTTTGAAAATCATCATTTTGGCTCGAGCACTTCACCAATGGACATTTGAGAAGCAAATGTGTTTTTTTTTCAATTGCAATTGACACGCTGGTTTATGGAATGATTGTTTTTGTATTTATTTAATTCAAAGCTAATTGGTCAAGCCAATTTTTTTACTAGACTCCGATTATTAAGCTAAAAAATAGAAGGATCAGGGTACCCGTGGCAGGGGTTTTCGTGGTCAATGCCTCATTTAAGTCGGTCAGCTTCTTTATCCGTTGCAAATTGATTGAGAAAGAAATAGAGCAAATGAAAAGTACAACTGAAGAAAACTTCAAAGCTTCAAGCCTCTGACAACATAGCATTCTCTTCATTTCTTTTATGACTGGTGAATCATCTACCTTCTCTTTCCTCCCTATTTGTGGAAAGCTTTTCCTTGAACGACTAGAAGACGTTTTGACTTCTTCTCCATTCCTTTCTGACTTTCTTTCACATTCGAGCAATCGAAGTATGATGCATGGAAATGTTTCTTCTCACAGAAAGCAAACCGTCGTTAAGGCTGTGCGGTATGTCGTAAATGTTTCTGTCCTATCTTTTCTTCTAAGTCTTAACGCCTTTCATCAGGAATCTTTCAACACGATCAGTCCCACAATTTATTTGTTATTTAATTCGAATAGTTTCTCAGCTGACTTCAACCTTTCTTCTTCCCCTGATTTTACCACATGTGTATATTTATATATCTTGTGAAACGTAAACCGAATCGAATTACCAAGCTAATCATCAAGGTTGTGAGCTTATATTACGCCTTGTTTTCTCTCTTGATGGGTATTAGCGTCTGGAGGCCTTGATGAAAGCGCATGCCATTTTGGCGAAAGCCAATGAAAAGAGCACCATAGATATGAATAGGTGCGCAGGGAATATATGTTGCTTCTCAAAAAGAGTCTGAAGATCTCTGCTCGAAAGTAGAGCTCAAAGTGTATATGACGCGATTTGCGAGAGTATCAAAATGGCCGGGACCCGGCAAAATTAGATTTCGCTCTAAAGCTCTTTATAGGTACTTTTTTTACACGGCGAAACGTTTGGAATATGTCCGGGAATCTGAAATCGCCATTTTGGCGAGCTGTGCGAGGTTTAAAATTCGAGAGCCTAATGAGACTTACAGAGATGGTCGCACATTCGCGTTCGCTGTTTCGCACACAATAAAGCAATATTCGTGAATTTTTTTCATAAATAGACAAAATATTGCTTGATAAAGCTACTAAAGTAGAATTTGAAAATATTCACTTTTATGGTCTCAGCGGCGTCTAGACTTTGGAGAGGTGCCATTGTCTTATATGGAAAAAAACGCATGGGTTTTCTATCTTAAGTTGTAGAGCAAAAAATTATCTTTCCAATGAGCTATAGTATGCCAGATACCGACGAGCTTTTTTTATGATTCCCAATCATAAAACTGTTGAAATACGCGCGGGTCAGCGTTTCTATGACCTATGCACCGGGCAGGGTAAGAAGAAAGACATTGCATTATTGTAAATGGATGATTTAGTGTAGTGCGAATGATTTGGAGTAGCAATGCAAAGGTCCCGGGTTCGATGTCGCGGGAGGGAGGAATCTTTTGCCTGGCAATTAACAAATTTGTTTTACATTTAAATTTTATTTAAACAGTTACATAAGAATCTACATAAATTCCCTAGACTACCTTCATGCGGTATATCGCTTGTGCTGCGCTTTCGGCGTGGGCAACGCCTAAACAAAGTGCAAGTCGATGCGCAGGCACTGAACCGCGCGAATTTAACAGTTTCAACAGTTTTGTGATTGGGAATCATAAAAAAGCTCGTTGGTATCTGGCATACTATAGCTCAGTGGAAAGATAATTTTTTGCTCTATAACTTACGATAGAAAACCCATGCGTTTTTTCCATATAAGAGAATGGCACCTCTCCAAAGTCTAGACGCCTCTGAGACCATGAAAATGAATATTTTCAAATTCTACTTTAGTAGCTTTATAAAGCAATATTTTGTCTATTTATGAAAAAAAATTCACGAATATTGCTTTATTGTGTGCGAAACAGCGAACGCGAATGTACGACCATCTCTGTAAGTCTCATCAGGCTCTCGAATTTTAAACCTCGCACAGCTCGCCAAAATGGCGATTTCAGATTCCCGGACATATTCCAAACGTTTCGCCGTGTAAAAAAAGTACCTATAAAGAGCTTTTGAGCGAAATCTAATTTTGCCGGGTCCCCGGCTCTTTGGCTTCCTTACGATTCTCTCGCAAATCGCGTCATATAAATAGTACGTCTGATTATCCTTTAATCGACTGCGAATTTGGTAGACCCTTTCTCTCTACCTCTACCGCCCTCTCAATGAAAAACTAATGTTTCTTCTGTGAGATTTGGCTCTGGTTTCCTGCCTTTTCGCTGGCTTTTCGCTTCCTGATCATCATCAAACTGCAAACATGAATGATTCTGTTCAGGCAGACCTCATAGACAGGCGAGCTCATCGACGCCAGAATCTTCTCGCATAGACCGAGAATTATCAATATGTCACGATCGGAGCGACATCTACAGATGAAGGAACATCAGCAACTATTTCGCGGTTCCATTTTATATTTTATTTCTTTTTTAAGATTTTTATTTCTTTTTCCTTTTCTGTGTTACCATGAGCCATTGGTACCCAGTAGTTGGTCAAAAGGATTCCGAGCAACAAGTGAAGTGCCCGTATTTTGGAGTTGTAATATTGTTTCAGAAATGAACGCCTAGTTGAACTTCTCCATATGGAAAAAATTAGGTTAATTATTCCCCGGATACCTCCTTTAAGGGCAGACCTACCGCTCTACAGCAAGAGGTGAACGAAATTTCTGCTGAACTTGTGGAGAGTTACAAAATGTACTATCAAATTATGATTCCTCGATAGACTGATGTCGATTGGTTTGCATGGCGCGGTTTTATTATGTTCAAGCATTAAAATGTCTCGATTGCCAGATTTCACGCCTCGAAAATTGTACCATTGACTACAAAGTTGAAAAAGTGATTTACATATCCTATAAATTATAAATCAGAATAATCTTTTGGGCGCTAGTCCCCTCACTCCCTCTATGATTTCAATCTGTCCGCTCTCTTCAAAGATTCGCGCTGGAAACCGTCTTACGGAGAGGGATCAAACATATCTGGTTGCTTCGTCGAAGAAATACAACCACATTGCAAATTAATTAAAAATAAATGAGGAATTAATTCACAAAAACAATATAAAAATTAATGAAGTTAATTATATTTATTTCAGCAGCGAGCATCTCCGATAATGATACAATCAAAATCAAGTCAACGACGGGAACAACGACAAGCGTTGAATTGTACGTTTTTGAAGTCGTGGGATTTTCCATGGAAGAAATCATCGTATTGCCTAGTTCGATTATGTGCTCGAAAAGGGTAAGTGATAAAAGATGAATGATTAACTTCTCTTAATGTTAAACGAGTAGATCTTTCTTTAAAGGTTTATAGAAAATACCCGTAGCTTGACTCCATTTAGGCACAGCGAGTGGCCGTTCTGGCTGGGCTTGGGAGCCTTCGTGACAGTGATTGCAGTCGGAAGCGGACCATTAACTACAAAGTTGAAAAAGTGATTTACATATCCAATAAATTATAAATCAGAATAATCTTTTGGGCGCTAGTCCCCTCACTCCCTCTATGATTTCAATCTGTCCGCTCTCTTCAAAGATTCGCGCTGGAAACCGTCTTACGGAGAGGGATCAAACATATCTGGTTGCTTCCAGGGATTTAGAACAAAAAACTCCCTGACCAAAAAATTTTTTGGCCCAAAAAAACCAAAAAACCGGTTTTTTTGAGTACAATAAACAAAAAGAAGAAATTTTTTGGTCAAAAAACAAAAAATAAGAAAAAAAAAACAAAAAAAATTGCTTTAATCGTAATTTTAGAAGAGAAACTTGGTTAATTTCTTGATCTACAACAACCATAACACAATAGAGAAGTCGAAAAAAAAATTTGGAAATGACAATCATACTAAAAAGTGATATGACGAATTATGAAATTCGAACCCCCTTATCTTAAAATTTTGCTGGAGGAAGAGACATCCGAAAGATTTTTAGTAAAAACTTTTTTTGTTTTTTTGGGCCGACCCCAAACAAAAAAAAAAAAAAAAAAAAAAAAAGTTTTTTGTTAAAACCCCAAAAAAACCCAAAAAACCAAAAAACAAAAAAAAAACAAAAAACTGCAACCCTGGTTGCTCCGTCGAAGAAATACAACCACATTGCAAATTAATTAAAAATAAATGAGGAATTATTTCACAAAAACAATATAAAAATTAATGAAGTTAATTATATTTATTTCAGCAGCGAGCATCTGGGATAATGATACAATCAAAATCAAGTCAACGACAGGAACAACGACAAGCGTTGAATTGTACGTTTTTGAAGTCGTGGGATTTTCCATGGAAGAAATCATCGTATTGCCTTGTTCGATTATGTGTTCGAAAAGGGTAAGTGATAAGAGATGAATGATTAACTTCTCTTAATGTTAAACGAGTAGATCTTTCTTTAAAGGTTTATAGAAAATACCAGGAGCTTGACTCCGTTTAGGCACAACGAGTGGCCGTTCTGGCTGGGCTTGGGAGCCTTCGTGACAGTGATTGCAGTCGGAAGCGGAGGAAGCGCGAATGGAGAGAGGAAAGAGGAATTTTTTGTGCACTAATTTTTATATTAGCTGCTGTAATAAAATCTTAAGCAATATTTCGATCTGACTTTTTCTTGCATGGTCTTTTAGACCTACCGCAAAATGGGCTTTATATCAGAACAATTTTCAAGGGTAAATGACCACACATAATGACAGCCATGAACATTGACAAAAAATTTTGAAAATGTTCAATGCGTAAAAAATAAGAGAAGATTAAAAAAAGCAACAAGATATTGCGAAATAAGCAGATATAAATGAACCGGTATCGCTGCTTCAATATTTCATTGAACAGCGGGCACTCGCAATAAATGATCAAGAGGAAAAAATTATTAAACAAAATAATGCGTAATCGTGTATTCTTTATGAAAAAAATCAAATGCATTATTTATTCAAAAGAGATCTTATCCAGATCAAGTGCCTTGATGTCGACTTCCACGGGCTGCGACTGCAGCAGATCGCGATGGGAGTATGCGGAACGGACGCACTCAATAATAGACATCAATTCGAACCATACGATAACCTCACTATCACCCGTTCCCAAGTCTCCCGCCACGCCTTCCCTCAAAGTATATTTGAAAGAGAGAGAGAGAGAGAGAGAGAGAGAGAATGTTATAAAGATAGAGTGAGAATGAGAGAGTAAGAGATAGAGAGAGAGCGCGAGAGATATGAATAGGGAACTTATGCAGTGTTCCTTCCGTGTTAATTCTTGTAGCACAATTATTAAATTTTTCTTGATGGAGTCCTGCATAGACAAACTTCATTTGTCTTTCCTGGGACAAGTTCGGCCTTCCTTGTTGTAGAGGTTTAGGAACACGTCACCCACTTTGAAAATGTTTACCACTTTCAATTCTAATTTTTCAAGGAATTAAGTCAGATTATCAAAATGCCTTTTTTCATTGTCCTGAAACTTTCCTAACTCGAGAATGAGGAACGCTGCGGGTACTCAGCAAGCTTCCGCATCATCTAGTTCAAAATGCCCTGGCCAAAAACTCAACCAAATAGCTTTTCGCTGCTCATTGCTGACTCGCCAGCTTTTCTTCAGTCATCAAGCAATTCCAAAGTCTGGGTCGAGCCGGATCCAGCAAACCCACGAAAAAAGTATAGATCAAATAATAAAAGGGCAAGAGAAGTATTCTTCATTCGATTGCCCTAACAAGTGGATTCGTTCATATTTAGGCAAGACGTGCAAAGTTCGAGGAAACGAGAACAACGAGACAAAAAAGTATTGCGAAACATGAAAAGTCCTAGAAGAGTACTCATGCACTTTGCATCACAAATCTTCCAGAATCTTCTCTGTCCCCTTACATTTATACCTTCCCTTCAGTCTCCCGCATCATTCTTCCCGTCTTCTCTTCCATCGACCAACTGGCTCTTGGTTATCCCCCGCCCTCTTTTATTACACGAAGAAAATATCATCCAACTTTTTTGTAACGAATAATTTATGATTGATTTTTTTTTTCGAATTCTTCTTCTTGAAGGCTGGATTGTCACAGAATGAAGTTCAAGAATTCTTTTGTCGCCTATTTCTCTCTCGCCGTTGTCATCCTGGGTTAGAAGAACTTCTACATAAAAACCTAAATTCTTCCATATAAAAACCTATATTAATATTTAAAAGTATTCTTCAGCAACGCAAATAGGCGGGTCGCTGTCGGATTTATACGAAGTATCGATGAGTAGCCTGGTTTTTTCAGATGAGTAGCCTGGTTTTTTCAGATGTGACAATCAACGGAACAACATATAAAGTATGATATTTGAAACCGAACTTCAAGAGGGGGTACGTAATTTTTTTTACCAAACTTCTACATATTTTTGAAATACATTAATAAATAATTGCTTAAAATGTACTAAAATCTAAGCGAATAGTATTTGCCCCAGAGCAAAAAAAAACCAACATATGATGTTTAAAGGTTTCTTTAGTAGATGCGAATTCAGGATTTGGAAGTCGTTGTGAATCGTTCCGACGGAAAGAATTTGGAAGGCTGCCCAAATGGATTCGTTCCCGCCTCTCCAAGCATTATGAAGGCTTTCACCGGGCATAGTTGTTTGTCCCCGTTACTCTTCGAACTAAAATGGTTCAATGAAATGGGGCATTTCTGTTGGGAATAGCAATACTTATAAAAACATTTAAATTGAACATTACAGTGTTTTGTCGAATCGGAGCTCTTCACGAAGCGAATGAAAGTGCAGCGGAGTTGACTCAGGAGCAGGCGGACAATGAAACATTCCTCACAGAGAAGATCATGGAATTCGACTTCCACTGGTCGGCCATTTAATGTTCACCCGTAAGGTGAAAGATGTTTTGCATTATTTTGAGACAACACCTTTACATAATTTGTGTTGCTTTTGTATAGTTTTTTATTATAGGAATCTGGATGGCAAACGCCTCGAGACAGTTCATGCTGATGACTTTGGCTATGGCATGCCAACGGGGAACATTAAGGCACTCACACTGCGCTACTATATCCTTTATGATAGTGTACAACTGGTAGCTGTGGTAGATGGCGATTATCCAATCTGCTGCATTCGCCATCCCAACCACCCCGCCCCTCGAACTCCCTCTTATCCGCAATATCCGATCTATGGCCTTGGCCGTCACAACGTCACAATCAATGGACAGCAGTACAAGAATGTTCCGTACGTTCGCGCTGAGAAGTTTTGCCCGGACGGGATGAAGAAAGCCATTATCACGGATAAGGTACATACAAAATAGTGTTCCACTTACTCTAACAGGATAATGACAGTTCAGAAGTTCCCGAAATCTTACTACTGCTCCTTGTCTGCCGCCTTCGTTGGCAGTCCGACTCCGTTGGATGGAGAGGATCGGAATGACCTCAAAGTGAAGCGAAGTCGCTTCCAGTGGATGGCGTCATTGCGGACGAGCTTTGGGAGGAGGGCGAACCTGAAGGGAGTGTAGAGAAACTTCAGAATATGTCGGTGTCATATGATCGGGGAATTTTTACCCACGCGACACTTGGAGGATTTCCTTGCTGCATGGACCTGTCGCAGGCGGAGCCTACCACGACTACTACTGAGGTTTATCTTCAGAAAATATGAAGCCCGTGATTTGTCCTCTAATCGATAGCAAGGTTTATGAGAATCAAATATTGGAATCACAAATTGAAAAATAAGTGAAAAAAATTGGCTCATATTAGTCAGACATGGCAATATTCTCGTTAGCAAAATTTATTAAAACGCTACAATGATATATTCAAATTTATGTGCAGAAATATAACAACACCTCTTTTAGTTTGTCGTTATATATGTATGTATGGATATTCTCAAAAATTTGTGATAATATTCAGGCAACCACGCCGAACTCCGCCATTCTCTTCTCTCTTCTGGCCATCCTTCCCTTCTAGATATTTCTGAATAAATGAGTTCGTTCGCATTCAATGTACAGATCCCTTCTCTCTCTCTTTTTGCCTTTTTCGCTCGCACAGCTTTCGAAGCAGCAGTATCGGTCCAATTTGTCACACATTAATTGGCCGAGAATAAGAGAATGAATTATACTTAAATTGAAATTAGAATTAAATTTAAAAAAAAAGATGAATTATATTGAAAACGTAAATTAGAATTTATCTGAAGAAAACATCAATGCTTCAAGCCTCTGAAAATATAGCAAACTCTTCATTTCTTTTATGACTGGTGAATCATCTGCCCTCTCTTTCGTTTCCGCTTGTTGAAAGCTTTTCCTTGAACGAGCAGAAGATGTTTTGACTTCTTCTCCATTTCTCTTTGTCTTTCTTTCACATTCGATATGCCGTCAATGAATCTGTCATGTCTTTTATTCTAACCATAAGTATTTAATGCCTTTCATTCATCCGGAATATTGAGTTGCTTTCATCACGATCAGACTCTTTTATTTGACATTTTATTCGAATGGCTTATCTTATCAGCAAACTCGATCTTATCATCTAATTTCAACGTTTCATCTTCCCTTGATTTTACCACTTATATTAATATATTTTGTGAAACGTATACCGAATCTTACTTCCAAGCTGATCATCAAGGTTCTGAGTTTATAAATCTTGTTTTCTCTCAGTGGGTATTATCGTCTGAAGTCCTTGATGATAGTGCATGCCATAATAGCGATAACAGCCAGCGAAAATTGCGCCGTAGAAATGAAGAGGTGCGCATCGACATATGTAGCTTCCCTCAAGAAGTCTGCAGAGCTCTGTTCGAAAGTAGAGCTCAAAGTGCATACAAATAATACTCTGAATTCGATCATCCTTCAATCGACCGCAAATTTGGCAAACCCTTTCTCTCTACCTCTACCGCTATCTCTATGAAAAACTAATGTTTCTTCTGTAGAATTTGGTTCTGTTTTGTTTCTGTTTTCCTGCGTTTTCGCTGGCTTTTCGCTTTGCGAATTGAGAGCTGTTTATTTTAAGAAAATGTAATTCACTTTTGTAATAGCACAACGTTGCTATTGTAGTAACTTCCTCTGCGATACGATGTAGAAGACGAGGGAGGGAGAGGGTTTTAGCAGGTTTATCAGCACACAAACGGCTGCCGACGCAGCAACAACAGAGACGAACTCAAACTCAACCGCTCTCTAGGCGGGAGACCACTCACACTGACTAACAATGCTAAGCCAACAAGGCCACATTGACAATTGCCTACGTGCCATTACTAAATACAGAAACATACTAACAAATGAACACCACTAAATAACAAGGGGACACTCTACAATGGAATAACACTACACATGGGAATGAATGGGCAAAGGGGTTCTAGAATGGGCCTGCCCATTACACTTTTACCTAACACAAGGATCAGAGAGAATGTGATTTTGAGAAAAGTGATTAAAACAATCTGACGTTCGTGAAAACAAGCAGAAGAACAGACCAAAAATAAAAATCATATTTTCTCTAGAATGTGGAATTTGTCTACAACGGAACGCGTGGAAATCCCAGCGATGCATGCCAGCACGGATTTGTTCATGCAGTGCATCTCAGCCTGGAACTTGCAACTTATTCTGGTAACTGTCTGTGGCCCGTGGGTAGTTCGTGTATCACAATATCATTATGAGCATAAAATCTGTATGTGATGTGTACAATTTCTTTTGCTGAAAAGCGATTAATGAATTACAATCTTTCGGAATGAGTATGCAGTAGTCAGGAAAGTTCATATACTCTTATGCCCATTCAATTCCTTGCAGTTGCGTGCTACTTTGGGGCGAGACACGAAGCGAATCCGAATGCGACGCTGTTGACCGCAGTCGAAGCAAGAAACACTATATTCGTCATGGAGGAAATCAAGAAACTCAACTTTCATTGGTCCGTAACCGAGGAACTTTATACGGTCTTGGTATGAACAAAGTCTGTGTTCCACAACTTTGGATTGAAACAGACTTTTAAGGTTCTTGAATGGAATTCGTGTCGGTGAAATCAACGTTTTCTGACGTTCGTTTGAAAGGAGTGGAATGGGCGAAAGCCCGTCAGCTGGCTTACAATGTCTGGCTCGACAAAGGAAAGCTCGTGGCTTATGTGGCGACTGAAAGGCGCCCTATCTGTTGCATGCGTCTACCCTCCAAATCTTCAACCGCTCCTTCCCCTCAAACTTCTTCCTATCCACTGTTTCCCCTCATCAACAGCGGCCGTTATGACGTCACAATCAAGGGACGCGAGTACACGAATGTTCCCTATTACGTTTATTGGAAGAGATTCACGAAATGGACTGAAAGTTCGATCTGCCCAGATGGCCTCAGACATGCCATTATCCCCTCAAAGATGATCTGCGTTTGTTTGTAGAATGAGAAAAATTTAATTACATACATGATTGCCCTCAATGAATAAAATAACCTTTCATTTATTCAGGAGTTCGACTCAATCGCTTATTGCTGGGTATCGATCGGCTTCGTTGGCAGTCCGACTCTTGCGCCTGGTGAGGACCCGAACAACGTGACAATCAAGCGAAACCGCCTCCAGTGGATGCTCGATGGAGAAGGAGTTGGCGCGATTCCAGATGAGCTTTGGAAGGACGCGAATGAGCCGAGGGATGGTTGGGAGAAACTTCCAAATTCGTTTGTGAGATATTCGGCCGACGGCGTGTATAGCGACAGTAGTCCGCGTCAGCATCCCTGCTGCATGGATCTCTCCCCGTCCACAACAACGACCACAGCTCCAACAGCCTCATCCAGCTTCTCAGGTCGACAATTGGCGGTAGCGCGCGCACCACGCTGACGCTATATGGGTTTCGGCTTGGGCACTTAGAATGGCGTTTCTCCGGTTTACCTAAAAATCAAACCCCCAGGGTATCGTAAGATTTTGCTCCGTGGACCCTAAGTTGAACTCAAGGGGTTAAGTGTCGAGTTGAGTACAATAAGCTATCGATTGGGCCTGTACGACTCTGGGGGCCGAGTTTCGCTAAAAGTTCACTTTCTTATAGGGATAAGTGAACTAAACGGGCCTCCTAGCACGCTTTGAGCACCCCAAATACCCAGTTAAATTTGCATAAATTTGCATATATTGGGACCCTTAGTTAAACTCTAAATTTGGAGACCCAAATTCACAGAAATTTGCATATTTCGGGGACCATTAGGTGACAGTTTTGAGAATATAATTGAGACCCTAATTTGCATAAAGTTGCACATTTTCACCCCTACTAAGGGAAAAAAATTGCGAACATTTATTCATGCATTTTTCAAAGTCTAATAAAAGTAGGAAAACCCTTGTTTCCCCTGCTTTCCGGGAGATCAGAAGGGATCATTTCTTCGCATTCACCTCGCGAACATAAATGCCGTCAATTTGGCTTCCGGCCCGAGATCGAATAAAAGTAGAGAAATCACCAGTAGTTTGTTGTCGGTTTTGCTCGCGAATTCTTAGCACTACTTGTGGTTTCTCAAGTCTTATTCGATCCCCCTGAAAGCAGGGAAACAGGGGTAAGATTTGGCTTTTGGTTACATTGAAAATGAGGGATCATCGGGACATGACTGTGGCTCGAGTGGGTTTGCAGCAAAGAGCCAGAGGAAATTAACATCTTAAAGAGTAACTATTACTGTTTGAAAAGCGATGAATTAAAATGGATTACGAGTGATTAAAGGTGTTTTTATTCGAATTTTCAAATCCCTATCAATAGTTGCAGAATCCGCTCCAGCTGAGTCCGCTCCTACTGAATCCGCTCCAAATGAATCCGCTCCAACTGAATCCGCTGCAACTGAATCTTCGAGAATTACAAGCGATTTGACCGGCTGGATTAATCTGGTTAGATATTTATAATATTCAGTCAGAAATGAATCACAGGTAGCTCTAGTTTTCTATTGCTTACAGTAAAGGAGCACTTCACTCTGAAAAATTTATATGTGGCTTTATGACTGTGGATCTATTCGCTTCCGTCTAAAACATAAATCTTGAAAGTTTGAACCATTTTTGACCACTAGCTACAATGTAAAGAATGGCTCGGCTAAAGCTTTTCTATTGTTGTTAGCCACCCTACTATTTCACACGCTCTCTAACCAACAGAATTCCCAAAATTTTGAGGGCGCGCGTTCAAAATGGTTCTATTGAACTACTCTAGAGTCGTGGCTGGTTCCTTTAAGTTATCGCTTAAGAAGCCGTCAAGTAAGGCCTTTAAATAGTTGAAAGCTAATTAAATGAAAATGGAGCTTCATTGGATACTAAAAGAACAGTTAATATTCACATCCCTTTAATCCATAAGGACGAAGGTCTTTGAATTATAACAATCTATCAAAAATAGAAAACGGACTGATCTTTGCCACGCTGGTTTTCGGAATAATTGCTATGCATTTAAATAATTCAAGGTTAGTTAAATGATCTTTCAATTCGAGGCAATTGTGCATGCAAAGCTTGAGCTCTAATTATGATTTATTTTTCTTATCTTAAAAGACATCTTCAGGGAATCTGGATCGCTGCTCCCTCCGTCATCCTTGCAATTCTCCTTTCGCTGGCTGCCATCACCCTTCTAGTCTGCGCAATCGTCGAGGAACTCAGACGATAATGCTCGTTATCGTAAAATGACTTCAGACACTAACACCCATTACTGTGATCAACCTGAGCATAAAGGATTCTCTGTTTGAGGCAGTGTTACATGGTTTTGATGCTTCAAAACTAAAGCAGGAAAAAATGAAGTTTGATAAAGGGCACAACATTAGAAGAAGCAGCATCGGTCCAATTTGTAACACATTAAGAAAATTGAAGTATGAATTACAATTTAATTTTAATGTAAATTAAATTTTAAACGTGAATTTGAATTTCCAAAGCTTGAAAATCATCATTTTGGCTCGAGCACTTCACCAATGAACATTTGAGACGCAAGTGTGTTTTATTTTCAATTTAAATTGACACGCTGGTTTATGGAATGATTATTTTTGTTTTTATTTAATTCAAAGCTAGTTAAACGATGGTTCTATTCGAGGCAATTTGTATGCAAAGCGTGAGCTCAAATTGTGATATATTTTTATGGTTATAGCATGTCTTCAAGCAATCTTTATCGCTGCGCTCCTCTTTTTCCTCACTCTTGCTATGACCGACATTTTAGTCTGCGCCCTCGTCAAGAATATCAGACGATCATTACAATTAAAGTAAATTAAATTTAAACACTAATCCACTTTAACGTATCATGAGATATAAATACAAGATGGAGGATAAATGCAATTTGAAATCCTGACCCCCCGGGTCACTAATGATCTAATTGGACAAGCCTATTTTTTTACTAGACTCCACTTGATTCCTGAGATTCAATTATTATGCCAAAAAGAGAAGGTTCAGGTTAATCGTGGAAGGTCTTTTCGTGGTCAAGGCTCATTTAAGTCGGCATGTTCGTTTATGATTGCAAATCTATGGAAAAAGAAAATTGGGCAAATACACGAAAAGTTTAACTGAAACTGAAGAAAACTTCAAAGCTTCAAGCCTCTAACACCATCGCAAACGCTTCATTTCTTTTATGACTGGTGAATCATCTACCCTCTCTTTCCCCCCTATTTGTGGAAAACTTTTCCTTGAAGGACCCGAAGATGTTTTGACTTCTTCTCCATTCCTTTCTGTCTTTCTTTCAAGTTCGAGCAATCGGAGCCTCTCACTTTCATTTTCTCACTCTCTTCGCTCTCTTCTCTCTCCCTCTTTCTTTCTCTTTCTCTCTCTCTCCCTTCTCTCTCTGTCTCTGTCTCTCTCTCTCTCGCTCTCTCTCCCATTCCTTGCCCTTCTAATACTTCTCTAATCGTGCCTCGTGTTGCAAATCCGTCAAAGCATGAAGGGGGGCATGACCTTTGATGACTGCAAGTCACTACTGACACCCGACGATTAGAGGGGGTTGGCAGAAGAGAATGAGAGAGAGAGAGAGCAAAAGAAAAGAAGAAAGGGGCCAAACATTGAGATCAATTGAGAGCGAGGAGGGTTAGATAGACACAGCTAGTGAGAATCAGAGAGAGAGAGAGAGAGAGAGAGAGAGAGAGAGAGAGAAAGAGAAAGAGAGAGAGAGAGAGAGAGAGAGAGAGAATGAGAACGGATGAGAGAAAGAGTGAGCAGAGAAAGCAAAGAATGAAGTTGCCCGATCACTCTCGGCGACCTCGGGCCGAGTCAGAGAGTCATGCCGAGCATGACCGGCGAGTTGGGCAAGGCAATAAAAGAAGTGAACGTTTCGAGATGCCAGCCAAAGAAAGTGGAGTGAGAGAGAGACAGAGAGAGAAAGAGAGAGAAAGAGAAAAGTGACATAATCAGAGAGAGAGAGAGAGAAAGAGAGAAGTGATATAATCAGAGAGAGAGAGAATGAGAGAGAGAGAAAGAGAGAAAGAGAATGATAAAATAGAGGAGAATGAAAGAGAAAGAGAAGGGGGAGTGATGTTGTGGAAACTGTTACAGTGTTCGTTCAGGCTTAATTCTTGTAGCAAAACAAGAAAATTTTTCCCGATGACTGCCAGTCTTGGCAAAACAGGGCATCAGTTGTCTATCTGATGGCAAGTTTGTAATTCTTTGAAGACAAGAACTTTTATCGAATTATAATTTTTTTATGTAATGAAGCCAACTTGGTGCACCTTTCGCAATGCTTCCTGTTTTTTCTTCTCCTGAAACTTTCCTATTTTGAGAATCATGACGGTGCGCATACTCTGTAAGCTCCCGCAAAATATAGTTCTAAATGTCTTGGATGGAAACCCAAACATCTTTTAGCTGCTCGTTCCTGACTCGCCAGCTTTTCTTCAGTAATCAAGCCATTCCGAAGTCCGGGTCGAGTCGGCTCCAACAAACTTACGAAAACGTGATTTTGCCAAAAAAGACTACATCAAATAAGAAAAGTGCAAAAGAACTATTTTTCATTCGATAGCCCTAACAAGTGGATTCGTTCATATTTAGGCAAGACGTGCAAAGTTCGAGGAAACGAGAACAACGAGACAAAAAAGGATTGCGAAACATGAAAAGTCCTATAACAGTAATCATGCACTTTGTATTAAAAATCTTCCAGAATCTTCTCTGTCCCCTTACATTTATACCTTCCCTTCAGTCTCCAGCATCATTCTTCCCTTCTTCCCTCCCGTCGACCAGCCGGCTCTTGGTTAGCCCCGCCCTCTTTTATTACATGAAGAAAATATCATCCACCTTTTTTGTAACTTTGTAACAAAGAATTTTTGAGGTATTTTCGAATGCCTCTGATTACAGGCTTGATTGACGCAGAATGAAGTTCAAGAATCCATTCGTCGCCTGTTTCTCTCTCGCTGTTGTTATCTTTGGTTAGAAGAACTTCTATCTATATTAAATAATTAAATTGATATTTAAAATGTCTTCTTCAGCAACGCAAATTGGCGGAGCTCTGTCGATGGACTACGATTATAGAAGAGGGGATACTGTGGATAGGAAGGAGTTGCAGGGGGGGGGGGGAAGCGGCTGAGGAATTGGAGGGCAGACGCATGCAGCAGGCAGGTCCAATATTCTCATCAGTCGCCGCATATGCCACGAGACTTCCGTTGCGGAGGAGCCAGACATTGTAAGCCAGCTGACGGACTATGCCCCATTCCACTCCGTTCAGTTTGGCGTTAGAAACTTTTACTTTATCGATAGGCTGTCCATTCAAATACCTTAAAAGAGTTTCACTTTCTCACTTACAGCTTACAATCAGACTCATCTCTTCTGATACGAACCAATAAAAGTCAAGCCCCATGATCTCCTTCACGATATCGTCAGAATCGGTAATCAGTGCCGCATTTGGATTCGCTTTGTGTCTCGCTGAGACATAGCATCCATCTGCAAGGAACTGAATGGGCAAAATTGCGCTCAAAAACCTTCAAATTTCATTTTCATATGTAGAAGAGTTAACATTGTGATCGGG